>CAWUFW010012376.1:0-546396 GCA_963921515.1 Calotriton arnoldi | reverse complement strand
CCATAAATGTCGTTCTGGTACTGCACACTTCATGTAGTTGTGCCTCATGATGATGTATGTTGGGATCTTGAGTGTGTTCAATGCCGCATATGTGGGGTGACTGACGATCTTGCTTACTTCTCCTCTGCACTGCAGGGCTCCTGCTGTCCATCGGCCATTCCCAGACCTGGCAACGATGGTGGAACGGGACAGCATCCGACGGTACCGCTTCACCAGGCAGCTGATTGAGGATTTGGCAGTGCAGTTGTCCCCACATTTGCAGCCTGGCCGGCCGTATCCTACAGCGCTGACCCCCAAGGTGAAGGTGATGGCAGCCCTACACTTCTTTGCCACCGGTACCTTCCAACATACTGTGGCGTCTGCTGGTGGGATGTCACAGACCATGTTCAGCCGTGTGCTCCGCGATGTTTTGGCGGCAATGTTGCTCTTCCTGAACCGGTACATCTATTTCCCTAGACTGCGACGACTCACTGATGTGAAGAGTGACTTTTATGCCCTGGGGAGGATGCCGCATGTCATTGGCTCCATTGATGGGACACATGTGGCTTTGGTACCACCACAGGCCCAGGAGCAGGCCTACAGGAACCGCAAGCACTACCACTCGGTCAATGCACTGGTGGTGTGTCTTGCAGACATGACCATCACACACGTGTGTGCCCGTTTCCCTGGTTCAGCACACGATGCCTTTGTGATGAGGAGTAGTCGCATCCCCAGGTTGATGGCACAGATGCAGAACCAGCGTGCCTGGCTTGTCGGTGTGTACTGACTTTGTGCCATTGTGTGTGATCTGATCTGTAGTATTCCGCCCACTTTTCCAAGTCAGCTGATGTGCACTTGTCTGTCCGTAGGTGACTCGGGATACCCCAACATGCCGTGGTTGCTGACACCCCTCAGGAACCCTGTGACACCTGCCCAGATGCGCTACAATGAGGCACATGGTCGGACCAGGAGAGTGATTGAGCGGACCTTTGGTCTCCTGAAGAGCCGCTTCCGCTGCCTGGACAAGACCGGAGGGTCCCTCCCATATGCCCCTGCGAAAGTGTGCAAGATTATCATCGTCTGCTGCATGCTTCACAACCTGGCAGTGCGGAAGGAGTTGCCTCTCATCCAGGATGACGATGACCAACATCCGCCACCTGTGGAGGATCCTGGCCTGGACCACGATGCCAGTGACGATGATGATGATGATGGTGATGGTGATGTCCGCACACAGCTCATCACCAACTTCTTTAGCTGAATGTGAGTATCCTGAGGTGTCATGTGAATGATGTGAGTTGGCATGATGTGTGGGTGGTGCTCTGGTGCTGTTGGAGTGTGTCCATGGGCTACTTGACAGGATGTGTGTTGCGATGTGTGGTGACAGGTGGGCTGTACTCCCCAACAGTGTTGACATGCTAACTTGGTTCTGGGTGGGTATCTTGTAACATGTATTGTGCATGAGTTTTGCTGTTCTGTCCTGTACTGCATTGCTTTTGACTGTGTGTCATTTCTGTCCTTCACAGGGTACTTTCAGATTCGTTTGGTGAACTGTGTCCACCGACGACGTGATTGCACATCCAGGCTGGTAGCTGTTGTGTCCCTACAGGTGATGTGCGCCACACCCATGGACTTCCTTCTGTCTACAGTTGTTGACTGTGTGCCCGCTACCAGGTGGGGTTACCTTGCATCTGTAGTGGTTACGGCATGTTGCTACTGTGTAATAAACCTGTGCTTCACTTAGTGATGTGCGTTGTCTGTGGTCACACATTTGACTGCCATTTGCTTACTGCACCTGTGGGCTACTTGACTACAACTGGGAATGGGTGTGGTGTCTGTGCATTGCACCGTCTTCCCTGGCAACATCAGTGTAGGCAATGAGTCAGATGGCCTAGGTGTGTATGTGTTGTGTAGCCCTGGTGGTGTGTCTCCCTCATATGTGTCACGTTGCCTGTACTCACATGCCTGTGTTGTCCTTGCTGTTGCAGTTCGCATACACTGTGCAATTTTGCAGTTCATCATCCCCATAACAGCACCCACGTTGGAATCACGACAGAGGCAAGTATGGTGTATTAGTGTGTTTATTGTGATAATAGTGCATAGGATGGATTGTGCTGTACATGAATCTTGCAATCCCAAGTTCCTAGATGAATAGAAAGTCCAGGTAGACAGGATCCCCAGTATCGGGGCCACTGTTGTCTGACACATTGTTCCAACTTATACTCCCCATGCAATGTGTGGGAGTAGTGTTGCCATCAACAGGGTGAACAGTCTGTGCACAAAGGCGAAAATCCAGAACAGGTTCAGGCTTCCTGGGAGTTGCGCTTGGCCATCAGCCTCTCACTTTCCCCTCCTCGGACGACCCCTCTTCTTGGGGGGGCCCTCAAGTGCAGGCTGCTGCGGTGCAGGGGACTCTCCGCCAGAGTCCTCCTCCCTCCCTGTGGCAGTTGCAGTTTGTTCGGTACCAGATGTTGTTGGCACACAGGGAGGTGTGGACTGGTTGCTGTTCATCTGGCGGAGGCATTGTAAAATGTCCCTGTGCACCGCCGTCATCTCATGTAGTACATCCCACTTGGACTCCACGCGGGTCATGTGGGAGTCCACACGTGACATGTGGGAGTCCACACGTGACATGTGTGACTCCACTTGGGACATGTGGGAGTCCAAGCGGGCATGATGGGCAGCCTGCTGCTGTTTAATGTCTCTGAGGAGCCCCACTACCTGGCTGAGCTCTCCGGTGCTGGACTGGTACGCATCAGCTATGCGTACCAGTTGTGGGTCTTCATGCACACCAGCAACGTCTGCAAGCAGCGACCTCTGTCTCCCACCCTCCCACCACCCCTGCTGACATGTGCAGTGTGTGCAGTTGCACGCACAGATAACCCTGGTCCACCTTGGGGTTGGTGGTGGTGGTGGTGTCCATGGCCCCAGGTTGGTCCAGGGTCACTGCGCTGGTGTTGTTCCTTATTCTGTCCATGTCGGCAGGGATGGTATTCGTGGTGACAGTCGTTGGAGGGGTGGGTGCAGGGGGTGCAGCTGGTGGACCTGCTGGTGCTGCAGCTGGTGGTCCTGCTGGTGCAGCATGTTGACTTGCACCGGATGTGCCAGGTTGTTCTTCATCGTCCGAGGAGGACAGAGGCTGTACGACGCCAGTGAGCTCGGCATCCTCTTGAGCCTGGGACTGGGACTCCTCAGCGTCTGCTGCTGTGTCCCTATCATCACCTGTTTTTGGGAGACACAAACAATGTATGTCATGTTTCTGCAGGCATCAGTGGTTGACACACCTGACAGTTGTGACTGTGCCTCGGGGTGCGGGCCTGTACATTGTATTGTCCTAAGTTGTCACAGTCAGGGGTTGATATTGGTGTGGCACATTGTCCTGCATTATTTGGGCATTTCTATGTATTCTCTGGGGTGTGAACATGGTCTGCATTGATTGTGTTTGGTTGACAGCCAGACCTCCTTCCCACCCACCCACCCACCCAGTCAGTTATCCCACCATGGAACGTGCTTGCATTGCAGGGAGTGTAAGTTGTCTCTCAGGATGTCAGTCAGTGGTGTCCTGCTGTTTGTTGGTGCACAGTTGGCAGCAGGGCCTTGTGCTCCCCACAGCAGTAGCCAGTGTCAGCCATCTTGTGAGTCCTTCTCCACTCCCTGTGATGTGAGCATGGTTCAGGGTGGTGTTGATGGGACAGTTGTGGGGGTGAGCTATGTCTGTGACTACGTCTCCCATCATGCTATTGCCTCCACCCCCTTCCCAGCATGCCCATGCTTCCTTCCTTTTGACTCTGCTTCCCTGTGGGGTGGGCTGGCTGTGCTGACAGGATGGCTGGGAGTGTTGTCCTGGCAGTTGTTTGGCTAAGAGTCCCAAGAGTGTCCCTGTGCTTCACACAACATAACCCAGGGTGGTGGTGCTTTGTGGGATCTTGTGTTAGGATGGAGGGCATTGCATTCTACCAGGTGGGTACTGTGGAGTTTGTGTTGGGGGGTGTGAGGGGAGGTGCTGGTGACTATAGTCAGTGCTGCAAGTCCCCCTTCCCACCCAGCCAGCCAGATAGCCCACCATGGAACGTGCTTGCATTGCAGGGAGTGGAAGTTGTCTCTCAGGATGTCAGTCAGTGGTGTCCTGCTGTTTGTTGGTGCACAGTTGGCAGCAGGGCCTTGTGCTCCCCACAGCAGTAGCCAGTGTCAGCCATCTTGTGAGTCCTTCTCCACTCCCTGTGATGTGCGCATGGTTCATGGTGGTGTTGATGGGACAGTTTTGGGGCGGGCAATATGTGTGACTGCGACTCCCATGATGCTATTGGCTACACTGACTTGGCCAGCATACACAGAATTCCTTCCTTTGAGTGGTCTTCACTGTGTGTTGGTGTTGTTGTGGTGGCTACATGTGTGGATGTGTTTGTTAGTTCTATTTGTGCCACTGCCTAGCTGTAGTTGTGGTTGTGTTTGTACATGTGTTGGCACAGTTGGATGTGACTTTTTTGATGGCATGTGTTGTGTTTATCTGACTGACATACACATTTTGGGATGATTCTGTTCTAGTTGCTGTGTAATTGCTATGTGTGCATGGTTTGACTCTCCCTTGACAGTGATGTGTGTGTTTTGTGGCAGTTTATTGTGTACATTTGTTGTGTACTCACCAGGCTCTGGGATGTTCTCTAGTCCATATACGCTCACTGGCGGAAGGATGGCCCGCACCTTCTCCTCCCAGGGCCTGAGGTATATTGGCTTGGCAGGAGGGCCACTGCCGGTCTGTTGGCTGTTGCTGTAGTCTATCTTCAGCAGGTCCCGTACCCTCCTGCGCACGTCATACCACCTGTTCTGGATGTCCGTCTTTGTGCGCCGACATGATGATTGTGCGTTCACCCTGTTGATGATCCTCTCCCACATCTTGGTTTTCTGCGACATGGGGGTCTGTTGGACCAGAGTGCCAAACAGCTGTGGCTCCACCCTGAGGATCTCGTCTACCAGGACTTCCAATTCACAATCTAGGAACTTGGGATTCTTCTTGGGGGCATGGTGATGGGTGGTGATGGTGAGTGATGTGTGTGTTGGTGTGCAGGTGAGGGTGTGTGAGTGTGTGTTTTGCTGGGTGTATGTGAGGTAGGTATTTGTTGGTGTGCTGATGGTGTGTGGCTTGTGTGAGGGATGAGCTGTGGGTGTGTGGTTGCTTTCTCTTGGGTGCTGGCAGTGAAATGGCATTTGCAAAGGCTCATGGTAGTGATTTGTGTCCTTTATATAGGTGGAGTTGTGGGTGTGTCTTTGTTCTCTGTCCCCACCCCCCCCCAGTATTTATTGGCTTGGTAATTGCTTGTTTGGCCTTTTTTTGGTTGATTTTTCCTTTGTGCTGTTTGTGTATGTTGGAAACGTTCTTGTGACCGAGTCGGACCCTGCATTGGTCTTGTACGGTGTTTTCCGTGTCGTTCACGCTGTGTTTGTGCAGTTTTGTATGCTGCGTACGCGTCGGTCGCGGTGTATTGTATTGCTTCGGCTCGGTTTTGTATGCGTGTCGGTCGTACGGCTTGTCCTCCGTCCGACTCGGTCGTGTTTTTCGCGCCTTGCATCGTACTTTGCGGGTTGGAGTTGGCGGGTACGATTCGGTCGGATTTGTTCCGGGTGCGTGTCGGTCGGTTGGATTCGCGTGTTTTTCCGGCCGGATTGCTATTTTCCGAGCGGCTCGGTCGGTCGGGCTTGGTTTCCTGACGTGTCGGTCGGATTTATCGCGGCTTGCATCGTACTTGGCGTGTCGGGCGCCACTGGTACGTGTCGGTCGGTATTTTTTCCGGATCCGAGTCGGTCGGTGCTTTTTCCGGCCCGAATCGGAATCGACCCCCCAGTGTTTCATGTTTCCCTTCTAAAAAAGGTTTCACCTCATTTGAAAGAGTTGAGGAGTAGAGAACCCATTTTAGTAGAAGGACAAGAAGAATTTGAAGTTAAAAGAATCTTAGACTCCAAGTCTGTTCGAGGTAAAATTTTCTATCTCGTAGATTGGAAGGGTTTTGGCCCCGAGAATAGGTCTTGGGTGGAACAATCAGATGTTCATGCTCCCCGATTAACCAAACATTTTCACTCACAGTATCCTCACAAGCCTCAGCCCGGAGGCTTAATCTTGCGGGGGGTACTGTCAGAGTGCTGGAAAAAGGAGCAAAGACTCTCCAGTGCTCCTCCGTATCTTGTAATGAGCCCGTGGTTAAGAGATCACCCGCTCGCAAAAGTCTGCGGGTGATCGTCGCGCACAGCCGGTCATTTCTTCCTGTACTCCCAACAGGGAGGACCGCAGAGGCAGTGGCTGGTCTAGTCTTGCGCTCCTGGACGCGAGCGCGAGGTCCGGACCAGCTGTGAAGTGCGCCGGTTGATTGTGGAACCGCGCACTTCACCAACGGAATTTCTGGGTTAAGTAGCGAAAAGACAGGCTTCTAGTTAGGTAGAAATAGAGTAGTTTTGGGAGCTAGGCTTAGGCGTAGAATAGATCGTTTCGGTTCGTCGGTTAGTTAGTTAGGTAAAAGGCTAAGAGAAAATTATAAGTTAGAAGGAAAAATAAATAGAAAGAAATAAAAGCAGAAGTTTACTCACCATCCAGAATCTCTGTTCCTGACCTTCCTTCGTCGTCCTGTTGATGGCGTTGATTTCTGAAGTACCTACGGAACTAAACAGAAGCGAATTAACGAAGAAGAGAAAGTAAGGCAGAGTGTGTGAGAGAATAAAGGAATGAAAGAGAGAAAATAAGAAAGTCTATAATGTTTTAAAGTATCAAATTATCGTTGCCATACAGAGCTCAGAGGAATTAAAAAATCGCATTTGAAAGAATAGAAGAGGAGCGAAAGCCTTAGACACTCTGGGTAAGGAAAGAGCCAAAGGGGGGAGAGTGGAGAGTGGGGGGGAAGTAGAAGGGAATTAGTAATTGTGTGTTCTTCTGTTGCAGTGCTTCCACTAGTTGCTAGACGATAGAGAGGGCGTAAGAAAAGAACAGAACGGAATGCAGAAGTAAGAAGGAGGTGGAAGCGCCAAAGACCAGGCAGTCTCTTCTCTGTCCCTTTCCCCTTTCCCCCAGCGGGGTTCACACGGCCGCTGGTAATTACTGAGTAGGTGGCTGTTGGAAAACCAGTGGTGGAATTTGGAAAATATCGTCGTTCTGCTCCTGGGAGTGTCGGCATAGTGAGTAACCACCGCCCATGACACTGGTGCAACAACTCGCAAAAATTTCGATAATTCAAACAATTTGCTCCATTTCGTCCATTTGTATTCCATTTTATCCCAATATTTAACATGGTTACCACGATTAGCCTCTGCGCAAAACGTGGTAACCATGTTGAATATTGGAATAAAATGGAATACAAATGGACGAATTGGAGCAAATTGTTTGAATTATTGCAATTTTTATGAGTATGGCTGACGCGGCTTGTGTCTGGTATGAGATGTTTCACCAGCCAGTTTATGGAGTTTCCGTACAAGAAAACATGGAAACATTCACAAGCCCAGACCACTGCTAAACTTTCTTTCTCAGGTTTTGAGTAAGCACGTTCTGTTTATGACAGGCTCTCACTGGTGTATGACACAATATGTCTCCGGGCATTTGGCTGTCTGCTGTGCTGTGCAAGGATTGCGCCAAACCAGACAGGGCTAGCGTCAACTACAACCTTTGTATGCAGTTTGGGATCAAAGTAGACCATTTCAGGGGCACTATCAATGGCTTGCTTGATGTTTTGGACGCTCTTCTCATACTCATGTGACCAATGAAAAGATATGTACTTTTGCGTTAGTTCTCATAACAGTGCACTGACCATACCAAAGTCTCATATGTATCTCGAACAGTAACTGGCAAGTCCAAGTAAGGAACGTAACATAGAAATGTCTTGTGGGGGATTTGCAGCAGTCAATGCTTGCAGTTTTGCTGGATCAGGTTTCATATCCACATCAGAAAAGACATGGCCAAAGAATTTGTGTAATTCAAATATGTCTGCATTCAGAGTTAATCCTGAATTTGTCAGCAAATGACATGTCCTTTCTGTGTCGCTCCAAAAATAAATATATCATCACTAAAGTTAAATGCATTTACTACCGGCTGTATGATATGTCGAATGACGTCTTGGAAAAGTTCTGTAGCAGAGGATACACCAAACCTCAATCACTTATAGAGAAACAGACCAATATGCCTAGAAAAAGTTGCATTGTACCTGAATTTCTTCATGCTCCACTTGGTGACATCCATTATTTAAGTCGAGTCTGGAGAAGAACTTCGCACCATTCAGTTGAGTTATCGTATCACCAATGTACAGACCATCATTATCATGGAAACTTGGGGAACCTCCAAATCCTTAAGCCCCCGAGGTGAAGCGTAACAATGAGAAATAGCTTTATTTCTCCTTGGTTTTTTCTCTTTTTATGTGTGCTGTTTTCTGCGGCACACAAGGAAAGAGGAAAACGCCTCTTAGGATTGTTTTTGTGCCGGAGGGTGCCCCTTCCTGCACAAAAACATTCCTGCCGACAACACATGCATTGGCACTAGGCTGCTGAAATGGCGCCAGCACAGAGGGAAAGGACAGGAATTAACCGAATTGCATAAATATGGTGCATTCCTGCACTTTCACTTCAGCGTAGGGCAGCTGAGAAAGGTGACTTGCTTAGCTGCCCTGTACCAAATTCTCATGAATGAGGGCCTAAACCTTTTAGGTTAGCCAATCACTTGCCCAGCAAACTATGGGGCTTATTTACAAGCCCCTTGCACCGCCGGTGCGTCATTTTTTACGACACTCCGACGAGGCAGAGTGCAGACCCATTTCTATGAGGCCACGCAAAGCCACTTTGCATGGCTATTCATGGCTTCGTAGATATGGTGTAAAGCAAGTCACTGCGTTGCCTTACACTGCATCAGGGAAGCATTCCATGGGTGTTGCAGTGGGTGTTCCCACGCAACACCCATGGGTTTTGATGCATTCCCAGACTTGCAAGGATCTGTAAACCTGGGAATGCGTCAAAACTGCATGCCTCCCCAGGGCAGGTGTAACAAGGAGAAATATGCTTATTTCTCCTCTTTTTTCTTCTTTCTATGTTTCTATGTGTGAGGCCTCCATTGATTGTTTTTGTGCAGAAAGGTGTCCCGTCTTGCACAAAAACAATCCTGCCAACAAAGCAGACACCCTTGCACCATGGTGCAAGGGTGGCTTGTGTTGGTGCTAGGCACCATTTTGTGCGCCGGCACTGGGTGAAAGGACAGGAATACACAGTATCTCATGAATATGATGCATACCTGCCCTTTAGATTTGGCATAGGGCAGCTCAGCAAAAAGACTTGTGGCACTGCCCTAAGCCAAATCATTGTAAATTAGGCCATATGTACCATCAGCATTCTACTTTAAAACATGTATCTGATTTTCAAGTGGCCAAATAAAAAAAGAGGACAAGTCTAGGACTGAAGAGATCTATGAACATTACACTATACATCCTCTACATTCAAAAGAAGTGATAGGAATCTGCAGCGTGCTGATCTGAGCTGGGGGAGTCGTGCACATTTGTACTGCCAGGCTGGTTAGGCGAAGAGAGCAAGATGAGGCCGGGAGACTGAAGAGCCTGCATTTGCCATTTGGTGCTTACCACTGCCACTGGAAAGGGAATGGAGTCCTTTCCCTAACAAGAGCTACACATGGGGCAGTGCAGGCAGGCCTGCATGTGCGTCGGCTGGTGGTGATCTCCGAGAGCAGAGCTGGGACCGCACTACACGTGAATGCCCTGCTCAGCCCTATGACACATGGATGGTGAATGAGTTCTAGCTCTTAATTACAATGCTCCCTTATTGTGGAGAGACAATGGGACATTAAAATAATTGCTCACAAATATTGAACACTAAGAAGCTCTCAACAGAGCAGTTGCCATACAACCGTTGCTACGCAATTGGCAGACTGTGCCTGAGGTGCTTGCTGCCCCATTGGCTATGGGGAGTTCATAGAATTCCAGCATGGGGGAGACTCGAGGTTTTTATGTAGTAAACACCATGTGGTAACCATTTGAGGACTCCTTTCAATTCTCCTCCCTCTAAATCTTTGTTGCCTCATTACTCCCCCATTTACAAAGGCAACCCTCTACCTGCAGTGTCGTGGGCTCTACAGAGGAAAACAAGGCCAGTAAAACCAATCCCTCCAAGAGTGTGGATGCAGAGGACGCACTGAGCTATACTGAAGCCCTGGGACTGTCAGCCGTATCATACTGCTGAACTCTGGGACCCACGTGTACACTTGGGGGCCCGCACCAGACGTTTGAATTCAATGATTGTGGCTCTAGAAGGCATGAGGGGAGAGCACTGAACTCTGAGCCCTGATCATATTAGGCTTTGACTTGTAACCTCCTTCACACAGTCTTCAAGGCTATTGGTGCTCTCTATGATACATGGACTCTCCATTGGTTTTGGACATTAAGCCTTCTAATCTTCGGCATCCACTAGAGTATGGGCCCCACTGCTGCAGGTCCCATATCAGCGAGCCTCTGGTGACAACGGAGTCAGTGGAAAAGCGCGGGTGGGTTGTCAGATTGGGGAGGGCTACATTACACTTGATGCCCATTTAGTGAGCCCACCTGGGAGATGCAACTGACTGGTCTGTGCATGCTGGCTGCGGTATGCACTTGGAGATGCACCCTTAAATGGCACGGATGACCCACCTGCATGGAGAACTGATATGCCTGGGACAACTTGGAGGCTCTGAGTGGGCAACGGAGCATGGAGCAGATGTTTTGAGGGCAGAAATGCCAGGGTGAGAGATAAAGGGGTGAAATCGAACCAGTCCAACAAAATAGTCAACTATACCCACACAATTCCAATGACAGAAAAGATGGGTGAGAACAGGCGAAGTCCTCTGTGGCACACCCTGCAGACTACCCTGATAGGGACCTGTCACTGTCTGATTTGATGGATGCCATCAAGGAATCCTGAGCAGAATTGGCCACAAAAATAGACATGGTGGCCATTAATGTGAATTTGCTCAGAGCTGATCTCCACGGGGTGGCAGACCGTGTAGTCACCGTGGAAGGGCAAGTGGAGGACCTACATAGAGAGGTGACTCCTCTCCGAGAAACAGTGTCCTCTTTGCAGATGTTTTCTGTGTGGCTTTAGAACCGTGTTGAAGACACTCAAGGAGGATTCAGGATGAATAATCTGCGATTTGTGGGTTTTCCTGAGAAGGCAGAAGGTCAGTCCATAGAACTCTTCCTTGAGGAGTGGTTCGGCAAAATTATGCACCCATACAAGTTGTCAAAATCCTTCACAGTTGAATTAGTGCATCACCCCTTGGTCCAGTTACCACGTCCGGGTGCGCCGCCGTGTGCCATTATTGCCTGACTGTTCACTTTCAGAGACCGTGACACAATCTTGCAGCAGGTCTGCATTAAAGGCTCACCGAACTTTGAGGGGCGTCCAATATCTATCTTTCCGGACTACACCCTGAAGGCCCAAAATCAGTACAAAACATTCTTAGCCATTAAAAAGAGACTGTGCGACCTTAACCTGCGCTACAGCCTGATGTTTCCGACAAAGCTCCTGGTGGCCCATGATGGGTAGGTGCACTTTTTTTTCAAGGCGGACGAGGCCAGTGACTGGGTAGATACACTGTCTGGAGACCCATCCCTGAGATCAATGCACTCTAGGGTACTTCCCCTGGCTATACAGAGACAGTAGGCTTGCATACAGAAAAAGAAACTGGGAGGAACAGACGTTGAGACACCTTGAGCCTGCTGGCCCGCATCATTGTGCGTTCAGATGGCACCCTTAGAGACACATATGTCATATGGGCTTTACTAGACCCCTTTTCCAGCAGACGGAGTGGCCCTCAGTCTGGCACGGACAGCACGGATGGGGGCCCGGCCTGAGTTCTGCGTGGAGCATTGTGAGCACAGGCACATCGAAGTGCTCCAGAAGAGAATGTTTGCTACTGCAATACCTATACGATTGTGTGTATCTACAATGGAACAATATGTTGGGGGCCTTTGCTCTGGGACACTATGCTTTTGCATCCTAAGTTAATGGTCTGCTGCTTGGAATGACTAAAATTTCTGATTGCTATTTGTATGAGGGGTGTTCTTTCTTCCTTTCCTAATTTCTTTTCCCTTCTTCTTGCAGGGAGGGAACAGATGGGGACAGCATAATGAATGCCCGATCATTAGCCTGTTGGATATGGTAGTATGGGTTGGCGTGTGCTGTAGGGACCAGGGGTCTAGGCACTGGGGCGGACGTGCAGGGGCGTTGCCTCGTGATCGCTGTAGGGTACTGATCTCTAGCGAAGAATTTAGTTGTTCGTTTCTTGTATTCTTGGTATGATAAGCATACAGAACAATGGGAATCATGTGGGAACCACATGTTCATGCACTGCCTTGTAATAGACAGATCGAATTTGAGTTATTGCCCCTGGAGTGAGGGTAGTTGGTGGGAGATGATGTTTCGTTCTCTACACTGTTCAAAGGGACGGTTGGCTGCTCATGTGAATGGATGCTGTGGTATGTGGAATGGACAGGTTTGTTCAGAGGCTCAGACCTCATGCTAATGGTACAATGTGTGAAAGATGGCGGGGAGGTATTTAAATTTCTGACGCGAAATATCAGGGGACTAGCACAGAAAAGACGCAGGGTGAATTAATACCTCAAACAATATTGTGTATCTGTGGCCTTCTTGCAGGAGACGCATGTGTAGGGAGACGGGGTCCCAAGCTAGCACAAAAGGTGGAGGGGACAGTTATATGCAACATCGTACTCTGGCTATGCACGGGGTCCCATGATCTGGGTGGCTCCTGGGGTACCTTTTCAATATAAGGGACATGTGTTGGATCCAGAGGGCCATTTTGTCATCCTGAATGGAGTCCTGGATGTACAGGAGTTGTGCTTCCTGAATGTATATGCTCCTAACACCAACTGCAAAATGCTTTTTCACTTGAGTCGCGACGGCTATTCCCCCCAATTTGACTGCAGAAATGACATTAGCAGGCAATTGGAATTGTGTGCTTGATGGGATGCTTGATTGTGAACCTCCCTGGGGAAACACAAAACCGCACATGACTGGGCAACTGAGAAAACTTTTGCAGGGCTTCAGACTACTCGATGTCTGGAGGGAGAGGTACCCGGGTTCCAGATTGTTCTCCTGCTATACCCCTGCTATGGGGACGTATTGCCGGCTGGACTACTGTCTTGTCACACCTGTGCTGGCTCAATAAGTTAGGGAGGTTTCCTATCTGGCACAGTATATATCTGACCACTCCACACTCCTGATGTGCCTGGCGAGAAGAGGCGCTGGCCCTGCAGTGCCGCTGTGGGCCTTGCACGCTGAGGTGCTGATGAACACACCATTTGCAGCTACTGTGCGGGAGGAGATCACTCATTATTTCAGGGAGAATTAGGGCAACTTGGACAGCAGGGCACAAGAATGGGACGCAATGAAGGTAGTGCTCAGAGGTGTCTGTCTAAAAAACATGTATGGTGTACATCAGCAGCAAGTACAAAACCTGGCCAGTAGAGAATCCCGATTGCTCGACATAGAACTGGTGCTTCCCTCTCAGCCACAGAGACTTGAGGACTGGTGATGCACCCGTAGTGAACTAATAGGTAACTGGCGCAGGCTGGAAAAACATACTTATACAGCATTCTGACAGAGGTTGCATGCAGAGGGGGACAGGGCAGGCTCCATGTTCGCGTGTCTGGTGAGACAGCAGGATTCCCGGGAGCCGATATTGGTGTTACAGGATAGGAATGGCAATTTAGTCAACTCCTTGATGGCAATAAATTAAGTGTTCTGTGCTCACCTCGAAGGGGTGTAAGCCAACTGCCGGGGGGTGACCGCACGACCATGGGGCGGCCTTTCTGGCTGATGTAGACATCCCTAGATTGGGTGTGGAGGAGAGGGCGACTCTTGAAAAGAACATAACGAAAGATGAGGTCCCTGCAGTGCTATGCACCAGAAACCTGTGAAAACGCAGGGAGGCGTTGGCCTACTGGCTGAATTCTATCACAAATATGCTGATGTGGTGGTAGATAAACTCCTGGAGGTGTATCAAAAGACACTCCAGCATGAACGTTTTCCTGACACCATGCGTCAGGCCCTCGTAGTGCTAGTTCCAAAACTGGGCAAGGACTCGGTGGAGGTGCCGTCCTACAGGCCACTCTCAGTACTGAATGTAGATGTCAAAATACTGAGCTGGCTTTTGGATGGGTGGTCTGGTGTCTGCAAGCTTTTAGCTGCGTCACCGTACCAGGCAGGGCTGTCCATTGTCACTCCTGTTAGTCGTCCTGGCGGTGGAGCCTCTTACGGCGCTGCGCACTGTATGTTTGAGCCATGGGGGATCCTGGTGGGTGACACTACGCATGTGGTGTCTCAGTATGCAGATGATGCCCTTGTGTACCAGAGGGCTCAGCCCCGGTGCTTCTGAGTGCTTTGGAGGAATTCATTGAGGTGTCTGGGCTGCGTGTGAATCCGCACAAATCTCAATTGTTGCCGTAGGGTGGCCTGTCTGTGACGAATCGTGGGATGCTCCCAATTGTTGGACTACCGTGATCAAAGAAGTGATACAATATTTAGGTATTAGGATTACCTATGAGAAACAACAATTCCTGGATCTTAATATAGGCTGAGTACTGGAGGGCCTGCATGCATTTATACTTTTCTGGAGAGACCTCCCTCTCTCACTGATGGGCAGGGCTTCACTAGTGAAGATGGTGGTACTTCATCAGTGTTTATACTTTCTGCAGCGCACATTGTATGAGATACCCAGGAGATACTCCTGTAGGCCATTAAAAGAAAGTGTATAGGCCATGCCATGCTGATGCAGACATGGGAACAGAGAGGGATTGAACTTCCCAGTTTGGAACTTTATTACTTTGCGGCCAACCTCCAACATGCGATCCACTGGCCGGATGAGTGGGCCAACTGGGAGAAGAGGCTCCTGAAAGGCTCACATGGGGACTGCACGCTTCCTGAGCTGCTTATGTTTGCTAAATGGGTACGGCAATGATGCCCTTCCCGATCAGGCAGGTGAGTCGAAAATGGGAGAAGACAGTTATGAAGGTGCTCCGTTGCGCGCCTTACGCTGCGATATGCCGATTTGAGCATTGAAGCCATTTGTGGCCATAACAGGGGTGATGTCTGTGCAAAAGTGGCGGAATGGAGGTTGCGACATCCTGTGAGATCTTTATCTAGGTGACAAGTTTATCACGCGAGAAGATGCAATAGATTCATTCGTGTTAGGAACAGGGAAATACTTACAGTATGCCAAGATATCGGCTGCAGCCCTGAGATTTGGCCTTGTTTGCTAGACGCCAAATTTCAAAAACACAAACCCACTGCCTGTAACTGATAATGAATACACTTATCGTCTAGGATGAAAAGAGGGACAATTGCAAATTCCTGTCCCCCAAGACCAAAAGACAGTGTGCATCGGGGGGAAAAACAACAAAAACACTAATTAATGGTGCAAAGAAGGCCAAGATAATAGGGTATTACTTCCAACCTTATTTAACCCTTTTTTCCAAGTAGTAAAGTATAAACTATACAGTTAAAAAGCATTTCATAAATACTCTAACAGACACAAAAATATGATAACAAATAATTAAATTAATGATACCCAGGCACAACAATCACACTATGAAACTGATCCAGCGCGACGACCAATGCCTAATCAGGGATCAATACTCAATAATATAGCAGAACAATAGCCCATACACACTCACACAAATCTCTGATGCGCTGGGGTCAATTTTTATACAGGTTCAATTCTCTTTCTTATATCTGTTCATATATGGCATTTTCCAAGTACCTATCTAATTCATATATCAACTCTTCCTCTACTTGGTCGATGAACCAATTAGTTGAATAGTTGATGGTAATGATACTCTTTTATCTAACTAATCATTTGTAAACTAAATAACCACAAACTCTCGTTGAAGTTAATAAAGTTTATCTCAAATCATAGAATAAAATGCTCAAATGCATAAGATCACAAATGCAAACAGTGAACTCACAAAGGGAGAGAAAAACATCAGCAATCCAAAAGAGACAAACTCATCAATAAAAAATGACAATGTTGCATGAAGGAGTGGATAGTTAAAGAGACAAAAGTTTCAGAGACAAAAATATATTCGCAAGTAAATTATGCAAGAACGAGTTAGAATAATACAAACCCAAAGGATTTGTAGAGAAAAACCACCCCTCAGGCATAAGTGGTGGTGGGGATCCCCCGAAATAGAGTCAGGGGACAAAGATTTCAGGGACAGGATCAGAACAGGACAGGAACAGCTAGGCCTCTCTGCAAACCGACGGACTGCGACACATCTCCCCTCTCCCAGCCTCTCCACCTACGACTCTAACCATACCCCTAAAGGCACCCCAGTTATACCCTAAAATCTACGTGTCCCTCCCACATCAGTTGAAACATTCAGCGTAGCTAGACAGTTGATTGGTGGACTTTGGGGGTGGAATGTCACACCATGATGACTTCATTCACTTTTAGGCTTATTCTTTGTTTTATGCCCATTCCCACAACCTCATACATTGTACATTCACATGATCTATTACAGGTTACATTTTTATACACTTTCGAGCGATGTCTACAGGAAAAGTCCTTCTATCCCACGAACTGTCACGTTGTTTGGCAGACGATCATCACATCGGCCTTCACCCTCTTTCATCTCCTCTGCTGTGCTCAGCACTTCAGCGTGCTTTTGTCTGAACAGCATTTACTCTATTTTCCAACCCCGCCTTCACTTCGGATAACTTAAGGAAACATGGGGTTCATCCAGCCCACTATAGCGAATAGAAAATGAACATTCATTAATTATGTGATAATGTAATTTTCACTGTTTACCACCCACCTTTGTACTAGTCCCTGTTAATGTTTTTCCTAGCATAGCCTTATGCAAAACGATATTATTTATTAAATCAAAGCAAGCTGCAACATGCAAACTATGAAATGCACATGAGACCTAGTCATGCATTATTTCTCGTTTCTTTCAAAGCATAATGTAAATACAATTTTAGTTCTTTCATGCGTTATCTCACGTTAGTGCATGCATGCGCAAAGCAGTTTTCCCTCGTGTTCCTGTAAGGTGCACGTTAATTTTCTATTACTTCTTACTGTTAGTACGTATTATGGGGGTATTAATTCGAGCAGGTTTCTTTTCTCGAATTCCTGCTCCATCAATCACCCCTTTGATGGCTTCCTGGAGCCATCATAAAATACCTACCATACTGAGTGCCATCTTCAATTTTATCTAAAACTCTGTAATCTTCTCTCTTTTTATGGCACTTTGATCTATATCTTTCATCATTTTATAGTATTCTTCTAACTCAATTTCCTCTCTTTTTCTCTTTCTCGCTCCTCGTTTACTCTCTGATTCTGTCATTTCCCTTTTCCCACTCTTAAATTTACAATATTTATATGTTGTTATTATCACTAAGACTATTATGGCTACCAAAATAAGTGTCATTATTATTTTTCCTAATAAACTACTTCCAAAGGTAGTAAACCATTTACCTACAGAGGAGAAACTCTTACCAAGTCTCTCCCAAACACCGTTAACCTCCAGTTGGATCAAGTCTTCATGTAATTTTATAATGTTTCTTATATATCCCTCAATTCCTTTACTTTTGTCCGGGATATATGTACAGCAGTGTTGAATTTTCAACATGCCACAGACTCCACCCTCTTTTGCCAATAAAATATCAAGGGCAAGTCGATTTAGCAAAACCATTGATCTGATTGCAACCATTTCTGTGTCAATCATCAAGAACCCACCAGCAGTATCTGTTGATAAACAATCAACCACTGTGGACAATTTTCGACTTTTGTGATAATTCAAGACGACTCCAACTGATGGTATCAGTGCACCAAAAATATCACCTACTATTTCTGAGAAACTTGCTCTCTTGTTACGTGTTAGTCCATGATTTATTTCTTTTAGTCTGTTGCTGTTGCAATCCATATGATATACTTTTGGAAAGACTATGGCAAAATAACATCTACCATACCAATGCGCAAGCAACCTATAATATGCTTTCTTACCACATACATAAAAAATTCCTGGGAACACAGGATCAGTTTCACCCTTCAATCCCCAACCTCCAGTAATTTGGAAAGTATGCTCACACTCAATAGTACCGATGAAATAATTGTTATAATTAGTCTTCATTCTAAGCAAACATAATTTTCCCTTCTGAGGCCAGTCCAGAGACTTTGCAGCGTAGGTTTCACCTTTCTCATAATTTCCTTCCCTGAAAGCCCATGGTGGAACTTGTGACTTCTGTTCAACAGTTTTTCTCTGGAAACTTTCCCTTCTACTTTCTACTAATTCTATAAATAACTTTTCTTCAACCTGCAAACTACAGGTTAAATTATTTTTGTAAGCATATTCTACATCTAAAGCTTTAGTAATATGGAAGAACTCTCCCATATAGTGTGCATTTTTACTACTCAAAACCTTATTAAGTTCTTTAATAATAGGTATTTCTGAAAACACTATGGGGCCGATTCCGATTCGGGCCGGAAATCTCTCCAACCGAGTCAGATTCGGAGAGATATCCGACCGAACCGGACTCTAGCAGTGCGACCGAACGAGTATGATGCGGACGCATGCTATCGGACTCGATTCGGTCAGACTCCCATTGAAGTCAATGGGAGCCGGTCGTACGACGCGTACACGGGCTCCCATTGACTCAATGGGTGCGCCGCGAACAAGGGCCCCCCCTACAGCGGGTACGCATCGGTGCGACTCGCGCCGTACATGCATGTGTAGGGGGGACCCATGGGTCCCCCCTGTGTGCGACTCGCGTGGCTACGCGTATAGGGGGGTCCGACACGGACCCCCGAAGTCCGGCTCCAACTGCTCTTTTGAGCCGGACGGCGCTAGTCGGTCGGACTGTTCGAGGTGCGCATCGTACTTGCCCGGTCGGGGAACGTCTCCATTGCGTGGTGCGAGTCGAGTCCGTACGAGTCGGTCGGAGCGGTTCGGAGCGGGAACGAGTCGGTCGGGGATTTCGCGTATGCTCGCATCGTACTTGCTCGCGCGGACGGGTGTTCGAATCGGTCGGAAACAGGGCGTCCGAATCGGATCCGGTGAAGCCGAATCCGATTCGGTGCCCTACCGGCCGAGATCGGAATCGGCCCCTAAATCTATATTAGAGTACTGATATTCGAGTTTCCCGTTACATAAAACAAACTAGTTAGGACACTACAAGACACACCATATGTTAAAGGAAGGTGATGATACGTCACCCCTTCTGAGACAAACGAAGGTAATTGCATGCACACATATCAATCACTTACGTTCATTGTATCTATATACTCATATAACAATTTAGTAAACACGTTTAACGAGAAATCACTAATTGATTTATCATGATGGAAAATGCTTCCATCCATTTGTTCTATGTTAGAATTTGGTATTCTTTTAGTAACATCATTCACTCTTTCACTTGTCACATCATTAGTATTATTTCCATTATTAGTTATCATTAGGATAGGTACAAGGACAGTTAGTAATACCCAGATAAATGTTAATAGCAAGACACTACATAAGCAAGCTTTAATACATCTACATTTTAGACTAGATTTTCGATGTTCAGTCACCTTTTCTTTAGCCATTTTGTATTCTACCTAAAATATAAAATTCTAAATCTATAAATACTAAGCTTTAATAAAAAAAAAATTCTAAAAATAAATTCTAGGTAGAAAAATATAGGGGCATATTATCAAGGGCCGGCGATAAATATCGCAAAGCGCGCTTGCATATTTATCGCCGGCTATCTCTGGAATTTATCGCCCGGTTAGCGCGTTATTAACAACGCGCATCGCCGAGGCGATAAAAATGTCAGAGATAGCGTGGATATCGCCGTTTTCCCATGGAAAACGGCGATATCCACGCTATCTCTGACATTTTGATATCCTAGATGATAGGGCCTGTGGTCTTAGCCACAGAATCCACCCCCCATGTTAAGTATGCCTTAGTCAGGAATTTAACAGACGTTAAATTCCTGCGTTAAGGCATACTTAACGCGATTAAAATAATCGCTTCCCCGCATTGTAAATATCGCGAAGCTGCCTTCGCGATATTTACCCATGTTGTTTCCACAGACACGCCTACTTTGCATCTCATTATCGATGCGAAGTCAGGCGTGCTGGAAACGGGAGCAAAATCAGCAAAACACGCGATAGCTGATAAGGCGATATAATTATCGCCGCTTTTCGGCCGAAAACGGCCGCAAAAGCGGCGATAATTGTTTATCGCCGCCTTGTTAATATGCCCCATAGTGTAATCCTACACTTCAGACTTTCTTCTTTACCCCTTTCTTTTGATTTTCTTTTCTTTAGGTCTTCAGAATCTTTATTTCTTTTTCCAACTGACAAATACTGCACCTTAATTCTTTTCACAGTTCTTTTAAGGTGGTCTCAGTTTGCTTTCATCCACATGTTCAGTGTCTGATTTGTCTCTTTCTTCACTCAGATCTGAGCTTTCAGTTTCTTCCAAGATCACGTAGGTCCATTTTGGTGCTGTATATTTTCTACTTGGAATTCTTGCTCTTCTTGTTTTTCGCACTAATTCTTCTCCTGACTCTTCTTGGTCTGTCTGACTTCAGACCTCATTACTTTGCTCTAGTCTTTTCCTTGAATTTCTCCTTTCAAGAGTGTATTTCAGTCTTTTCACTCCACCTGGCCATTTTTTCACCTTTTCTTGCTTTCTTAGGTTGAACTACTTTTTCACCATCTGTATCTGGTTCACAGGTTCTTTTATTTGGCCTTTCTTCTATCTGTCTTTCTTTCTGCTCTTCAGCAACTTCTGTTTCTTCTGTTTCAACAGTAACTTCACTGACTCCTTGTTCAATAGTGAACTCACGTTCTCCTGGTTCAACAGCAGTTTCTCCTTCCTCTGGTTCAACAGCAGTCTCCCGAGACCTAGTAATTGGTGCCCACTTTACTTGACTTGTGCTCGGCTGTTCATCATCAGTTTGTTCTTCAGAATCTGTTATTCTAGATTCTTCAGCTTCACACACTTCAACCTCTGGTCTTTGACTTTTGTTCACCAGTTGCTGCTCCTGTCTTTCAAGTGGACTTGGGACTCGTCTGGTGTGGCTAGCATGAATCCAATTTGGCAGACCAACACACTTCACCACTGTTGTCGTCACTAGAATAACTTGGTAAGGACCGCTCTACCTGGGTTCTAAACACGATTTCCTCACGTGTTTCTTGATGAGAACCCACTCACCAGGACTCAGATCATGAGCTTGATTCGGCGGTATTGTTGTGGCATCTTCTCCAACCTGGCGAGACACAGAACGCACCAGATCAGCCAATCCTCTGCAATAGTCAAGCACTAGATTATCAGATATATTCATCAGTTTGTTCGCTGGTATATATGCTTGTCTCATTGCTCTTCCCATTAGGATTTCATGTGGTCTCAAACCCGTCTTTTTGTCAGGAATGCTTCTAAGACTCATCAGTACAAGGGGTAAAGCGTCAGGCCCTTTCAGTGTTGTGGATGCACACACCTTTCCTAACCTAGATTTTATTGTGCCATTTAACTGCTCAACCACTCCAGATGCTTCGGGTCGATGGGCACAATGCAGCTTCTGTTCAATCTGTAATGCTGCACAAATCATCTGAATTATCTCATTATTAAAATGAGTTCCTCTATCTGTCTCTAAGGTGACTGGAAATCCAAACCTAGGAATCAGTTCTCTCAGAAGTAGTTTGGCGACAGTTAAGCTGTCATTTCTTCTTGTCGGATAGGCTTCCACCCAACGAGAGAACAAACAGACAATAACTAGCACATATCTCATTCCATTACAGGGGGGAAGCTCGATAAAATCAAGTTGGAGACATGTAAATGGTCCTCCTGCTCTTCCAATTCATCCCCAACTAACAACTGTCTTTCTGCTTGGATTTTGTTTCTGACAAGTTATGCACCTCTGAAAAAAGCCTCTCTGCAATGACTCTGAACCTCGGGTTATACCATGACTGCTTGAAGCGTCTGATCATTGCATCTCTTCCAATATGTCCAATTCCATGATATAACCTGTCCATATGGGAAAGTAAAGAATCTGGCAGGATTGGTCTTTCGTCAAAGTATACCCACACTTCGTCTTCTGCTCGCTTTCTACAACCTGTATTTCTCCAAATTTCCTTTTCCTCATCACTTGCCTCTTCCTGCATCTGCCTCACTTCATCCCAAGTTTCATATATGTTTGTAAACATAAGATGGCATTCAGTATTTTCTCTTTCAATTGCTCTGTTTAAAGCCTTTGAATTTCGTGCACAGAAACGCGCTATTTGGTCAGCGTATCTGTTGCCCTTCGTCACATAATCATCTCCTGATTTATGCGCGGCACATTTGACCACTGCAATTCTTTTGGGCAATTGCAAAGCATCCAATAATTCTTTTACAGTTTTGCTGTTCCTAATAGGGGAACCTGAAGAAGTCAGAAAACCCCTTTGCATCCATAGCTGTCCAAAGTCATGGACAACCTCGAACCCATATTGGCTATCAGTGAATATGGTCACCCTCAGGCTTTTTGAAATTTTGCACGCTCTGATTAGAACTATCAATTCAGCAATTTGAGCAGAGTTTACCCCTTGTAGACAGGATGCTTCTAGAACTCCCGCTATGGTGCAAACAGCATAGGCAGTACATAATTCGCCTTTTTCATTTCTTAAGCATGATCCATCCACAAATATCTCACAGTCTGGTTCTTCCAAGGGAACATCCTCTATATCAAACCTGGGTTTTGTGCACAGTTCTGTCACATCCAAACAATCATGATCTGCTTCCTCTCTCACTTCCTCACAACGAGAATTAGGCAGTAGAGTTGCCAGATTTACAGTTGTGCAACTCACCACAGTCACATTCTCAGCACCCAGAATCACTCTCTCGTACTTAGTCAGCCGACTAGAGGTCAAGTACTGTGTACGGGTACGAGTCAAAAGAATCTCAACAGAATGTGGCACATACACTTTGACTGGATATCCCATCACAATCGCTTTGCTTTGTTCCAGACTCACACAAGTGGCGGCTACTGCTTTTAAACAGCCTGGCAACGCTGCAGCCACTGAATCCAGAGTAGCAGAAAAATATGCTACTGGACGTAGTGCCATTCCATGTTTCTGAGTTAGGACTGAAAGTGCACATCCTTCTCTTTCGTAACAATACAATGCAAACTCCTTGATATAATCTGGCATTCCCAATGCAGGTGCTCAACAAAGACTGTTTCTCAATTTCGTAAAGGCTTCCATACTTTCATCATCCAACACAATCGGATCTTTCACCTCTTTTCGTGTCAACCTCTGTAGAGGTTTTGCAATCAATGAGAAACCACAGATCCACTGCCTACAGTACCCAACCATTCCCAAAAACATTCGTACTGCTTTCTGAGTGGTAGGTGGGCTCATTTGTCTGATTACGCTAATTCTTTCTGGTGTCACCTTTCTGACTCCCTGTTCGATTTTGTGTCCTAAATACTGGACTTCTTGTTTACAAAATTGTAATTTTGCTGGTGACACTTTGCGTCCTCCTTCTGCCAAATGGTTCAGTAAGGCAATGGTATCTGTCGCACATGCCTCTCGAGTCTTTGATGCCACAAGTAGGTCATCAATGTACTGAACCAAAACTGAATTTCCTGGCATGATCAAAGTTTCCAGACATCTTTTCAGAATCTGGTTAAAGATTGAGGAACTCTTGGTATACCCTTGAGGAACTCGGCACCATGCCAAGACACGGTCTCCGAACCGGAACGCAAAAAGATATTGGCTCTCCGGATGCAAAGGAATCGAGAAAAATGCTTGACACAGATCAATCACTGTGTTCCATTCTGAATCGCATGGCATTTGGTAAAGGATGACTGCTGGATTTGGTACTATGGGACAGCAAGGTACTACAATCTTATTAATCTTTCTTAAATCCTGTACTTCTCTATATTTTCCGCTTGGCTTTTTAATTCCTATAATGGGTGAATTACAGGGACTACTCATTATCTCTCTCAAAATTTGCTGTTCAATCATTTGATCAATCACAGGAGTGACACCTGCAATTACTTCTGGACTCATTTTGTACTGAGGATTGTTTGGATACACAGCACCCTCTTTCACCGTAACCTGAATTGGGTCTACGTTTGTCATTGGACCGATTTCTTTTCCTGTAAAATCCCATACATCCGACCTCACTGTACTTCAGGTAAACTCTCTTCTGTGAGCAGTGAAAACAACTCATCCACTTCTGTCCCTTGCTTCGCTAACATAATTTTGAATTCAACATCCTCATCAGGAGTCTGAAATGCAATACCATCTGGTGTACAATAGATGGTACAATTCATCTTGCATAGCAAATCTCTACCTAAGAGATTTACTGGACTTGAGTCCGATACCACAAACCAATGCATGTCTCTGAAGTTTCCAATATGAACTTCTATTGGATTTGTGACTGGGGTTTTAATATGCTTATTTGAAACTCCTACCACTTGGATAGTTTCTCCCGAGAGGGGTAGGTTTGGAATTTCTGCTGCTCTCACAGTAGAATGGGTGGCACCAGTGTCCACTAGGAATGTAATATCATTACCTTCCACCTTTCCTTCGACAAATGGACCTGACTGATCTACCGCCAAAGATGCGCCAAGTACGCACTCTTTCTCCCCCCTCAGGCCCCGTCATTGAGATGAGTCTGAATCATTCTCATTGCACTGCAACCAATATTGCGGAATCATTTGCACACTTTGATTCTTACCGATCTGGTCACCTCCGGGAAATCCAGTGTTCACACCGTACCTCTGCACCTGAGCATTCACATTATTTGGCATAGGAGCTTGTGGCACCTATAACTGTGGGGTAACTACCTGCTGCTGCTGGTTCACAACCACCTCATTCTGCATCTGTGGATTTAAATTTTGATTTACCCCATTATTCTTTTGAACAGATCTACACTCATTCTTCCAATGTCCAATCTTTCCGCACGCATAACAAGGAAATTTCTTCCTAGCCTCTTCTTTACTCATCTTACTTCTACCTTTACCTCCATTCGATACCTGACCATTTTGATTCTGACCATTCATTTGATAACCTGTCTGGGAATTGCTATTTACCTCTTGTTGCTCTGCTACCTTCACTTGTGCCCACATCATTTTCTCCTTTAGTTTCTTGTGCCTCGATTCAATGTCATCGCTACAATACTTCGCATATCTCAAAATGTCATCTATTGTTTTGCTCTGCCAACAAATCAAATGTTGCTGAATCATATTACTAATCTCTGGTTTTAAACCAAATACGAAACGATACACAAAATG
Organism: Calotriton arnoldi; assembly: GCA_963921515.1. NCBI lineage: Eukaryota > Metazoa > Chordata > Amphibia > Caudata > Salamandridae > Calotriton > Calotriton arnoldi. Next base: position 521,136 of record CAWUFW010012376.1, on the reverse strand, counting down.
TCCCATATCCTTGTCTCCAATATTTTCAAATCCACTATACTGTTTAAATACTTGTAACAACCTTTCATAATAGGCATGCACTGACTCCTTTGGTTCTTGGGTCGTTCAGTCTATCCTAACCCAATCTGTTTCCTTAGGGGAAATTTTTCCCTTCAAGTAAGTGATTACCTGATTATACTTTTTCATCACCTCCTCGGATGGGGCACCTGTTTTAGGATCTCTGGGGTATTCTTCTTTTGGCCAACCAACAGTGATCTTACATTCTGTCCACAAATCTGCTGGAACAACAATTTCAAACAACCCATCTAAATCCTTTAACAGAACTTTCGAGACCTTCACAAACCTTTCTACCTGTTTGTACCATTCAACGGGTTTCTCTCTTAGTCTGGGGAAGTCATTCGTGAATGATAATATATCCTGCCTTGACCACGGAACATGAACGTATCCACTACCTGGTACTTCTCTCATCGGACACGCCCTTTCAACCTGTTCTGTTTCCTTTAACGGAAACATAGACACTCCTTTACTAGCTGCTTCTTCCTTCTTTCTTTCCCATCTATTTCTCCATCGATCTACATCTCCCCATTTCTTCAAAATGTTCATCAACTCTATTATCTGTAGCCTTTTTCCAGACACATTCAAACTCTCCAGATCCTTTTCAGTAAATGCTAATCTGTACGATTTCTGCAACACGTTTGACTTTTCTATGTCTATTCCATACTCACTAGCAGCTTCAGATATTTTCTCATGAAGATTCCTTGCTCTCCAAGTAATACTTTTACACAAGAACAATAATTCCTCATCTCGATAAGTCCCTAATCTGTCCGGACTGATTGTACCAATAATCATCTCTTCCAAATCTACCTTCAATTTGCTCACATTTATACTCTGTGTTTGTGTTACTTTCTTTTCCCTTTCCTTTATCCAATCATTGAATTCTTCTGATGAAGGACCTGCTGATCTCCCTGTCATTGGAGTGACATTGGTCCCTATTCTCCTTGGATTTATTTGTATCTCTCTTCTAGGGATTTCTGATATTATTTCACAAACTGGAAGATCTAACAATGTAACATTTATGTCAGCCTGTCTATTCTCATTGACTATCGTCTCCATTCCGCTCCTGATATTACCCATTGGAACGGCAAATGTATGTACTTTAGGTGTATTTGGGTTTTCTCCAAACAATGGAACTACAGGACCTATTGTAACCGGTACTGTCAACCGCTTCTGCATTTAAACTCAACTGATTTATTTTCTGAATCTGCTCTACATTTGCCTTGTTTAGCATCTCAAACTCCTTTTCTCTCATTATCCTAGCCATGACCGCAATCTGTGGAATCAATGGATTTCCCATAAAGGGTGTATTCGGAGTTACCTCAACTGAATTTTCTTGATATGGCGGGGGTCTTTTGGTCATAATATCCTCTAATAACTCATCATCAGAATCATTTTGTAAACTTGTAGTTTCTATGTTCTTCTTCTTCTCTTTACATTTCCTCCAGTCTCATCATCAGCAACTAAAACTGGATACAAACTTTCGGTTACTACAGCTCTCCTCCATCTTTTCAACTTTTCTTCCCTACTTTCAAAAGGCTATCCATGCATCCAACTCCTGTATCTTCTGTTACCTCCTCTATATGTCTCTCTTTCAAATGCCTCAACTTCCCATTCTTCCAATGCTTCATACTGCGTCAATCTAGGATTTAGTTCTAGTGCATTCATTCGATTTCTTAGATTCTGCAATATCCTTACATTAAACGTACCATGCTGTGGAAAAGCTATGACACCATCATCCTTTGTATATTACACCCAATTCTCTAACCCCTTACACGTATGATATCCACGCTCTAACATCAAATAAGAAGCAGGCGTCTTTGGGGGTAGAATAGGAATTCCTTCCCTAGTCACAATCGGCTTGTCTTTATTGAAAAAATTCTTTATTTTCTTTAACAGCTTCATTTTCTCTAAACCTTTTCGCTAATGTACCTCACCAAAATAAACAAAGAAAACCTTCCGTAATTCTACGTATTCTATTTGTCAGCTCTCATCCTATTCCAGTGCGACACACACCAACCAACCAATCAGAACACCACTACGTAAGCACAGTCTCAACCAATACTAGCGCAGCTCACACCAACCAACCAATCACAGCTCAGTTCATGCCCGCTGCTTGTCCAATACCGTCCATCAATTGTGTGTCTTTTGCATGTCCAATACCAGCGCGGCTTTTCTGATGTCAGTATTACTCCTTCTACTGACCCTCCCTTTACAAAATAATACGGCACTATTTTTCTAAGCACTCTTAATCAAAAATTCGATTAGTAACAACATAAAACAATGCTACCTTGTCTGTTCCACTAAATAAAGAGATAGTTTTCACTTTTCTGAGAGGTTTTTCTTTACTACGAGTCCTAATAACGTCCAGCATTATTTTACTCTTCAAACAAGCTCCGGGTGGACCTATTACTCCTCTAGGGATAAGGCCACAGTTTCGCAAGAGGACTTTTTGGTGTGAAAAGAGGTCTTGGTTCTCCCCTGGGGATAAGGCTAGAGTTTGAGAAGTGGACCCTTCGCTATTTCAGACACTCTTCTTATATACGAAATTTCCCTAATATAACACCTACAGCCCTCCGTAGCTTTTAGGTATTATTACAATAGACAAAGTACTTCTGCAGTGTGGCTTCTTTACCACACTCATCTTCTGCCTACTTCAGGCTGATTCCATTCCCGGGATTCCTCAGGTATCTCCGTACCTGTACTTCTAGACAATATAGAACAGGACACTAACTTTTTTGAGTTAAAACATATACAGGCACATGCATCAACGGTTTTTGCGAGCGCAAGCGGTGCGATTCGCAAAAATTGGCCGTTTGCGCCCGCAAAAAGGCCTTTTGCGATGCATCAAAGTGTTAGGCACTCGCAATTTAAGAAATCGCAATTAATTGCGATTTCTTAAATTGCGATTGCATTTAAGGAATCGCAATTTGCGATTCCTTAAATGTAATGCTAGAAGCACTTAGAAATAGCGAATTCGCTATTTGGGGCCGCAAAATACAGAAAAATTACTCTGGTCTGTATTTTGCAAAAACCTTGAAAAATGCACTAAAGTGCATTTTTCAAGGTTTCAGGTTACACACACAAATGTCCTTAGGGCATGTGTGTGCGCAACATGGGTGCACATCACAATTTCAGGGGTGCAACAGGGTGCCATTTTCACACCTTTGCACACTTGAAATTGCATGCACAATTTGCGAGTACCTATTGGTACTCGCAAATTGCGCATGCAATTTCCCATTCATTCCTATGGGCCTGTAGGCAAATAGGAATGAATGGAAGCCATTCCTTAATTGCGAGTCGCAATTTGCGAGTCGCAAATAAGGAATGTTTAGAAATCAATATTTTAATAGCAATTTCTACATGCATAGGTTTTTGAGAGTCCCTAATTGCGATTCCTTAATAATCGCAATTAAGGACTCGCAAAAGCATTTCTTGATGCATGTACCCCATAATCAATAATCAATAATCATTACCAAACTAATAAATAATCAAACCATCCTCTGCTACCAGGAAACTGATCCAGCGCGACGGCCAATGCCTTATCAGGGATCAATACTCAATAATATAGCAGAACAATGGCCCATATACACTCACCCAAATCCCTCACTGAACTCACAAAGGGAGAGAAAAACATCAGCAATCCAAAAGAGACAAACTCAGCAATAAAAAATGACAATGTTGCATGAAGGAGTGGATAGATAAAGAGACAAAAGTTTCAGAGACAAAAAAACATTTGCAAGTAAATTATGCAAGGACGAGTTAGAATAATACAATACTATGACCACTATACTCTGATCTTCAATGACGGCACCTCAATGGCATCGTGAGTAGTTTTACACACTCTTCCTCTATCGAGACGTGCAATCCTGGTAAATAGCGGTCTGAGCTCATCAAACGACTCTGTCACTGCTCACTGCCTGACTTTAAAATGGCGTCTTTATGAAGACAAAGCTGCCCCTCCATACTGGCTCGGGCCTTTTACCCACGAAAATGGCAGCACCTGACAATGGCTATAGAAAGAGGACTGAACTATAAAAACAAACAAGGGTCCACAGCTGCACCCCAGCCAGGCTCGATCAGACAATGGCAACAGAAAGAGGACTGCACCATCAAAACAAACAAGGGCCCACAGCTGCACCCTGAGCCATGCTCGTTCAGGTGGCGGCCATCTTGAAGTGGCACTGACCTGCCATAGCAGTCAATGAAAGATTTGTCGAACTTTGGAAAAGCTCTAGGAATTTCTTCTTACTTACGACCCGGCCAATTTCTTATTTCCTATAAGGCTACTATCCTAATAATCACGGACATAATGAAATCTGCTGCTTACTGACCCATGTCTCTCCTATAGTGCCCAACCCTAGCCACATGGTAGGTCCTGGCCTGACCGCTACTGGGGTAAATTCATACACCCTGGTTTACCCCCCTAACCTCTCCAAAACCGCTACAAAAACTTTCAAGCACCTCACCCTGAAAAATCACCCTGAGACACTGATCTCTGACCTGCGTTTCAGTGCGGACAACGGCACAGTCATCAATGACCTCGTTTTCTACTCCAGAAGAACCCCCTCTTGGCGCAATTCCTTTGCGCACCTCCTCAATGTACGCACAACCAGGAACATTCCTTACGGCACTAAGCTCACAATAGCGCCCTCCACAACCCTGCGAGCTGACTTCACCATCACCCTCTACAAAAGCGGCATTGTATTGATCCAAGCATCACCCAAAAACCTCAATAAATTTGCGGACCTTTTTACCCTCCTCAGAAACCATGTGCACGACACTGGCAGGGCGATCAACACCCGCCTTGACGATCCTCCGACCTGCCTGCCTAGCATGACTAACCTCCCACAAACCACCCCTCTAAGGGTTTCCAACTCAGTGCCTCCTAACCCCTCTAGTTCGTCTCCCGGCCCTGCTAACACTACCGCCCCGAGACCCTTGGTCTCCTCCCCACTATCTCCCCATACTGTCTCTGAGGTTTCTAACACAGCTCATCCTAATCCCCCTAGCTCATCTACCGGCCTTGCTAACGCTATCGACCCGAGACCCTTGGTCTCCTCCCTACTAGCTCCCCACCCTGACTCTGAGACCGGTACGCCTCCAATGACCTATGATGCAGGTCAAGCTAGCCCTGCTAGCCCACAAACCACCCCTCCTATTGCTCCTAACACAGTCCATCCTAACCCTCCTAGCACCTCTACTGCGCCCCCCCCTTATATGGATATCGATACTCTGCACTCCAGAGCCGCCAAAATAATTCAGAGCATCCATTTCTCCATTCTGGATCTAACGAACCTCCTCCACCTCGCCGAACTCTCCTTCGCCCTACTCAAGCCCCTGCTGAACTCCACTTCCCCTCCTATCACAGAGCTCCCCAAACACCCACTACCTACATCTTTGAGGCACCTTCGCCCTCGTAAGCATCCCTGCCACCTATCGGAGGAGGAAACCCTAGCTCTCGTCCTCTCCTACAACCCCTCCCTCGCCACACCAAATCCGCTAGACCTCACTGAAAAGGAAATCCTCGCCATTCTCCAGGACTACAACGCAGCCCCAGTTACCCCTTGCCTATCAGACGCGAGTGCCGAACTTGCCATCTGCACGGTCGCTATCAACCCCTGCAGATCAGCTACCCTCCGTAACAGAAGTGTGATTAGAAGCAATCTAGCGCCTGTACACTTGTCCGCCCGACTCCCGACACTCCCTCCGACCCCTCCCTGACTGATCTTTTAATTAACTGTCGATCGGCAGTAAAGCATGCCGCCGATGTTGCTGCTCTCATCCTGAACAATAATTTTGACTTAGCAATTCTAACAGAATCATGGCTAAACGATTCCTCATCCCCATGCCTAGACCTCTTAGTCCCTCCCAACTATAACATTGCTAGGCTGGACAGACAACATAGCAAGAATGGAGGTGGCATCGCCTGCATCTATCGCTCTAACCTTGTCACGGAACTTCTGGCGGATACCACCGACTCCTGCGAATACCTCGCCCTCTCTATTTGCAGTAACTCCACCCAACTGTGCAACCTGCACATCTTTTACCACCCCCCAGGCATGAATGACTCCTTCACTGACCACCTCATGGAAATTCTCACAGCAAAGAGTTCCTCCAACGCTAAAGACATTTTCCTTGGCGATTTCAACCTGCACTGGAACGATCCCAAGGATCCTCATGTCAACGCCATTAAAGACCTCCTGGCCGATGAAGCCCTGACCCAATCTTGTTCACTCCCAACTCACTCGAAAGGGGCCACTCTTGACTGGATCATCTCTAAGGAAGCAACCGTCAAGCTTATCTCTATAGACCCCTGTGACTGGTCTGACCACCACGCCATTGCCTTCCTACTACCTGGCACCCATAAGACAAGGGCACCACAGCCGGTGTTTCCTAAACGCTGGGTCAGAGACACCAAGAACCTGGACCACAAAGAACTCGAGGCTCGGTGCAAATCTGACCCCCCCCCCCTCGCATATCACAATGGTCAGTGACCTCAACGATCACTATTCTGCAACTATGTCGAACATTCTGGATGACCTAGCCCCACTAAAACTAAAAAGAACTCAAATCAAGGATAGAAACCCCTGGTTCACTGGATCCCTCAACAATGAGAGGAGATCCCTCCGGCAATCCGAAAGAATCTGGAGACAGCACCCCTCTGCCGCTCACCTAAAACTTCTCCGCCAGGCCAGAAATACATACAACAGGAACATCCTCAACTCAAAAAAGAATTCTTCAGATCGGAACTGGGGAACGCCCAGAACAGACCCCCAAACTCTTCGAACTGGTCAAACACCAATCCAACAAACTGGCCAAAACATTGAAAGAAAACCCCAAGTCTTTAATATCATCCGAGGAATTCTCCTCGTTTTTTGCGGACAAAATCAAAGCCCTAGGTAACGAACTTAGTTCCGCCTCATACTCTCTACCCCCCTGACCTGCCTCCTCCCCCCACGCCGCCCCAACAGGCTTCACCTAAGAATCAAGCACACTGGACCGACTTCACACTCTACGACGAAGACTCCGTCTCCAAAATCCTATCTACCCTAAACCCGAACAACCATTTCAACGACCCGCTCCCCTCTAACTGCCTAGCTGCCGCCGCCCAATTCATTATTCCTAGCTGGGCTGCAATAATTAACGCCTCTCTCCGGCAGGGATCAATTCCTGACTCTCTGAAAGTGGGCCAAATCCTCCCCATTCTGAAAAAGCCGTCGCTGGATCCAGCCTCCCCTGACAACTTCAGACCTATTTCCAACATCCCTCTCTTAGCTAAAGTGCTGGAGAAGTGTGTGCAACTGCAGCTAAGTCATCACATCAACAACTTCCACCTACTCGATGACTTCCAATCTGGATTCAGACCGGGACACAGCACTGAAACCACCATGCTCCACATCGTCGATAATGCCCTCCAAGCCCTTGACCAATGCAAAACTTGTCTCCTAATCCTCTTAGATCTATCCTCGGCCTTCGACACGGTCAACCATGGGAAGCTACTCGAACGCCTCAAACTCAGGATGGGATTAGATGGCTCTGTCCTAGAATGGTTTAGATCCTTCCTCCAAAACCGATCTCAGAGATTCCTAATTAACGGCAACCTGTCTGCTCCCTCTTCGGTCACGGTTGGAGTCCCTCAAGGATCAACGCTGTCCCCCACCCTCTTCAACCTTTATCTAGAACCGCTTGCCGAAGTCCTACGCACCGCAAATATCTCCTACCATATGTACGCTGACGACACTCAGATCTACATCAAAATCTCATCTCTCGAGGAGATTCTCTCCCTGAATGAGGCCCTGAAGTGACCGTCCAATGGCTCTCCTCCAATCAACTAAAACTCAACGCAAAGAAAGCAGAATTTCTTCTAATTTCCCCTCCAAAAACCGACCCTGAGATTCAGACATGGATTAAGGCCATCACAGCCTTAAATTGCCCACCGACCATTGTGGATTCGGCCAAATCACTGGGAATAACCTTGGATTGCAACTTGAACATGCGGGACCACATCAACTCGATGGCCAAATCAGCCAGATTCCACCTGAGCTACCTATGGAAACTGAAACCCTTCCTTGACGCTCCCGACCTAAAACTGGCAGTCCAAGCACTAGTCATTTCTAGACTGGAATATGGCTGTTCCACCCTCTCTGGTTTACCCAAGATCTCCCTAGCACCTTTAAAAGCCTGCCTCAATGCGGCCGCCAGACTACTTACCGGCACAAGGAAATTTGATCACATTTCTCCACACCTGAAAGCGCTGAACTGGCTTCCTCTCGAGGCCAGAATACAGCTTAAGCTGGCATGCATCACACACAAGGCCTTATACTCAAACTCCCCTGCATATCTTGCACAGAAACTTGTGGTATCCGGAGGAATCAGAAACTCACGGTCCGCCAGAGACCTCCTACTCCAGCCTGCACGCTTTCAAAAAAAAAAAACTTATAATCGGGCGTTCGCTGGGGCTGCGCCAAGAATATGGAACTCCTTCCCACCCGCCATCAGAAGAATCCCCTCTCTTGCACGTTTCAAAAAGGAGGCCAAATCCTTCCTCATGGGTAAATTCCTCGTCTAAACCCTTACCTTCAACCGCCACAGAGACCCTGATCAATTCACGGCTATTGCCTCCCTCCGATGACCCTTCACCCCACCAAGAAACCTGGGGCCTGTCTTCAGCAACTGTAATGTAAACTGTACATTGTATCCCTCCATCCCTCTTGTATTCAGCACCTCGCCCCCTCCCAAATTATGGTATACTCCTGTGATTCCATGCCTCTTGTACAACTCTATGACTCTGTAAAGCGCTCTGATACCCTAACGGGTCAAGTTTGCGCTCTATAAAACACAAAAATAAATAAATAAACAAACCCAAAGGATTTGTAGAGAAAAACCACCCCTCAGGCCTAAGTGGTGGTGGGGATCCCCCGAAATAGAGTCAGGGGACAAAGATTTCAGGGACAGGAACAGGACAGGAACAGCTAGGCCTCTCTGCAAACCGACTGACTGCAACGCATCTCCCCTCTCTCAGCCTCTCCACCTACGACTCTAACCACACCCCAAAGGCACCCCAGTTATACCCTAAAATCTACGTGTCCCTCCCACATCATTTGAAACATTCAGCGTAACTAGACAGTTGTGGTGGACTTTGGGGGTGGAATGATGACTTCATTTACTTTTAGGCTTATTCTTTGCTTTATGCCCGTTCCCACCACCTCATACATTGTACATTCACATGATCTGTTACAGGTTACATTTTTATACACTTTCGAGCGATGTCTACAGGAAAAGTCCTCTATCCCACGAACTGTCACGTTGTTGGCAGACGATCATCACATCGGCCTTCACCCTCTTTCATCTCCTCTGCTGTGCTCAGCGCTTCAGCTTGCTTTTGTCTGAACAGCATTTACTCTATTTTCCAACCCCGCCTTCACTTCGGATAACTTAAGGAAACATGGGGTTCATCCAGCCCACAATAGAGAATAGAAAATGAACATTCATTAATTATGTGATAATGTAATTTTCACTGTTTACCACCCACCTTTGTACTATTCCCTGTTAATGTTTTTCCTAGCATAGCCTTATGCAAAACGATATTATTTATTAATTCAAAGCAAGCTGCAACATGCAAACTATGAAATGCACATGTGGCCTTGTCATGCATTATTTCTCGTTTCTTTCAAAGCATAATGTAAATACAATTTTAGTTCTTTCATGCGTTATCTCACGTTAGTGCATGCACGCGCAAAGCAGTTTCCCTCGTGTTCATGTAAGGTGCACGTTAATTTTCTATTACTACTTACTGTTAGTACGTATTATGGGGGTATTAATTCGAGCAGGTTTCTTTTCTCGAATTCCTGCTCCATCAAACCCACACATACCCACAGCAGAATCATACTCACTCACACCCACTCATTGCTCAATGGCGGTCCACTACATCAAATCGATAATCCCCTGGGATAAATCATAAACACTGTTTCACATACATTTGAGCATAGAGAGTTGTATGAATCTTGCTTCTCGTTTAGTAGTCACACTATAAGCTTGTGTGTCAGGATGCCTCACATTGACATATTCTTTTGTGGATACTTTAAATTCCTAAGAGAAAAGTTACAGATAAATATTTATGTCAACAGGAGACATTGTGATCAGTGGACTCCAGCGCCGACGCGCGTTTCGGTGAACAACCCACCAGTGGGTCATACCTTCTTCAGGGCGCAAAACAGGATGAACAGGAGGTTGAAAGTGCCTGGGGGACCTGTACTGATGTCAGTACCCTACGGGACTAGATGACAGACTCCCTCTTGGGGGTAAAACTTCAAAAGAACACGGCTCCCTCATGAGCTGAGTTGAAGCTGATGATCAGATAAACAAATCCATGGAGGGTCTTCCAAGGGTGTGAGTGAGCTAGTATGATTCTGCTGTGGGTATGTGTGGGTTCATAGTGTGATTGTTGTGCCTGGGTATCATTATTTTAATTATTTGTTATCATATTTTTGTGTCTGTTAGAGTATTTATGAAATGCTTTTTAACTGTATAGTTTATACTTTACTACTTGGAAAAACAAAGGTTAAATAAAGTTGGAAGTAATACCCTATTATCTTGGCCTTATTTGCACCATTAATTAGTGATTTTTGTCACCCCCCCCCCCCCCATGCACACTGTCTTTTGGTCTTGGGGGACAGGAATTTGCAATTATCCCTCTTTTCATCCTAGACGATAAGCGTATTCATTATCAGTTACAGGCAGTGGGTTTGTGTTTTTGAAATTTGCAGTCTTCCCCTGTTTTCCTGGCTGCCTTAGCATCAGTTCAGGGGCCCCCTTCTGTGTGATTGTTCTTCTTGTTTGCTAGACGAACCGCTACCTTTACAGACACTGACCAGACTATTAGAATTGTCTGTAGGTTGTAGATTAATATCGCATTTATACCGGGCACTCCGTGAGGATCTACCGAAGATCATACCTAGGATGCTGGAAACTGGGTGAGGTCCTCACTAAACAAGACTGGGAAAAGGTGCATATGGGGTTGCGTACCCTGAGCTCTAATTCACGCTTTAAGCTCATTCAATAAAACTACACACACCAAGCATACCTGGGCTTGGTACTGGCTAAACGCTATCAAATGAATGGGAGCATACCCTCCCAAATATGCGGAGTGCTTGTGTGATATGTTCGAATGGGCAGTAGCTGAGGAAGTCAGAGTGAAACATGTGAGATGTGATGAGCGCTTGGAGGAGAGTTTGGCAGCATGGGTGCGGATGTTGATGGGTCGCCAGAGTGACATGGTGGCCAAAATTGGAAATGGCAATGCGACATAAGGGAAAACTCACTGTGTGAGCGAAACAAGTGGTCAAAGTTGTACAGGAACAGTACTGGTATGCTCTTGCAGGACAGCAGGCCCACAGACAAGGGATAAGGAACGTAGGGGCATATTAACAAGGGACGGCGATAAATAACGCAAAGCGCGCTTAGCGCTTTGTTATTTATCGCCGTCTATCTCTGGAATTTATCGCCCTGGTAGCGCATTATTAACAACGCGTTTCTCCAGGGCGACCAAAATTCCAGTGATAGCGGGGAAATCGCCGTTTTGCTGGGAACATTGCTGGTTTTCCAGCGATGTTCCCTGCAAAACGGCGATAACCTTGCTGATACGACCCTGTGGTCGTATCAGCATAATCCAGCCTCAATGTTAGGGATAGGTAAGTCTGCATTTTAGCAGACGTTAGTTTTTGGCGAAAACAGCGGTTTTCTCCAGAAACTAACGTCTGCTTAAATGCTGGGGCAGCCTTGTAAATATCGCGATGTGCACATCAGCGATATTTGCAAGGTTGTACTGCCCAGTGACGCCCACTTTGCATCTCATTAGAGATGCAAAGGGAGGCGTCGGGTAAAAGGGTGCTAACATGCGCTAATGCATGTTAGCACCCACTTGTAAATAGGGCGAAAAGATTATCTCCGCTTTTTTGGCTTTTAAAGCCAAAAAAGCGGAGATAATGCCCTTGTTAATATGCCCCGTAGAGATGCATGTGCGAAACTACAGTGCAGGTACCGATAGCTACACCACATGCTTATTAATATGTAAACCAACGAAACTAGCGATGTTTATTGTATTACCATATGAGCAGCCATGGGGGGGGGGGATTGGGGAATATGCATATATGTGATATTTCGGTCTGATCCTGCAGCTTTATATATGTCACAATGCACCGGACATTGTTGTAATGTACAACTCACGTGAAAATCAATAAAAAAATATATTGAAAAAAAAGTCACCTAGAATATAGCCAAGGTTGTATTTCAGGGGAGTTTAATCGTGTTTGGTTCACACTCACCCATAAACCCAACTGGGTAAGTGATGTCAATGCGGACCTTGACGTCAATCCGGATGATTCGCTGCATGCAAATTGTATTGACCTCATCTCCCGTTATGGCATACTTCAATCGGTTCCCGAGAAAAATTATCAAGGACCGGCACTCCCTCAATTTGTGGGGACCAGTGGACAGACGGGGAGCAAAAACACCCGTCAACTGTAGAACAACCACGTGTCCCAGCTTCTAACACTAAAGGTGCACAAGTGTATAGAGGCGATTCTGTATGCAGCATAGGCAGTGCCGCCATAAGAATATTTTTGAGACCCTGCAAGACATATTTTGGGGCCCTCTGTTCGGAACACCTTTAAATACATTACCCATTTTAAGCTAATTCAACAATTTATAATGCCATACAATGATGAATAATATGCTAAGCCAAATAATGCCAATATAACGTTTGAACAAGCATTGATAAAGACAGTTATATTTGTGCTTGGATCTAGATTTTTTTGTCTTACAACAACTACATTTACCTAGATTTAAACATCCTCTCAGCCTGTTTCTTTCATTTTAGGAAAGGCACCGGAAAGGTGATCTGGTGAATGTTTAGTGGAATTGGGCATTATATTAAAATAAGAGAAGGTCACATAACACTTGACATTTTAGCAATAATTGCTGGATCTTCGTGATCACAAATAAATAGCCCTTCGTAATTGTCATCCTTACTGCAACAGGGAAAATCAATGCACTGCTCCGAGGATTTTCACCACTCCATTCAGTGAAATCTGAAAAAATTCAACTTAATTTTCATCCCCTACTTTGTCCCTTCTATCCTCTTTCCATTTATACACTTCTCCCACTTGATAGTAACTTTATGACTGCAGAAACTCAGCAGTCGGGGCGAAGAACTCTGCACATAAAAAGATAGGACAGGTTTATCTTTTTATATGCAAAGGTCTACTCCTGTGTGGACTGTGGAGTCTCTGCAGTAATAAAGTAAAGTAAAGTAAAGTAGTGAATTGCAATTTGGAATACTGAAAAAATAGAAAACTTACACGTTCGTGTAAGCTTACCTTTGTAAATCAGGTCCTCCTCGTTGCTCTCCAGACCCACCACTCTCAGCCAGTCTGTAAAAGCAGATCAATGGGTATAATTGTTTTGGTCAAGCCTGGGCAACGCATGCGTTGCTCTGCGAGACATGTTGTATTCAGTCTATGGATTTCTCAACACACCCAATGCTTCTGGTTGGTTGGTTGGCTGGCCTGCCTTTCAAAATTCCTTTACTCTGGTTGGTCAATAGTGTCCACCTGTCCTACCTTTGGGTGCTTAGTTCCCTCCCAGGAGACATCACCGATTGTTTCTTCTGGTTGGCCTGTTCTGGCCATCTGTTGCCTCTTCGCCTGCACTCCCTCCTTTCCATCATTGCTGCCGTTATTCCTGCGGCTCTGCTTGCGATTCACATTTCTCCAGGATTTACTCTTAATCCTGATTCGAATGTACTCATGCATGTCATGAGACTATAAGGAGAATCAGTAAAGTCACAAGGACATATACAACGTGAAAGAACTGAGAGCATGACAACACATTGACTTAAGAAAGCAAAATAGCATAGTGTATCATAAATGCACCGCTTTGTCTTGTTTGTTTCAAATGTTTCTCTTCTAAGAGTTCATCTTCTCACTCCCTCCTCTTTGTCGTGGTCGCTGTAAAACCTAAATTGGGATGGGGTAGTGTGTCCAGGAGGGCCCTGCTCCTTTGTGCTTCAGTCTGACACTGATCACTGCACACCATTCAGATCTGTGATGCACACAAACACACACCTTAAAGCAGTCATTGACTCCACTGAGGTCTGTTTGTGTGAGGTGTCGGTGGTTGTGGCTGTGGTGCCTGCTGGTGAAGGTGCTTTTGTTGTAACCTGATATTTGGAAGTTGGTAACCATGGTCACCGCTTTTTCTATGCTGTACAAACAGACGGAGTCACACAAGGTGTGCAGATGAGAGCCTCCCTTCACAGGTGGGACAAGCACACCTTGCTCGTAGGAGGCATGGCCGGCAGACAGACACCATGCATTGGTTCAGGGGCACCATGTCTTGCCGCTTCCTCTTGCTCCCCTCACTCGGCTTTGCCCAAACCAGTATCCCCCTCACCCAGCCGGCGACCTGTGGCACCACGCAGCTTTTTAACACGGCCACTGAAGGAAGTGGCCCAACTAGGGTCACCCGGGTCACTCTCGACCTCCTCTTGCCTTCCAGTAATGAAGAGTCGATGACGCAGTAGAGAATGCAAGCAAACAGTTTATTCACAAGATACACTGCAGTGGAGTCCAGTCTGACCAGCCTCCTATGATGGCTGATGAGGGACTGACTCTAACAAGCGTAAAGTTACATTATGTAGGTTGCGGAGCCCACAAAGACCCACCTATTAAGGAAAAATACTGGTAGCTGTCGTAATACAATGGGGACACAGAGCATAAGTTTCAATTCCACAGCCTGGTACAAGTTATCTACTATCCAAGGTCGTTTGGCCAATCCTCTCTTCTAGACAGGTGGGAGAAGGCCTCTATGTAACAGAAAAGGCATGCGTTAATCAGCAAGTTTCAGCATTGAAGAAGCAAAACTTACCAAAGACCATTTCCCGTAAATGAGCAAGTAACAGTTTTGATTGTAAAAGCAAATGGCGTCTTCGAGAGCTAAAATGGCAGCACAGATGTCAACCTAACTAACGCAACATCTATATTTACTAAGTACGTCTACACACAATATGCAAATATAATGTATTAGCCATATAAATGCTAACATACTATTGGGTAAAGTACGAGTAAGATGACAATGTTACGTTTCAACTCTATCACCACCCTGGAATGCAGCAGCTGTGGGGCTAACAGCATCAGGAGTGCTTATGGGGAGTGTTTGGGAGAGAGCGCGGGGTGGGAGGGGTCTAGGATCAAGGTTGCTGATGTAGAAAACCCAGAAACAAAGCTTTTCTCCAATTATTTGTTTTGCCTTTGCTTGGCGAAAATGCCATATGTGTGGATCTGCTTGGAAAATTACAAGTCTCATGAAACTCCGGGGCATATTTGCAAGTGGTGGAGTACGGCATTAGCCTCCTTGGCTTAACGCCACGCTCCGCCACTTCTGCAACGCAGGGCTGCACCACATTTACAACAATATGATGCAGCCCTGCATTTACCCGTGCGCTGGTGCTAAATTTAGCACTCTAGCGCCAACACAGGCACCCTTGCACCATAGTGCAAGGGTGTCTGCGTTGCAAAGGAAGATTGTTTATGTGCAGGAAGGGGCACCTTCCTGCACATAAGCAATCTTTAAATGGCGTTTTGTAACTTCTATGTGTGCTGCTTAATGCAGCACACATAGAAGTTGCAAAACGTTATTTTTTTAAATGATTGTTTATGTACTTCCTGCACATAAGCAATCTTTAAATGGCAGTTTTGTAGCTTCTATGTGTGCTGCTTAATGCAGCACACATAGAAGTTGCAAAACGTCATTTTTAAATGAATGTTTATGTGCAGGAAGGGACACCTTCCTGCACATAAACAATCAATGGTGTTTTGTTGTTTCCATGTGTGCTGCACAACGGAGCACACATGGAAACAGCAAAAACGAGGAGAAATTAATCATTTCTCCTCGTTGCGCATGGGTAAGACCAGGTTTTTCCTGGTCTTAAATTTGGCACTGCCCCATATTTACACCACCCTTGTAAATATAGGGAAGCGTCAAAATCAATGGGTGTCGCTGTGGAACGCCCCCCGCAACACCTATTGCCCTCCCCTTTCACGCTAAGTATAGCGTGAAAGGGTGCCTTATTTACAAGGCAGCGTTAGGCCATGTTAAGTGGCTTAACGCTGCCTTGTAAATAAGGCAAAGCCCTTATACCCACCACAACGTAGTGAAAAGTGATGTTGTGGTGGCAATAGGGGCCTGTAAATAGGGCCCTTCATATTTAAACATAATCGCCATAAAATGGAGTGCATTTGATTATTCTCAACAGGAGGATTGTGCCTGCTTCACAGAATCGCATACCCCTTCAAAAAGGAGCAACAACGCAGTGCATTTCTCAGCTCAATGCTGATAAAGTGAGTCATTCAGAGTCTATGTGTCTGAAGCGCTCCCTCAAACCTTGCTCTTCTCTGTCGGACCCAAATTTCCACTCCCTTCGCACCATCACTCTCCAACCTATCACTGTTTCCCTTCCCAGTTCCTCAGTCCTGTTTTACCAGCTCCAACTCCCTGCTAAATGAGCGGCTCCTGTCTTTTACGACCATTTTAAACTTCCCAGCCTCCCTTAACTTTTTAGGTAAAAACACTCATTGATTTCTCAATAAGTGTAAACGCGTTCAGGTAACTATGTTGCTCTGCTTACATTTCACATGCTTTAATCAATCTCGCATTCAGTGTTTGCTTTTTTCAGGATGTTGTTACTTTTTTTTTTTCAGGCAACATATTATATTTATCTCCCCTCCCTTACAACCCATTTCACCATTTTCTGGTTCTCCAGAGCCGCAAGGTCATGCACATAGAAATAGCGCTATCCAAATATAATCACTCCACTGCAAATAAAAAAAACAAAGTAAAGACATTCTCATTTTCTAAGCCAAGATCTCTAACTTTCACAAATGCGAGACCGATTGCATTACAAATGCTTGTCATTTGTATGATTAAAGACCAGGCTTTAAGGGTAGTTTTTCTTTTATTTCCTACATTCTGCATATTACACAAAAGTTTAGGCTTTTGCACACAAAAAGGGGCATATTTACAAGAGCATTGTGCCATAGGAAGGTCACTTTTAATGACGTTCCAGTGGCATAATGCTCTTGCTCCATATTTACAAAGTGGTGGCTTAACGCCACTTTGTAAATATGGTACTCTTTCACGCAGGTATCTGCGTGAAAGGGGCGTGCAATTGGTTTACTGTGAGCATTCCACCGCTACGCCCATTGCTTTTTGATGCTGCCCCAGATTTACAAGAATCTGTAAATCTGAGGCAACTCCAAAAACTAATGCCATGCAAGAGCAGGAGTTAGAATGGCGAAACAAGAAGAAATGCTTTTGTTTCTCCTCGGTTTTGCTTTTCTATGTGTGTTGCATTCTGCAGCACCAATAGAAAGAGCAAAACATCATTAATGATTGTTTATGTGCAGGAAGGTGTCTCTTCCTGCTCATAAACAATCATTAAATAATGACGATGTGCTACTTCTATGCGTGCTGCATTGTCCAGTACACATAGAAGTAACAAATAGCCATTATGGATTGTTTATGTGCAGGAAGGGACACCATCCTGCACATAAACAATAATTCCCTGCAACGCAGACACCCTAGCACTATGGTGCAAGGGTGGCTGCATTGGAGCTAGGCATCTAATTTTAGCGTCAGCGCTGGGGAAAACACAGGAGTTGCCGTATCGTAGTAAATATGGCGCATCCGTGCATTTTGTAAATGACGGAGTCCAGCGCTGCCAAAGTTGGCGCAGCTTTGCTCTCTGACATTCTGTTGGAAATATGCCCCAAAGCTTTTTATGGTGCTGGTGAGGGGCCGAGTACTGCACTCACTCACGTTTGAGACAGAATGCATAATTAGCATAACTGAAACAGAGATGTCTTTCCTCCTTGAGGCTCATACATATCCCTGGGCTACTGCAAAGCATGTGTAAGTTCTGAGTCCTACAAAAAGTAAATTAGGCATTAGAAAGCATTTTCCTTTATACCACTCTATTCCTTTAGAAATTCTGTTTCCTGGGAGAGAAATATTGAAAAATAAAAAACATTTATAAAGATTGGAAATATTGTTTTTTGGTGAAGTTTTGAGATATGTATTTGCATTTCCCACAGTATTGTTTTTATTTTTTTAAACAATGCTTTACAATGAAGAGTTGGCAAAGCCAACAACTTGGCACTCTCATTATAAAGGCTAGAGTTATTGGCTCTGCAAATTCTTGTTTATTTTCCAACAGATCTGGTTGCTGGGTGTGAGAGTGTGTTCTTGTATGCTATGTGATATTTGTCGACACTAGTACTGTGCAGTAATGAGGGGACAGGGCCACACTATATGCATGTTCGGACATAGGAATTTAGTTTTTTTGTTTTTACAGTTCATTGAAATATAAACACATATCTCTTTTACATTAATAATTTTATTGAAAACACCTCTCCCAGTTTTTCAAAGTTGTCCCGTTTAAACCACATATCTCCCATAAAGCAAGGGTCTTCTTAAAGAACATTCTTCCTTCCATGCACCATAGTCCTTCAGTGTAGATCTCCCCATTAAAGCACTCACCACCTTTAAAGCACCCACCAAAGACCTTTAGAAACAACCTTTAGACTTTTTCAAATGAGTTCTTCCCTTATAGGTACTAGTCCTCTTTAATGCATATCTCTTCTTCATGATAAAACCTCTAGGCTGTAAAGCACTCGTGTCTTGCAAAAAACATATGTCCTATTATACACTTCACACCTCTAAATCATCTCTCTCTCTCTCCTCTAACACATGCATCCTCTCTAAAAACATCCGGCCTTTGCAGCATCCTTCTGATCTGAAGAACCTCTTTTATCTTAAGTACCCTTCTCCTATAAAACAACGCTTCACTCTCTAATGTTGCTACCAGTGGCGGTGCGACCATATGAGTGTGAGGGTGTTGCCCCACCTGTGTGCCAGCCATGCTTATACAATATATAGATTGTTTCCCTTTTAAAAATGAATTTAACTATGGCCCGGCCAGAAGTGACTTCTATCATCATGATGACGCCCGATGACGTACCTTGGACTTTTCCAACCATAATGACTGGCCGGCTGCAGAGAAAATGAAGGGCCACATTTATGAAAAGTGTTGCATCACTGCGTGAAACCATTGTTGCAACACTTTTCAGTGCGCACTCCATGCGACACCTTGGATGCGCCGTATTTACTGTACAGCGCTCCATGTCACAAGGAGTCAACAGATACATAAGTATTCCTGACATATCTGTTGGCGCAGTAATGAAGGCATTGCTGGACTGTGTGGCAAAACAGATGCAACTCCAGCAATGTGTCATTACTACTGTGAGGCGAGTGTCTTAAAAGTTTCAGCATTCCGTCCATCATCTCCATGCGTTTTCTTTGTTCGCCATAAGTTTGCAGGATATGCCCAGATGTTGGTCCCTTGCTCACTTTGCCAGTGGATTCAATCTAGCCTGGCTGATGAGGGTTGTTACCCCAAAATCGGTCATAGGATGCTTGTTTTCGGTTCAGGGAAGATCTGGCTTGGAGGTTACCCCGAAACTGGTTCGCAAAATGCTTTTTTCTGGTCCAGGGAAGACTTGGTGTGGCTGTTCAGGCTGGACTGATCCCATGAGCAACAGGGTCAAGACTGATTTACATATGGCTGTTTCTGATCTGGGGTGGCGAAGTGAGCCAAAGAACGATGATGAAGTCAACCCAGATCTGTGACTGGGGGTGAGTGTCAGAAAAGTTTCAGTGCTCTGTCCATCATCTCCTTGTGTTTGCTTTGTTCACCGGAAGTTGGCGGGGTATGCCCAGACGTGGGTCCCTTTCTCACTTTGCCACTGCTTTCACATTAGCCTGGCTGATGGGTAGTGTTACCCCAAAATGGGTCCCAGGATGCTTGTTTCCGGTCCAGGGAAAATTGGACTTGGCATTCCGGGCTGGACTATTGCCATGAGCAACAGAGGCAAGACTGATTTGCATATGACTATATTTTTTAACTGGGGCGGCAAAGTGAGCTAAAGAACAATGATGAATTCAACCCAGATCTGTCACTGAGAATGAGTGTCTGAAAAGTTTTAATGCTCCGTCCATCATCTTCAGGTGTTTGCCTTGTTCGCCCTAATTTGCTAGGGTATCCCCAGATGTGGGTTCCTTGCTCACGTTGTCATTGGATTCATTCTAGCCTGGCTGATGAGGGGTGTTAACCTGAAACCGGTACCAGGATGCTTGCTTCCAGTCCAGGGTAGATCTGGCTTGGCAGTTTGGGCTGGACTGTTCCCATGAGGAACAGGGTAAAGACTGATTTGCATATGACTGGGTCTGAACTGGGGTGGCAAAGAGAGCTAAAGATGGAATCAACCCAGATCTGTGACTGGGGGTGAGTGTCTGAAAAGTTTCAGCGCTCCGTCCATCAATTCCTTGTGTTTGCTTTGTTTGCCCTATGTTGGCAGGGTATGCCCAGACGTGGGTCCCTTGCTCACTTTGCCACTGGCTTCAAGCTAGCCTGGCTGATGAGGGGTGTTACTCTGAAACCGGTCCAGGATGCATGTTTCTGGTCCAGGGAAGACCTGGCTTGACAGTTTGGGCAGGACTGTTTCCATGAGGAACAGGGTCAAGACTGATTTGCATACGGCTGGGTCTGAACTGGGGTGGCGAAGGTAGCTAAAGACAAAGATGGATTCAACACATATCAGAGACAGGGGAAGAGTGTCTGAAAAATTCAACACTCCATCCATGATCTCTTTGTGTTTACTTTCTACGCCCTAAGTTGGCAGGGTATGTCCAAACGTGTGTCCCTTGTTCACTTTGCAAATGGATTCTAGCTAGCCCGGCTAAGGGGTTTTACCCCGAACCTGGTCCCAAAATGTTTTTTTCATTCCAAGGAAGACCTGGCTTGGCAGTTCGGGCTGGACTGTTCCCATGAGGAACAGGGTTGAGACTGATTTGCAATTGACTGGGTCTGAACTGGGGTGGCGAAGTGAGCTAAAGAACGATAATAGATTCAAGCCAGAACTATGACGGGGGTGAGTGTCTGAAAAGATTCAGCCCTCCATCCATCATCTCTTGTTTTCTTTGTTCGCCCTAAGTTGGCAGGCTACGCCCAGATGTAAGTCCCTTGCTCACTTTGCCACTGGTTTCAAGC
The DNA here is from genome assembly GCA_963921515.1 of Calotriton arnoldi. Taxonomy (NCBI): domain Eukaryota; kingdom Metazoa; phylum Chordata; class Amphibia; order Caudata; family Salamandridae; genus Calotriton; species Calotriton arnoldi. The sequence continues at coordinate 499,916 of CAWUFW010012376.1, read as the reverse complement.
TAGAATGGCTGATGAGGAGTGTTACCCCGAAACCGGTCCCAGGATGTTTTTCTCCTTCCAAGGAAGACCTGGCTTGGCAGTTCGGACTGGACTGTACCCATGAGGAACAAGGTCAAGACTCATTTGCATATGGTTGGGTCTGAACTCGGGTGGCAAAGTGAGCTACAGATGGAATCAACCCAGATCTGTGACTGGGGGTGAGTGTCTAAAAAGTTTCAGGGCTCCATCCATCATCTCCTTGTGTTTGCTTTGTACACCCTAAGTTGGCAGCGTATGCCCACATGTGGGTCCCTTGCTCACTTTGCCACTGGATTCAAGCTAGCATGGCTGATGAGGGGTGTTACCCCAAAATGGGCCCCATGATGCTTGTTTACGATCCAGGGAAGAACTGTCTTGGCTGTCCGGGCTAGACTCTTCACATGAGGAACAGGGTCAAGATTGATTTGCATATAGCTGGGTCTGAACTGGGGTGGCGAAGTGAGCTAAAGAACCATGATGGAGTCAACCCAGATCTGTGACGGGGGTGACTCTCTGAAAAGTTTTAGCGCTCCGTCCATCATCTCCATATGTTGGCTTTGTTCACCCTAAGTTGGCAGGGTATGCCCATATGTGGGCCCCTTGCTCACTTTGCCACTGGATTCAAGCTAGCATGGCTGATGAGGGGTGTTACCCCAAAACGGGCCCCATGATGATTGTTTACGATCCAGGGAAGAATTGGCTTGGCTGTCCGGGTTGGACTCTTCCCATGAGGAACAGGGTAAAGACTGATTTGCATTTGGCTGGGTCTGAACTGGAGTGGTGAAGTGAGCTAAAGAACGATGATGGATGATGATCAACCCAGATCTGTGACTAATGATGAGTATCTGAAAAGTTTTAGCGCTCCGTCCATCATTTGCTTGTGCTTGCTTTGTTCTCCCTAAGTTGGCAGGGTATTCCCAGACGTGGGTACCTTGCTCACTTTGCCACTGGATTCAAGCTAGCCTGGCTGATGAAGGGTGTTACCCCAAAACCGGTCCCAGGATGCTTATTTCTAGTCCAGGGAAAACCTGGCTTGGCTGTCCGGGCTGGACTCTTACCATGAGGAACAGGGTCAAGACTGATTTGCATATGGCTGGGTCTGAACTGGGGTGGCGAAGTGAGCTAAAGTACCATGATGGGTTCCACCCAGATCTGTGACTGGGGGTGAGTGTCTAAAAAGTTTCAGGGCTCCATCCTGTAGGAAGGTGGAATCTGACTATATGGTTGCCCCCACTTTTTTCCTGGTGTTTTGCTGGTTTATGACTTAGTTGGACTGGGATCCTGCTATTCAGGGCTCCAGTCTACCTGCTTCCTCTATAAAATGGTTTCCATGTGCCTTAGGCACATCTCTGATTGGAATCTGGAGTGCCCTTATAAGTCCCTAGTATATGGTATACTATGTACCCAGGGCATAGGTACCTCAGAGGCCTGCCAGGGGCTGAAGCATGTATTGTGCCACCCCTGGAAGGCCAGCCAAAAGGACACCACAGGTCTGCTACTGCAGCCTGGGTAAGGTGGTGCATGCACCTCTTACTGTGATATAGGCTACCTATATCACTACATACATACACACATATAAACCTATAAGTCACTCCTATGGCAGGCCTTATCAATCCTGAAGGCAGAGTGCGTGGTTCCTATGTGAGAGGGTGCCCCTGCATGAGCAGGGCCCCTCTGCAGCGATCGGAGACCCTTCTCTGATGCTGTTTGTAGTGCAGCCTGACCATATACTCTTAAGCGCATTATAACCTCGCATTAAATGCTAACTTTGGGATGGCTGCACGGAAACATGTCGTGTTTGGTGTCAAACATCTTGGAATACTACCCCCCCACCAGTTCTGGCAGCGGGGGTAGCATTCCACCCTTCTAGAGGGAGAGACATGTACACACCGGTATACCCGGTACTGACTTTCCAGAGTCCTGGCATCACAAAATGGATGCCGCTGCCACAGACACAAGTCTGGCCTCCTGCTGCTGACCGAAACTCCGGCAGGGGAGGCCTGGACAATAGGTTTCCTGTCCCAGGGAGGTGTAACCACCTCCCCAGACAGGATAGTGTGTATTGGGGCTGGGCGGGAGCACTCTCTGGTGCTTTGAAGTCCTGCACTGGGGGCACATTTGGTGTCCCTGTGCATACCCCAGTTCAAACCGGCACAGGGGCTTCCAGCCCCTGCTCTGGCGCGAAACTGGACAAAGGGAAAGGGGTGTAACCACCCTCTGCCCTGACCCTCCCATAGGTGGGGCCACAGAGTATGTCCAACCCCCTACCTTAGTATAAGTAGGGGACCCCAGTCCTTAGGACTTTAGATTAACCTGGACGAAACTCTGACACAGAATCCTGGACCTTCGACGCTCTACTTCAAGATTAGAGGACTGAAGAATCTCCCTTGGGGTCAAGGAGTGACTCCCTGCTTGGCAGGCACCAAAAAGCAATTGTCCGGTCTGCATCGCTGAAGCTCCCGTCGGACGCCGAAGTCTTTGCATCACCAGAGGTGGATTTACAGACTTCCCTGAGGCTGCCCTGAGTCCTCAGCAAAGCTGAGGCCGGTAGCTGTCGTGGGTAACGTGGAACCGTGACCCCTAGACACCGAACGCATTTGCAAGTGCATCCTCTTCTGGGTCTCCCACGAAGTCGTGCTTTGGGCTCCGAGTAGCCCCAGCCTCCAGCACCAACTGCACCGAAGATCACTGGCCTCCACTCCACGAGTGTCCTGTGAGCCAGCTCCACGTGCATCGTCTCGAGGCTCCTTCGCGGTCGCTAGTCCGTTCCCGAAGGCCAATCTTTTTCTGCTTGGGCTCCCTGGTTGCTCCAGGCGTGCCCTGACTTATCCTCGCTGGGTGAGTCCCCCAGACCTTGCTGGTCTGCAACATCGTCCTTCTTCCATTTCCACAAGACTTGCCGTTGCCAAGGCTTGTTGGGTCCAATCCGGTCGCCGACACCCCTTCAATCGACAGACGTCATGGTACAGCTCGAATCCAGCTCCTGGTCATCGTCGATGCCTCCTGGACCTCGAGGCTGAAGAGTCAAGACAACCGTCAACCTACCTGAAGCACTCGACATCGGTGGGCATCTGCTCATCGCCTTCCTGGTCACTGGCTAGTGACCCAGACTCTGTCCCCTCTACTTTCAGGTTCTTCAGATCTTCGATCCACCTTTGGATCCACCCGAACACTTTCGACTTGGCCGCCAGCAGCACTTTGCAGCAGATCGCCATTGAAAGCGACGACGAAACCCGACCCCGAAAGACACCTATGCACCCGGCTCCCCTGGGTGAGGTAACTCGAGGTCTCCGGTGCTCCCGTGGGTATTGACACTAGAACAGCCTAGTTCTCAAAGGGTTTGCTCCAAGTCCTCCTCTAAGTGTCCCTTTTCTTTTAAATTCTAATTGCGACTTTCCCCATAGAAGTTAACGGTGGTTCGCGGCTGTGTTCATACACTGCACGCGTCCCCCGTGGGTCCCCTGTGTCACTACCTTGGGTGGTTCCTTGGGGTCCAAGCACTTCTACAGGCTCTAGGCCTTGTGTCTAGCTCAGTCGTGGTTCTTATACCACTTTATTGGTATATGGTTTGGTACGCCCCTGGGACTCAAACGTGTATTTGTGCTATTACTGTAGATAACTAACTTATAACATATGTATTTCGAACTCTAGCCTCATAAAGAGACTAGAGGGTGTGTTTAGTAATAAATACATATATTTTGAATATATACCTGGTGTGGTCCTCTTTCATTTGGTCACTCAAGAGATTATAGACTGGTAAAACAAGCTGCTTTACATTCCTTCAAGACTTAGCCTGAAGGCTGCTCTCCATAGCTACCACTAGGATAGCTTTCAATAAAGGTTGTCTTTAACCTATCTCCAATAAGGGGTTGTTTGGACTGGTGCAAGGTGCCCACTATAATTAGTGGACAGCATATGCCAGGCCAACTTCTCACATTGGTGTGCAGCGTGTGGGATTCCAGCTTGCTATTGTTTTACCAGATAATCTCAATTGAATTGATCAACTGAAAACCACTAAGGGTACCTAAGGTACATATAAATCAAGCTTAGTAATACAGTAAGTTCTACTGAACTTAGAGTTGTGTGTTAAGGGATAGCACACCCTTTCTACAACTCAAGAGAGTTTAGTAGGCCAAACTAGAGTAGGTAGTGCATACACCACACCTCACTAGTAATGTCTTCAAAGCCAGGACCCAGTGAGTCCTTGCCAGAAGCCAGTGGGCTTCTTCCCTCCAAGTATGATAAACTCCCATTCTTGGAATTGAGAGCATTATGCAATACTAGGAAGTTGAAGGCAGGCAAAAGTGCCAGCACCCAACACCTCAGGGAGGTGTTACTAGCTGATGATCTCAGCAGGCCCCTAGGGTCTGAAGGGGTAGGCAAAGAGGGTGGGGCAGAAGATGAGGAAGGGGCCAGGGGTGAAGAAACCCAGGCCCCCCTCTGTAACTGGCCAGGAAGGTGAAAATGACCTTGTCCTGGAAAACCCAATTCCTCCTGTGGAGGAGGAGGAGGGAGAGGATCAGACTGACCTCCCCTTTGTCCCCCAGGAAGAGTTCTGAGTGTGCCCAGAAGGTCTAGGTCTCCTTCTCAGGAGTCCAACCACTCTGACACCTCAATAGGGACCTCTGTCTCCTCTCATAGGAGGGAATCCTCTCATGAAAGGAGAAAGAGACTGATTCAGTATGAGCAAGCCCAGCTTGAACTCAGAAAACAGCAATTGGCTATAGACAGGGAGTCCCTAGATCTCTATAGAGAGAGACAAAAGTTGGGACTAGAGTCCCATGGTGGCAGCAATTTCCCCAAAGATAGGGAAAGGTCTTATGACCATAGAAACCTGAGCAAGATTGTCCCTCCCTACCAGAGTGGGGATGACATCCACAAATGGATAACTGCTCTAGAGAGGGCCTGTAAAGTACAGAGGGTCCCTCAGGAGCAGTGGGCAGCAATCTTGTGGCTCTCCTTTGCATTCAAAGATAGAGATAAGCTCCTCACTGTTAGAGAGGAGGATGCTGACAATTACAAAGTCTTGAAGAGTGCTCTGATAGATGGGTTTGGCCTAACCACTGAACAGTATAGGTTGAAGTTCAGACACACCCAAAAGGCTCAGACTCAAGACTGGGTTGATTTTGTAGATTGTGCTACTAAGGCTCTGGAAGGTTGGATACATGGCAACAAGGTGCATGACTTTTTAGGATTGTACAATTTGATTATGAGGAGCAGATCCTTAATAATTGTCAAAACCAGCTTTACACCAGTACCTGGTGGACTCTGATCTGACCTCTCCCCAAGAATTGGGAAAGAAGGCAGACAAATGGGTCAGAACCAGAGTAAAGACTAAGAATCAGGGTGGTGACCAGAAGAAAGATTCTACCAAGTCCCAAGAGAAAGGTGGGGATAAATCTAAGGATAAATCCACTACAGGGCCCCAAAAGTCCTCTTCTGGGGGTGGGTCCCAAACTCCTTCCTCTCCTGAAAAGAAACCCTATTGCCATGTCTGTAAAAAGCCTGGACACTGGAAAACTGATCCCAGTTGCCCCAGGATTGGCAATAAAGAAAATGTTCCTCCAACAACTACTACCACCCCTCCTGGTACTACCAGTAGTAATCCTCCAGTTGGGAGTAGTGTACCCAAAAGTTAGGTGCTTTTGCAAGAGGAACAGAGGTGGGCCCTAGTTTAGACAGGACCCCCTCAACAGACTCCTCTGACTCTGATGGTGGTGTAGGATTTGCCACCTTTACCTTGGGTCCCAATGCCTTGGGCAGGTACAGACTGGAGCCAATAATTAATGGTCAGAAAGCTGTGGCCTTTAGGGACACAGGGGCTAGTGTCACCATGGTGGCAGGGAACCTAGTCCCCCTCACCAGCTTTTACCTGAGTTTAAATACCAGGTGACCAACATTGATGGTGTCAGAACAGATCACCCCATGGCCATAGTCAATCTCAGCTGGGAAGGGGTCACAGGCCCAAAAGAGTGGCAGTGTCCCTAACCTTGCCTGTAGATTGCCTGATGGGCAATGATCTGGAAATTTCAGCCTGGGCTGAAGTTGAACACCAAACCCATCTGAGAATGCTGGGCGTCCCTGTAAAAGTTAGTGGGGCTGTGATGGCCACAGCCCCAGCCCAGGGAAATTTTGGAGATGTGGAGCCTGGAAGAATGGCCCACTCTCCCCCAAAAGAGAGCACAAGGGTTGAAGAAAAGTCTTCTTCCCTCCAGACAGTAGGTAAGGGTCAGCATCCTCAGGGAACTGACCCTACCCCTAGTGAAGGAACTGCCCCAGAGGTAGTCAGGCCTGGCCTGGCCTGGCCACACCCCTGATGGCAGAGGACCCTTCCAAGGTGGTACCCAGTCTTGAGCAGGTAACCTGCCCCTCTCTACCCTGCCTCAGTCAGCCCAGGGCTGCAGAGGTCAGGGAGGTCAGTGGACCCCCAGGGCCCCCTGTCCAGAGGAACCCCCATCAGCAGATTAGGGGCACCCAGGCTAGTAGCCCTAGCCAGGTGAAAATTCCTCAACACACTGAGGGATCCCCCATACCTTTGTGTAGGGACCTCCCCCAGAAGGACTCTGTTAGGCAAGGGCAAAACTGGGACCAAAAGGTTCCAAACCTGCCATGTCCCTCCAGTGGTCCATCCAAAGGGACCCAACCCCCAGCTGTAGGCAGCCAAAGGTTGACCCTTAGAGCACAGTGCAACTCAGTCATGGAAAGACAGGCATACATGGTGACCAGTGATCTGAGGAAGCTGAGACCAACCTTCCTAGGGCCTCACTTCCCTTCTCAGACACCTCACCAGCCTTGTACTTTACCAAAGCACACCGCAGGTAGTAATTCCCCATGGTGGAGACCCTCTCATACCCTTAGGGTGAGGGATTGCTTAGTGGACCATAAGATAGGGGGCAACCATGCTAGTGCAGGTGCTTCCTTATATGGCCACTTAGTCAATAAAGGCTCAACTGGCCAAGGTTAGCCTTATCTCCTTTCGTTTGCGGGGGGTTATGTAGGAAGGTGGAATCTGACTATATGGTTGCCCCTACTTTTTTCCTGGTGTTTTGCTGGTTTATGACTTAGTTGGACTGGGATCCTGCTATTCAGGGCCCCAGTCTATCTGCTTCCTCTATAAAATGGTTTCCATGTGCCTTAGGCACATCTCTGATTGGAATCTGGATGCCCTTATAAGTCCCTAGTATATGGTATACTATGTACCCAGGGCATAGGTACCTCAGAGGCCTACCAGGGGCTGCAGCATGTATTGTGCCACCCCTGGAAGGCCAGCCAAAAAGACACCACAGGTCTGCTACTGCAGCCTGGGTAAGGTGGTGCATGCACCCCTTACTGTGATATAGGCTACCTATATCACTACATACATACACACATATAAACCTATAAGTCACTCCTATGGCAGGCCTTATCAATCCTGAAGGCAGAGTGCGTGGTTCCTATGTCAGAGGGTGCCCCTGCATGAGCAGGGCCCCTCTGCAGCGTTCGGAGACCCTTCTCTGATGCTGTTTGTAGTGCAGCCTGACCATATACTCTTAAGCGCATTATAACCTCGCGTTAAATGCTAACTTTGGGATGGCTGCACGGAAACATGCCGTGTTTGGTGTCAAACATCTTGGAATACTACCCCCCGCCAGTTCTGGTGGCGGGGGTAGCATTCCACCCTTCTAGAGGGAAAGACATGTACACACCGGTATACCCGGTACTGACTTTCCAGAGACCTGGCATCACAAAATGGATGCCGCTGCCACAGACACGAGTCTGGCCTCCTGCTGCTGACCGAAACTCCGGCAGGGGAGGCCTGGACAATAGGTTTCCTGTCCCAGGGAGGTGTGACCACCTCCCCAGACAGGATAGTGTGTATTGTGGCTGGGCGGGAGCACTCTCGGGTGATTTGAAGTCCTGCACTGGGGGCACACTTGGTGTCCCTGTGCATACCCCAGTTCAAACCGGCTCAGGGGCTTCCAGCCCCTGCTCTGGCATGAAACTGGACAAAGGGAAAGGGGTGTAACCACCCCTCTGCCCTGACCCTCCCATAGGTGGGGCCACAGAGTATGTCCAACCCCCTACCTTAGTATAAGTATGGGACCCCAGTCCTTAGGACTTTAGATTTACCTGGACGAAACTCTGATACAGAATCCTGGACCTTCGATGCTCTACTTTAAGATTAGAGGACTGAAGAATCTCCCTTGGGGTCAAGGAGTGACTCCCCTGCTTGGCAGGCACCAAAGAAGCAATTGTCCGGTCTGCATCGCTGAAGCTCCCGTCGGACACCAAAGTCTTTGCATCACCAGAGGTGGATTTCCAGACTTCCCCGAGGCTGCCCTGAGTCCCCAGCAAAGCTGAGGCCCGTAGCTGTTGTGGGTAACGTGGAACTGTGACCCCTGGACACTGAACGCATTTGCAAGTGCATCCTCTTCTGGGTCTCCCACGAAGTAGTGCTTTGGGCTCCGAGTAGCCCCAGCCTCCAGCACCAACTGCACCAAAGATCACTGGCATCCACTCCACGAGTGTCCTGTGAGCCAGCTCCACGTGCATCGTCTTGAGGCTCCTTTGCGGTCGCTAGTCCGTTGGCTAGTAGGCCCTCCCGAAGGCCAATCTTTTTTTGCTTGGGCTCCCTGGTTGCTCCAGGCGTGCTCTGACTTATCCTCACTGGGTGAGTCCCCCAGACCTTGCTGGTCTGCAACATCGTCCTTCTTCCATTTCCACGAGACTTGCCGTTGCCAAGGCTTGTTGGGTCCAATCCGGTCGCCGACACCCCTGCAATCGACAGACGTCGTGGTGCAGTTCGAATCCAGCTCCTGGTTGTCGTCGACGCCTCCTGGACCTCGTGGCTGAAGAGTCAAGATGACCATCAACCTACCTGAAGCACTCGACATCGGTGGGCATCTGCTCATTGCCTTCCTGGTCACTGGCTAGTAACCCAGACTCTGTCCCCTCTGCTTTCAGGTTCTTCAGATCTTCAATCCACCTTTGGATCCACCCGAACACTTTCGACTTGGCCGCCAGCAGCACTTTGCAGCAGATCGCCATTGAAAGCGACGACGAAACCCGACCCCGAAAGACACCTATGCACCCGGCTCCCTGGGTGAGGTAACTCGAGTACTCCGGTGCTCCCGTGGGTATTGACACTAGAACAGCCTAGTTCTCAAAGGGTTTGCTCCAAGTCCTCCTCTAAGTGTCCCTTTTCTTTTAAATTCTAATCGCGACTTTCCCCATAGAAGTTAACTGCGGTTCGCGGCTGTGTTCATACACTGCACGCGTCCCCGTGGGTCCCCTGTGTCACTACCTTGGGTGGTTCCTTGTGGTCCAAGCACTTCTACAGGCTCTAGGCCTTGTGTCTAGCTCAGTCGTGGTTCTTATACCACTTTATTGGTATATGGTTTGGTACGCCCCTGGGGCTCAAACGTGTATTTGTGCTATTACTGTAGATAACTAACTTATAATTTATGTACTTCGAACTCTAGCCTCATAAAGAGACTAGAGGGGTGTGTTTAGTAATAAATACATATATTTTGAATATATACCTGGTGTGGTCCTCTTTCATTTGGTCACTCAAGAGATTATAGACTGGTAAAACAAGCTGCTTTACATTCCTTCAAGACTTAGCCTGAAGGCTGCTCTCCATAGCTACCACTAGGATAGCTTTCAATAAAGGTTGTCTTTAACCTATCTCCAATAAGGGGTTGTTTGGACTGGTGCAAGGTGCCCACTATAATTAGTGGACAGCATATGCCAGGCCAACTTCTCACATTGGTGTGCAGCGTGTGGGATTCCAGCTTGCTATTGTTTTACCAGATAATCTCAATTGAATTGATCAACTGAAAACCACTAAGGGTACCTAAGGTACATATAAATCAAGCTTAGTAATACTGTAAGTTCTACTGAACTTAGAGTTGTGTGTTAAGGGATAGCACACCCTTTCTACAACTCAAGAGAGTTTAGTAGGCCACACTAGAGTAGGTAGTGCATACACTACACCTCACTAGTAATGTCTTCAAAGCCAGGACCCAGTGAGTCCTTGCCAGAAGCCAGTGGGCTTCTTCCCTCCAAGTAGGATAAACTCCCATTCTTGGAATTGAGAGCATTATGCAATACTAGGAAGTTGAAGGCAGGCAAAAGTGCCAGCACCCAACACCTCAGGGAGGTGTTACTAGCTGATGATCTCAGCAGGCCCCTAGAGTCTGAAGGGGTAGGCAAAGAGGGTGGGGCAGAAGATGAGGAAGGGGTCAGGGGTGAAGAAACCCAGGCCCCCCCCCTCTGAAACTGGCCAGGAAGGTGAAAATGACCTTGTCCTGGAAAACCCAATTCCTCCTGTGGAGGAGGAGGAGGGGAGGATCAGACTGACCTCCCCTTTGTCCCCCAGGAAGAGTTCTGAGTGTGCCCAGAAGGTCTAGGTCTCCTTCTCAGGAGTCTAACCACTCTGACACCTCAATAGGGACCTCTGTCTCCTCTCATAGGAGGGAATCCTCTCATGAGAGGAGAAAGAGACTGATTCAGTATGAGCAAGCCCAGCTTGAACTCAGAAAACAGCAATTGGCTATAGACAGGGAGTCCCTAGATCTCTATAGAGAGAGACAAAAGTTGGGACTAGAGTCCCATGGTGGCAGCAGTTTCCCCAAAGATAGGGAAAGGTCTTATGACCATAGAAACCTGAGCAAGATTGTCCCTCCCTACCAGAGTGGGGATGACATCCACAAATGGATAACTGCTCTAGAGAGGGCCTGTAAAGTACAGAGGGTCCCTCAGGAGCAGTGGGCAGCAATCCTGTGGCTCTCCTTTGCAGACAAAGGTAGAGATAAGCTCCTCACTGTTAGAGAGGAGGATGCTGACAATTACAAAGTCTTGAAGAGTGCTCTGATAGATGGGTTTGGCCTAACCACTGAACAGTATAGGTTGAAGTTCAGAGACACCCAAAAGGCTCAGACTCAAGACTGGGTTGATTTTGTAGATTGTGCTACTAAGGCTCTGGAAGGTTGGATACATGGCAACAAGGTGCATGACTTTTTAGGATTGTACAATTTGATTATGAGGGAGCAGATCCTTAATAATTGTCAAAACCAGCTTTTACACCAGTACCTGGTGGACTCTGATCTGACCTCTCCCCAAGAATTGGGAAAGAAGGCAGACAAATGGGTCAGAACCAGAGTAAAGACTAAGAATCAGGGTGGTGACCAGAAGAAAGATTCTACCAAGTCCCAAGAGAAAGGTGGGGATAAATCTAAGGATAAATCCACTACAGGGCCCCAAAAGTCCTCTTCTGGGGGTGGGTCCCAAACTCCTTCCTCTCCTGAAAAGAAACCCTATTGCCATGTCTGTAAAAAGCCTGGACACTGGAAAACTGATCCCAGTTGCCCCAGGATTGGCAATAAAGAAAATGTTCCTCCAACAACTACTACCACCCCTCCTGGTACTACCAGTAGTAATCCTCCAGTTGGAAGTAGTGCACCCAAAAAGTTAGGTGCTTTTGCAAGAGGAACAGAGGTGGGCTTAGTTTAGACAGGACCCCCTCAACAGACTCCTCTGACTCTGATGGTGGTGTAGGATTTGCCACCTTTACCATGGGTCCCAGTGCATTGGGCAGGTACAGACTGGAGCCAATAATTAATGGTCAGAAAGCTGTGGCATTTAGGGACACAGGGGCTAGGGTCACCATGGTGGCAGGGAAACTAGTCCCCCTCACCAGCTTTTACCTGAGTTTAAATACCAGGTAACCAACATTGATGGTGTCAGAACAGATCACCCCATGGCCATAGTCAATCTCAGCTGGGAAGGGGTCACAGGCCCAAAAAGAGTGGCAGTGTCCCCAACCTTGCCTGTAGATTGCCTGATGGGCAATGATCTGGAAATTTCAGCCTGGGCTGAAGTTGAACACCAAACCCATCTGAGAATGCTGGGCGTCCCTGTAAAGGTTAGTGGGGCTGTGATGGCCACAGCCCAAGCCCAGGGAAACTTTGGAGAGATGGAGCCTGGAAGAATGACCCACTCTCCCCTAAAAGAGAGCACAAGGGTTGAAGAAAAGTCTTCTTCCCTCCAGACAGTAGGTAAGGGTCAGCCTCCTCAGGGAACTGACCCTACCCTTAGTGAAGGAACTGCCCCAGAGGTAGTCAGGCCTGGCCTGGCCCCACCCCTGATGGCAGAGGACCCTTCCAAGGTGGTACCCAGTCTGGAGCAGGTAACCTGCCCCTCTCTACCCTGCCCCAGTAAGCCCAGGGCTGCAGAGATCAGGGAGGTCAGTGGACCCCCCAGGGCCCCCTGTCCAGAGGAACCCCCCCAGCAGCAGATTAGGGGCACCCAGGCTAGTAGCCCTAGCCAGGTGAAAATTCCTCAACACACTGAGGGATCCCCCATACCTTTGTGTAGGGACCTCCCCCAGAAGGACTCTGTTAGGCAAGGGCAAACCTGGGACCAAAAGGTTCCAAACCTGCCATGTCCCTCCAGTGATCCATCCAAAGGGGCCCAACCCCCAGCTGTAGGCAGCCAAAGGTTGACCCTTAGAGCACAGTGCAACACAGTCATGGAAAGACAGGCATACATGGTGACCAGTGATCTGAGGAAGCTGAGACCAACCTCCCTAGGGCCTCACTTCCCTACTCAGACATCTCACCAGCCTTGTACTTTACCAAAGCACACCACAGGTAGTAATTCCCCATGGTGGAGACCCTCTCATACCCTTAGGGTGAGGGATTGCTTAGTGGACCATAAGATAGGGGGCAACCATGCTAGTGCAGGTGCTTCCTTATATGGCCACTTAGTCAATAAAGGCTCAACTGGCCAAGGTTAGCCTTATCTCCTTTCATTTGGGGGGTTATGTAGGAAGGTGGAATCTGACTATATGGTTGCCCCCACTTTTTCCTGGTGTTTTGCTGGTTTATGACTTAGTTGGACTGGGATCCTGCTATTCAGGGCCCCAGTCTATCTGCTTCCTCTATAAAATGGTTTCCATGTGCCTTAGGCACATCTCTGATTGGAATCTGGAGTGCCCTTATAAGTCCCTAGTATATGGTATACTATGTACCCAGGGCATATGTACCTCAGAGGCCTGCCAGGGGCTGAAGCATGTATTGTGCCACCCCTGGAAGGCCAGCCAAAGGACACCACAGGTCTGCTACTGCAGCCTGGGTAAGGTGGTGCATGCACCCCTTACTGTGATATAGGCTACCTATATCACTACATACATACACACATATAAACCTATAAGTCACTCCTATGGCAGGCCTTATCAATCCTGAAGGCAGAGTGCGTGGTTCCTATGTGAGAGGGTGCCCCTGCATGAGCAGGGCCCCTCTGCAGCGTTCGGAGACCCTTCTCTGATGCTGTTTGTAGTGCAGCCTGACCATATACTCTTAAGCGCATTATAACCTCGCGTTAAATGCTAACTTTGGGATGGCTGCACGGAAACATGTCGTGTTTGGTGTCAAACATCTTGGAATACTACCCCCCCCGCCAGTTCTGGCGGCGGGGTTAGCATTCCACCCTTCTAGAGGGAGAGACATGTACACACCGGTATACCCGGTACTGACTTTCCAGAGCCCTGGCATCACAAAATGGATGCCGCTGCCACAGACACGAGTCTGGCCTCCTGCTGCTGACCGAAACTCTGGCAGGGGAGGCCTGGACAATAGGTTTCCTGTCCCAGGGAGGTGTAACCACCTCCCCAGACAGGATAGTGTGTATTGGGGCTGGGCGGGAGCACTCTCTGGTGCTTTGAAGTCCTGCACTGGGGGCACATTTGGTGTCCCTGTGCATACCCCAGTTCAAACCGGCTCAGGGGCTTCCAGCCCCTGCTCTGGCACGAAACTGGACAAAGGGAAAGGGGTGTAACCACCCCTCTGCCCTGACCCTCCCATAGGTGGGGCCACAGAGTATGTCCAACCCCTACCTTAGTATAAGTAGGGGACCCCAGTCCTTAGGACTTTAGATTAACCTGGACGAAACTCTGACACAGAATCCTGGACCTTCGACGCTCCACTTCAAGATTAGAGGACTGAAGAATCTCCCTTGGGGTCAAGGAGTGACTCCCTGCTTGGCAGGCACCAAAGAAGCAATTGTCCAGTCTGCATCGCTGAAGCTCCCGTCGGACGCCAAAGTCTTTGCATCACCAGAGGTGGATTTCCAGACTTCCCCGAGGCTGCCCTGAGTCCCCAGCAAAGCTGAGGCCCGTAGCTGTCGTGGGTAATGTGGAACCGTGACCCCTGGACACCAAACGCATTTGCAAGTGCATCCTCTTCTGGGTCTTCCACGAAGTTGTGCTTTGGGCTCCGAGTAGCTCTAGCCTCCAGCACCAACTGCACCGAAGATCACTGGCCTCCACTCCACGAGTGTCCTGTGAGCCAGTTCCACGTGCATCGACTCGAGGCTCCTTCGCAGTTGCTAGTCTGTTGGCTAGTAGGCCCTCCCGAAGGCCAATCTTTTCTGCTTGGGCTCCCTGGTTGCTCCAAGCATGCCCTGACTTACCCTCGCTGGGTGAGTCCCCCAGACCTTGCTGGTCTGCAACATCGTCCTTCTTCCATTTCCACGAGACTTGCCTTTGCCAAGGCTTGTTGGGTCCAATCCGGTCACCGACACCCCTGCAATCGACAGACGTCAGGGGACAGCTCGAATCCAGCTCCTGGTCATCGTCGACACCTCCTGGACCTCGTGGCTGAAGAGTTAAGATGACCGTCAACCTACCTGAAGCACTCGACATCGGTGGGCATCTGCTCATCGCCTTCCTGGTCACTGGCTAGTGACCCAGACTCTGTCCCCTTTTCTTTCAGGTTCTTCAGATCTTCGATCCACCTTTGGATCCACCCGAACACTTTCGACTTGGCCGCCAGCAGCACTTTGCAGCAGATCGCCATTGAAAGCGACGACGAAACCCGACCCCGAAAGACACCTATGCACCCGGCTCCCCTGGGTGAGGTAACTCGAGTACTCCGGTGCTCCCGTGGGTATTGACACTAGAACAGCCTAGTTCTCAAAGGGTTTGCTCCAAGTCCTCCTCTAAGTGTCCCTTTTCTTTTAAATTCTAATCGCGACTTTCCCCATAGAAGTTAACGGTGGTTCGCGGCTGTGTTCATACACTGCACGCGTCCCCCGTGGGTCCCCTGTGTCACTACCTTGGGTGGTTCCTTGTGGTCCAAGCACTTCTACAGGCTCTAGGCCTTGTGTCTAGCTCAGTCGTGGTTCTTATACCACTTTATTGGTATATGGTTTGGTACGCCCCTGGGGCTCAAACGTGTATTTGTGCTATTACTGTAGATAACTAACTTATAATTTATGTACTTCGAACTCTAGCCTCATAAAGAGACTAGAGGGGTGTGTTTAGTAATAAATACATATATTTTGAATATATACCTGGTGTGGTCCTCTTTCATTTGGTCACTCAAGAGATTATAGACTGGTAAAACAAGCTGCTTTACATTCCTTCAAGACTTAGCCTGAAGGCTGCTCTCCATAGCTACCACTAGGATAGCTTTCAATAAAGGTTGTCTTTAACCTATCTCCAATAAGGGGTTGTTTGGACTGGTGCAAGGTGCCCACTATAATTAGTGGACAGCATATGCCAGGCCAACTTCTCACACATCCATCATCTCCTTGTGTTTGCTTTGTACACCCTAAGTTGGCAGCGTATGCCTACATGTGGGTCCCTTGCTCACTTTGCCACTGGATTCAAGCTAGCATGGCTGATGAGGGGTGTTACCCCAAAATGGGCCCCATGATGCTTGTTTACGATCCAGGGAAGAACTGTCTTGGCTGTCCGGGCTGGACTCTTCACATGAGGAACAGGGTCAAGATTGATTTGCATATGGCTGGGTCTGAACTGGGGTGGCGAAGTGAGCTAAAGAACCATGATGGAGTCAACCCAGATCTGTGATGGGGGTGACTCTCTGAAAAGTTTTAGCGCTCCGTCCATAATCTCCATATGTTGGCTTTGTTCACCCTAAGTTGGCAGGGTATGCCCATATGTGGGCCCCTTGCTCACTTTGCCACTGGATTCAAGCTAGCATGGCTGATGAGGGGTGTTACCCCAAAACGGGCCCCATGATGATTGTTTACGATCCAGGGAAGAATTGGCTTGGCTGTCCGGGCTGGACTCTTCCCATGAGGAACAGGGTAAAGACTGATTTGCATTTGGCTGGGTCTGAACTGGAGTGGTGAAGTGAGCTAAAGAACGATGATGAATGATGATCAACCCAGATCTGTGACTAATGATGAGTGTCTGAAAAGTTTTAGCGCTCCGTCCATCATTTGCTTGTGTTTGCTTTGTTCTCCCTAAGTTGGCAGGGTATTCCCAGACGTGGGTACCTTGCTCACTTTGCCACTGGATTCAAGCTAGCCTGGCTGATGAAGGGTGTTACCCCAAAACCGGTCCCAGGATGCTTATTTCTGGTCCAGGGAAAACCTGGCTTGGCTGTCCGGGCTGGACTCTTTCCATGAGGAACAGGGTCAAGACTGATTTGCATATGGCTGGGTCTGAACTGGGGTGGCGAAGTGAGCTAAAGTACCATGATGGGTTCCACCCAGATCTGTGACTGGGGCTGACTTTCTGAAAAGTTTTAGCGCTCCGTCCATCATCTCCTTATGTTGGCTTTGTTCACCCTAAGTTGGCAGGGTATGCCCAGACATGGCTCCCTTGCTCGTTTTGCCACTGGATTCAAGCTAGCCTGGCTGATGAGGGGTTTTACCCTGAAACTGGTCCCAGGATGCTTGTTTCTGGTCAAGGAAGACCTGGCTTGGCAGTTTGGGCAGGACTGCTTCCATGAGGAACAGGGCCAAGACTGATTTGCATATGGCTGCGTCTGAAACTAGGGTGGCGAAGTGAGATAAAGAACGATGATGGATTCAACCCATATCAGTGACTGGGTATGAGTCTCTGAAAAGTTTCAGCACTCCATCCATGATCTCCTTGTATTTGCTTTGTTCACCCTAAGTTGGCAGGGTATGCCCAGATGTGGATCCCTTGCTCACCTTGCCACTGGATTCAAGCTAGCATGGCTGATGATGGGTGTTACCCCAAAACCAGTCCCATGATGCTTGTTTACGTTCCAGGGAAGACCTGCCTCAGCAGTTCGGGCTGGACTGTTCCCATGAGGAATAGGGTCAAGACTGATTTGCATTTGGCTGGGTCTGAACTATAGTGGCAACGTGAGTTAAAGAACAAAGATGGATTCAACCCAAATCTGTGACTAGGGGTGAGTGTCTAAAATGTTTCAGCGCTCCGCCCATTATCTCCTTGTGTTTGCTTTGTTTGCCCTAAGTTGGAAGGGTATGCCCAGACATGGGTCCCTTGCTCACTTTGCCACTGGATTCAAGCTAGCCTGGCTGATGAAGGGTGTTACCCCAAAACCAGTCCCAGGATGCTTGTTTACGGTCCAGGGAAGACCTGGCTTGGCAGTTCGGGCTGGACTCTTCCCATGAGGAACAGGGTCAAGACTGATTTGCATATGGCTGGGTCTCAACTGGGGTGGCGAAGTGAGCTAAAGAACCATGATGGATTCAACCCAGATCTGTGACTGGGGGTGACTTTCTGAAAAGTTTTAGCGCTCCATCCATCATCTCCTTATTTTGGCTTTGCTCACCCTAAGTTGGCAGGGTATGCCCTGACATGGCTCCCTTGCTCACTTTGCCGCTGGATTCAAGCTAGCCTGGCTGATGAGGGGTTTTACCCTGAAACCGGTCCCAAGATGCTTGTTTCTGGTCCAGGAAGACCTGGCTTGGCAGTTTGGGCAGGACTGTTTCCACGAGGAAGAGGGACAAGACTGATTTGCATATAGCTGGGTTTGAAACTGGAGTGGCAAAGTGAAGTAAAGCACGACGATGGATTCAACCCATATCAGCGACTGGGGATGAGTGTCTGAAAAGTTTCAGCACTCCATCCATGATCTCCTTGTATTTGTTTTGTTCACCCTAAGTTGGCAGGGTATGCCCAGATGTGTGTCCCTTGCTCACTTTGCCACTGGATTCAAGCTAGCATGGCTGATGATGGGTGTTATCCCGAAACCGGCCCCATGATGCTTCTTTATGATCCAGGGAAGAACTTGCTTGGCAGTTTGGGCTGGACTGTTCCCATGAGGAACAGGGTCAAGACTGATTTGCATTTGGCTGGGTCTGAACCATAGTGGCGAAGTGAATTAAAGAACGATGATGGATTCAACCCAGATCTGGAATTAAGGATGAGTTTCTGAAAAGTTTTAGCGCTTCATCCATCATCTCCTTGTGCTTGCTTTGTTCGCCCTAAACTGGCTGGGTATGCCCTGACATGGCTCCCTTGCTCACTTTGCCACTGGCTTCAAGCTATCTTGTCTGATGAGGGGTGTTACACCAAAAACTGTCCCAGGATACTTGTTTCCGGTCCAGAAAAGACCTGGCTTGACAGTTCGGGCTGGACTTTTCTCTATTAGGAACAGGGCCAAGACTGATTTTCTTATGGCTGGGTCTGAACTGGGGTGATGAAGTGAGCAAAAGAACGATGATGGATTCAACCTAGATCTGTGACTGGGGGTGGGTGTCTAAAAAGTTTCAGCGCTCTGTCCATCATCTCCTGTATTTGCTTTGTTCGCCCTAAGTTGCCATGGTATGCCCAGATGTGGGTCCCTTGCTCACTTTGCCACTGGATTCAAGCTAGCCTGGCTGATGAAGGGTGTTACCCCAAAACTGGTCCCAGGATGCTTGTTTCCGGTTCAGGGAAGACCTGGCTTGGCTGTCTGGGCTGGACTCTTCCCAAGAGGAACAGGATTAAGACACATTTGCACATGACTGGGTCTGAACTGGGGTGGCGAAGTGAGCCAAAGAACGATGATGGATTCAACCCAGATCGGTTACTGGGAGTGGGTGTCTGAACAAATTCCGCGCTCCATCCATCATCTCAGTTTGCTGTGTTCGCCCTAAGATGCCAGGGTATGCCCAGATGGGAGTCCCTTGCTCACTTTGCCACTTGATTCAAGATAGAATGGCTAATGAGGGGTCTTTCCGGTCCAGGGAAGACCTGGCTTGGCAGTTCGGGCTGGACTGTTCCCATGAGGAACTGGGTCAAGACTGATTTGCGTTTGGCTGGGTTTGAACTGGTGTGGCAAAGTGAGCAAAAGAAAGATTATGGATTCAACCCAGGTCTGTGACTAAGGATGAGTGTCTGAAAAGTTGTAGCACTCTGTCCATCATCTCCTTGTGTTTGCATTTTGTTCACCCTAACTTAGCAGGGTATGCCCAGATGTGGGTCCCTTGCTCACTTTGCCACTGGATTCAATCTAGCCTGGTTGATGAAGGGTGTTACCTCGAAACCGGTGCCAGGATGCTTGTTTCCGGTCCAGGGAAGACCTGGCTTGGCTGTCCGGGCTGGACTATTCCCATGAAGAACAGGGTCAAGACTGATTTGCATATGGCTGTGTCTGAACTGAGGTAGCAAAGTGAGCTAAAGAACCATGATGGATTCAAACCAGATCTAAGACTGGGGGTGAATGTCTGAAAAGTGTTAGCCCTCTGTCTCTCATCTCCCTGTGTTTGCTTTATTCAGCCTAAGTTGGCAGGGTATGCCCAGACGTGGGTCCCTTGCTCACTTTGCCACTGAATTCAAGCTAGCCTGGCTGATGAGGGGTGTTACCCCGAAACTGGTCCCAGCATGCTTGTTTCCACTCCAGGGAAGACCTGTCTTGGCTCTTAGGGTTGGACTGTTCCCATGAAGAACAGGGTCAAGACAGATTTGCATATGGCTGGGTCTGAACTGGGGTGGCAAAGTTTCCTTAAAACAATGATGGATTCAACCCAAATCTGTGATTGGGGGTGGGTGTCTGAAAAGTTTCATCGCTCCGTCCATCATGTCCTTCTATTTGCTTTGTTCGTCCTAAGTTTGCAGGGTATGCCCAGACGTGGGTCCCTTGCTCACTTTGCCACTGGATTCAAGCTAGCCTGGCTGATGAAGGGTGTTACACAGAAACCAGTCCCAGTATGCTTGTTTCCGGTCCAGGGAAGACCTGTCTTGGCAGTTCAGGCTGGACTGTTCCCATAAGGAACAGGGTGGAGACTAATTTGCAATTTGCTGGGTCTGAACTGGGGTGATGAAGTGAGCTAAAGAACACTGGTGAATTTACCAAAGATCTGTGACTAGAGGTGAGTGTCCAAAAAGTTTCAGAGCTCCGTCCATCATCTCCTTGTGTTTGATTTGTTCACCCTAAGTAGGCAGGGTATGCAGAGATATGGGTCCCTTGCTTACTTTGCCACTAGATTCAAGCTAGACTGGCTGATGAGTTGTGTTACCCCATATACGGTCCAGGATGCTGGTTTCCGGTCCAGGGAAGACCTGGCTTGGCAGTTTGGGCTGGACTGTTCTCATGAGGAACAAAGTCGAGACTGATTTGTAATTGGCTGGGTCTGAACTGGGGTGGCGAAGTAAGCTAAAGAACGTTGATAGATTCAACCCAGAACTGTGACTGGGGGTGAGTGTCTGAAAAGATTCAGGGCTCCGTCCATCATCTCTTGTTTGCTTTGTTTGCCCTAAGCTGGCAGGGTTTTCCCAGACATAGGTCCCTTGCTCCCTTTGCCATGGTTTCAAGCTAGAATGACTGATGAGGGGTGTTACTGCGAAACCGATCCCAGTATGTTTGTTTCCGGTCCAGGGAAAACCTGGCTTAGCTGTCCGGGCTGGAGTCTTCCCATGAGGAACAGGGTCAACATTAATTTGCATATGACTGGGTCTGAGCTGGGTTGGCGAAGTGAGCTAAAGAACAATGATAAATGCAACATAGATCTGTGACTGGGGGTGAGTGCCTGAAAAGTTTCAACCATCATCTCCATGCGTTTGCTTTGTTTTCCCTAAGTTGGCAGGGTATGTCAAGATGTGGGGTCCCTTCCTCACTTGCCACTGGATTCCAACTAGCCTGGCTGATGAGGGGTGTTACCCCGAAACCGGTCCCAGGATGATTGTTTGCGGTCCAGGGAAGACATGTCTTGGCAGTTCGGGCTGGACTGTTTCCATGAGGAATAGAGTCAAGACTGATTTGCATATGGCTGTTTCTGAATTGGGGTTGCGAAGTGAGCTAAAGTACGATGATTGATTCAACCCATGTCTGTGACTGGTGGTGAGTGTCTGAAAAGTTTCAGCGCTCCATCCATCATCTCCTTGTGTTTGCTTTGTTCACTGTAATTTAGCGGGGTATGCCCAGACGTGGGTCTCTTTCTCACTTTGCCACTGCTTTCACATTAGCCTGGCTGATGGGTAGTGTTACCCCAAAATGGGTCCCAGGATGCTTGTTTCCGGTCCAGGGAAAATTGGACTTGGCATTCCGGGCTGGACTATTGCCAAGAGGAACAGAGTCAAGACTGATTTGCATATGACTATATTTTTTAACTGGGGCGGCAAAGTGAGCTAAAGAACAATGATGAATTCAACCCAGATCTGTCACTGAGAATGAGTGTCTGAAAAGTTTTAATGCTCCGTCCATCATCTTCAGGTGTTTGCCTTGTTCGCCCTAATTTGCTAGGGTATCCCCAGATGTGGGTTCCTTGCTCACGTTGTCATTGGATTCATTCTAGCCTGGCTGATGAGTGGTGTTATCCTGAAACAGGTCCCATGATGCTTGTTTCCAGTCCAGGGAAGACCTGGCATGGCAGTAAGGGCTGGACTGTTCCCATGAGGAACAGGGTCAACACTGATTTGCATTTGGCTGGGTCTGAACTGGGGTGGCGAAGTGAGCTAAAGAAAGATGATGGATTCAACCCAGATCTGTGAATGGGGTTGAGTGTCTGAAAACGTTCAGCGCTCCGTCCATCATCTCCTTATGTTTGCTTTGTTCACCCTAAGTTGGCCGAGTATGCCCAGGCGTGGCTCCATTGCTCACTTTGCCACTGGATTCAAGCTAGCCTGGCTGATGAGGAGTTTTACCCTGAAACCGGTCCCAGGATGCTTGTTTCTGGTCCAGGGAAGACCTGGCTTGGCAGTTTGGGCTGGACTGTTCTCATGATGAACAGGGTCAAGACTTATTTGCATTTGGCTGGGTCTGAACTGGAGTGGTGAAGTGAGCTAAAGAACGATGATGAAGTCAACCCAGATCTGTCACTCAGAATGAGTGTCTGAAAAGTTTTAATGCTCCGTCCATCATCTTCAGGTGTTTGCCTTGTTCGCCCTAAGTTGGCAGGGTATGCCAAGATGTGGGTTCCTTGCTCACGTTGTCATTGGATTCAAGCTAGCCTGGATGATGAGGGGTGTTACCCCCAAACCGGTCCCAGGAAGCTTGTTTCCAGTCCAGGGTAGACCTTGCTTGGCAGTTCGGGCTGGACTGATCCTATGAGGAACAGGGTCAAGAATGATTTACATTTTGCCTGGATCTGTACTGGGATGGGGAAGTGAGCTAAAGAACGATGATAGATTCATCCTAGATCTGTGACTGGTGGTTATTGTCTGAAAAGGTTCTGCGCTCCATCCATCAACTCCTTGTGTTTGCTTTGTTCACCCTAATTGTGCAGGGTATGCCTAGACGTGAGTCCGTTGCTCACTTTGCCACTGGATTCAAGCTAGCCTGGCTGACGTGGGTTGGTAACCTGAAACCGGACCCAGGATGCTTGTTTCCAGTCCAGGGAAGACCTGGCTTGGCAGTTTGAGCTGGACTGTTCCCAAGAGGAATAGGGTCAAGACTGATTTGCATATAGCTGGGTCTGAATTGGGATGGTGAATTGAGCTAAAGTACAATGATAGATTCAACCCAGATCGGTCACTGATGGTGAGTGTCTGAAAAGTTTCAGCGCTCCGTCCATCATATCCTGGTGTTTTGTTTGTTCTCTGTAAGTTGGCAGGGTATGCCAAGATGTGGGTCCCTTGCTCACATTGCCACTGGATTCAAGATAGCCTGCCTGATGATTAGTTTTACGCCGAAACTGGTCCCAGGATGCTTGTTTCTGGTCCAGGGAAAACTGGAGTTGGCATTTCGGGTTGGACTGTTCGCATGAGATGCCCTCTGAAAAATGACCTAACACTAGTGTCCAGGCGGAGTGGCTGCTCACCGGCTGCCACCACCAGACATTTTTCTAGACCCCTTGGTCGAGGACCTGCTGCTCTCAGTGGCCTGAAACAATGCACATCCTGGGATGAGGTACCAAGCCTCCTCCCCCAGGATGGGCATGCCTACACGAAGGGGAAGCTTCAAAGGCTTGCTGCCTTTGTGAGCTTCCCCAGGCCTTTTGCTCTTTCCAGCAACTGGTCCCCACCGGTTCTGACCCCCACTTTGGGTGGGATAGCCGAGGCAAATCCAAGTGAGGAAGGGAGGTGTGTCCACCTTTAACAACCCCACCCCTCAGGTGAAGGAGGCGAGATGAAGCACATCTCTCAGTCCCTGCCATCCTGCAGATGGGGGGCCCAGCCAACCACAGTGAGGCATATGCCCCCCTCCCACTGGAGGGTGGCATAATGAGGGTGTACCCACCCCAAGGAAGGGAGCCATTGCTCCCAACCTTTACTTACCTGTAACACCCATAAATCTAGTATTTAGGGGCACCCCAAACCTTGCCTCCTCTGACAAGAAACGACCAAGAAGAAAAGAAGAAGGACGGAACAGCTGTGCTGAAGCAATTAAGAGGAGGACGCCCACTGACTTGGCCCCAGCCCTACCGGCCTGTCTCCACCTCGAACCCGCAGAAGCAAAACTCCGGTGTGTCCTGCAGCCAGCAACCTCAACAACCCCGAAGTCCTGCCCTGCCTTCCAAAGAAAAGACTTTGTCTACCGTGAACACCAGATTTGTTCACCCACAGACTCTAACTCTGGCCAAATCCGCGAGTCTGCACCACTATGCACTCATCGCCCCCGGCCCGAGTTCGAGTGGCCCAACATCACAAGGAGGTCTCCACAGCGATCCTGACCCAAGATCTGGTGATCTCTGACCTGCCTCAAATCTCCCAGCGAAGCCTGCAGTCTCTTTCTGGAGGATCCCCCCGACCGCGACCCGAGCTGGTGAGAGAAACCCAAAACCTAAAGACACCCCTGCACTCAAAGTCCCACGGCCTTGGGTGGCCCAACCGACGGTGTCCCAGCATCCATAGGCATCCCAACTTACCTCTCCAACTGGTGGTCACCTCCAGAAGATCTTCGTCCCCGAGCCTACAGTCTTTGCTGAAACCAGAGAATCCCCATTGAAATCAATAGGGAACCCAACGCCAAACCAGCACCCTGCACCCAGCTGCCTCTGCGCCGCTGTGGGTGTACTTTGGGTGCTGACTCGGATCCCCCTTTGCCCTGAGCCTAAAACCAGGAGCTTTGCTCCCACAACTCAGTGGCCTGCTCGTAAGCAGACAGCAACCAGAGGCCCCCTATCCCCCATTGAATAACATTGGGCCTCAGCACTCTGCACCCGGCCACTCTAGTGCGACTGCAGGGGGTTTGAGAGAGTATCCTTGACCCTGGGGGAACCCTTGTTCTAATCCCAGAAACACAACCCCATAGACTGAGTACTTACCTGGTAACTGATAACTTCATTTCTCTCCATAGGAATACATTGACTGTTTTTCTGTGAAAAATGTTCTAAGTGTGGAGCTGATTTGTATGGAGACCTGAAAAACTACAACTGTGCAAAACTGATTTTTCTTACCTTTTCTCTAGGAAATGTCCCAGTGTGATATCTAGGCATATCACACTGAGTAGAAAAAGTAATCTAAAAAGTAAACTAAAAAGTAACTACAAAGTAATCTGTACAGCAATTTCGAATCCTTGACTTACCTGTATTTCAAACAAAATGCATTTGAACCTGCATTCAATTGTAAACACTGCATATTATTTCGCAAAGCATTTATTTCACTAACCTGTACCAGCCTTGGCTTGGTTCTAGACATACAATAACTTAATAATATTTTTATACAAACAAAATTGGTCTGAGTTCAGTCTTTGAGTGTGTGACATCATTTGCTGATTTAGTGTGTACAACAAATGCTTAACACTACCCTCTGATAAAGCCTTACTGCTCACCCACACTACCACAAATAGAGAGTAATGTGCTATCTACTTTTATCTGTGCCTACCTTTGGTGTTCCACTGGACTCTCTGCACACTATACCTCATTTTCGTATAGTATATACAGAGCCAGCTTCCTACACGTATGGCTAGGTCTGAACTGGGGTGGCGAAGTGAGCTAAAGAACACTGATGATTTTACCAAAGATCTGTGACTAGGGGTGAGTGTCTGGAAAGTTTCAGTGCTCTGTCCATCATCTTCTTGTGTTTGCTTTGTTCACCCTACATTGGCAGGGTATGCCCAGTTGTGGGTCCCATGCTCACTTTGACACTGGATTCAAGATAGCCTGGCTGATGAGGTGTGTTACCCCATATCCGGTCCCAGGATGCTTGTTTCCTGTCCAGGGAAAATTAGAGTTGGCAGTTTGGGTTGGACTGTTCCCATGAGGAACAGGCTCAAGACTGATTTGCATATGGCTAGGTCTGAACTGGGGTGGCGAAGTGAGCTAAAGAACACTGAAGATTTCACTAAAGATCTGTGACTAGGGGTGAGTGTCGGTCCCAGGATGCTTTTTTCCAGTCCAGGGAATACCTGGCTTACAGTGCTGGCTGGACTGTTCCCATGACGAACCGGGTCAATCCGTCCATCATCTCTGTATTTTGGCTTTGTTCACCCTAATTTGGCAGGGTATGCCCATATGTGGGTCCCTTGTTCAATTTGCCACTGGTTTCAAGCTAGCCTGGCTTATGAGGGGTGTTACCCCAAAACCGGTCCCAGGATGCTTTTTTCCAGTCCAGGAATTACCTGGCTTACAGTTCTGGCTGGACTGTTCCCATGAGGAACAGGGTCAAGACTGATTTGCGTATGGCTGGATCTGAACTGGTGTGGCGAAGTGAGCTAAAGAACCGTGATGGATTCAACCCAGATCTGTGATTGGGGGTGAGTGTCTGAAAAGTTTCAGTTCTCCATTCATCATCTCCTTGTGTTTGCTTTGTTCGCCCTTAGTACGCAGGGTATGCCCAGACGTGGGTCGCTTGCTTACTTTTCCTCTGGTGTCAAGCTAGCATGGCTGATGAGGGGTGTTACCCCCAAAACCGGTCCCAGGATGCTTGTTTCCGGTCCATGGAAACCCTGGATTGGCATCTTGAGCTGGACTGGTCCCATGAGGACCAGGTTGAAGACTGATTTGCATATGGTTTTGTCTGAACTGCAGTGGCGAAGTTGGCTTAATAACGATGATGGATTCAACCCAGATCTGTTACTGGGGGTGGGTGTCTGAAAAGTTTCAGCGCTCTGTCCATCATCTCCTTGCATTTGCTTTGTTCACCGTAAGTTGGCAGGGTATGCCCAGACATGCGTCTCTTGCTCACGTTGCCACTGGATTCAAGATAGCCTGACTGATGAGGAGTTTTACCCTTGCAACCAGTCCCAGGATGCTTGTTTCCTGTCCAGAGAAGACCTGGCTTGGCTGTTTGGGCTGGACTGTTCCCATGAGGAACAGGGTTAAGACTGATTTGCATATGGCTGGGTATGAATTGGGATGGCGAGGTGAGCTAAAGAACAATGATGAATTCAACACAGATCTGTGACTGGAGGTGAGTGTCTGAAAAGTTTCAGCTCTCCGTCCATTATCTCCACGCTTTTGCTTTGTTCGCCCTAAGTTGGCAGGGTATGCCAAGATGTGGGTCCCTTGCTCACTTTGCACTGGATTCAAGCTTGCCTGGCTGATGAGGGGTGTTATCCTGAAATCGGTCCGAGGATGCTTGTTTCTGGTCCAGGAAAGACCTGGCTAGGTAGTTCGTGCTGGACTGTTCTCATGAGAAACGGTGCCAAGACTGATTTGCATATGGCTCATTCTGAATTGGTGTGGCGAAGTGAGCTAAAGAACGATGATGGATTCAACCCAGATCAGTGACTGTGGGTGAGTGTCTGAAAAGAGTCAGCACACCATCCATCATCTCCTTGTATTCGCTTTGTTCACCCTAAGTTGGCACTGTATGTCCAAACGTGGGTCCCTTGCTCACTTTGCCACTGGATTCAAGTTAGTCTGGCTGATGAGGGGTGTTACCCTGAACCTGGTCCCAGGATGCTATTTTCCGGTCCAGAGAAGACCTGGCTTGGCAGTTCAGGCTGGACTGTTCCCATAAGGAACAGGGTAAAGACTGATTTGCATATGCATGATTCTGAACTGGGGTGGCAAACTGAGCTAAAGAACGATGATGGATTCAACCCAGATCTGGGACCGGGGGTGAGTGTCTGAAAATGTCAGCGCTCCGTCTACCATCTCCTTGTTTTTGCTTTGTTTGCCCTGAGTTGGCAGGGTATGCCCAGACTTGGGTCCCTTGGTCACTTTGCCACTGGATTCAAGCTAGCCTGGCTGATGAGTAGTGCGACACCGAAACCGGTCCCAGGATGCTTGTTTCTGGTTAGCCCGGACGGAGTACGCGTAGCGGCACCACACGGAACTCCGCGAAGTTGAAAAAACCTCCTCTGCGCTATGCAGACTTCTGCGAGCGGGCAGAGTTGCTTGTCCTGCTCATTCTCGTGACGTTTCCGCCGTACGTTAGCGCGGATTGCATGTTCGGGTGGAAAAATCGTGCGAACAGCACCACGCCGTCGCACATGGGCGCAGCCATCTTGTTTCTTACTCTGTTTATGGTGCTGGGGCCTACATTTCCATCCTAATTCAATCTTTGCAATCCTTGCTTTCAAAAACTTTAAAAAAAATATTTTTTATTTATCTTACCCTTTGTCTTTCTAAGTGTGTATTTGTGTTTTTTTCTACTTTACTGTGTGTTTTTGGTGAGTTTTGAACTTTTTATTTTTATTTTTTTAGCATTCCTGCTTCCTTCTTACCAAGTCCTTCCTTCTTTTTCCCCGTTTCTTTTTGTTCTCTCTTTTCCCCCAGCCCCATGGCAGATAAGGGTGCACCAAGGCGCGCAAGTAGCAGCCGCCTTCCTAGCGGAAGGGGCAGCCAGGCAGGGCTGCAGCCCCATGCCCTGTTTTCCGAGGTGGAGGTGGCAGCGCTGGTTTTTATATCCAGCGCCACCTCCCCTCCACACTGGCAGCAGGCAGAAGGCCTGGGTCTGGGTCCGGGATGTGTGAGCGCTGGGCGAGCTTGTGCCTGGCAGTTTACCGCTGCTCTGGTGTCCAGAGCACCCATCAGAAGTTGGCGCACCACTGGTCCGACATCCTGGACCGAGAGCAGGGCCTGCTGGACCTGCTAGGAGTTGAGGTTGCGGGGCTAGGTGAGTAATTATTAAAATTATTCATTTGTATTATTACTTGTGTGTTCTATGCTATAGCTAATATTTTTTTCCCAAGTAATAGCAAGCGTGCTGCTCACATGCAAGTTATGTTTTTAAATATTATGTAATAGACAGGTGCTTAGCTTATTTGGCGCTACCCACCTAACCTAGTTATTGAATCGTATTTGTTGCTGCTCGCTTGGGCTGATGTGATTAGTGATGATTATGTAAGACGTTCTGTAATTAGTTATTTGTAATTTCGTAACCGCATGGTGCATGCCACACGGACGGTGCAGGGATGTTTGTGAACAACAACATCAATTTTTCAATGGAAGCTTGTGCTACAGGCCATTTTCGTCTGCCACACAAGCTTCCATTGACAAATGGAGGTTTGCGACCGCCCTATGGCCTATAGGTGATCAAATCGATTCGTAAAAGACTATTGCGGCCATCGTGACTGCGGCGCCGACCTAAGGTCGGGCAGTTCCAGAACCGCAATGGCATCCGCCCAACATCGTTGTAATCATTATAATAAGGCCCTTAGTGATTAGTGCATTGGCCCGTCAAAGGGGGTTGACTTGAGACTGAGAGATTGCGAATGAGATTTGAAAAGAAGCAAACATCATTTGTTGCAATTTATCATTAGTAATTCCAAAATGCAGTTTACAAAATTTGGAATAGGAGTGAACTAGGTAGGTAGGTTTTGGAAATTTTTTAATAGGATAGGACGGTCCACTAGTTATACTACTAGTTGATCTGATTTAGAAAAATTCAATGTTATTGCGATTGCCTTTGCCTGTCAAAATATATTTGGGGGAGATATTATTTATTACCACTAATCTTTTTTTGTCTTTATGTTTTACATTAGCATCCAGGGGCAAGAAGAGGGCTGAGGCGGGTGGGGTCCGGGAGCTGGAGGTGCCTCCCAGAGTTCCTCGGCCTATGGCTCTGCTGGCCCCAGTAAGTTCTCCTGGTGTTAACATTAATATATTTATTCCCCTAATTTTTCTGCTCCTTTTTGAATAATGTGGCGTCTACCTGTTTTATATTATTTTTCCAAATCCTCTTCGATCTATCCATTTCTAAATTTTTGTTATCCCTGCATTCTCCTATTTACTTATTTTCTATATTCCAAGTGTCTCTACTTTACGTCAAACTGTCTCTAGTTACTAATCTGTCTGTAGCTTCCTTTCTTCTGCTTTTTCAGTCAGCTTTCCCTCTCCCCTTTTGTGGACTGCCTAGTGGTGATACTGTAAGATTGAGAAAACCCATTGGTCACATACTACTACTACTACTCCTCTGCCGTGCAGATTGCATGCCCATTGTCCAAGTAAGGTATTCTCGCATGTATGTTGAGATGAGTTGGTGAACTGATGACTGTGCACCATGTCTTGGAGGACGTACGAGGAGGACGGCCCCATTGCATTTGCCAACCAAGGCCATATGCTATTTATTTCTTAAAACATCAGATTCATCAATCAATAGCTCCAGCCACTCCTTAACAGCTTGTCTCTTGTCTTGACTTCAGGCTTTTTTTTTTTAATTTCCACCAACGAAATGCCCAACCTGATATTTTTGATAGAAGATACTGTCTGTAATGTATCCAAATTGTAGTGAATGATGTGTGTGGTGTTTTTTAAAATTTTGCTACAAAACAATTAATAGGGGGAGGTGTATCTGGCATCTAAGAAATGTGTAATCTTTTTTTTCTAGCTTTCTAGCAGCACCTTCCACCAGTGCCGGGGTCAGCAGTGACGGCGCCAGCCAGTCTGCAGATGCGGCAGCGACGGGGGTGAGCCAGCGGCAGTGGTGGGCGGTGGTAAGTCATATTGCTTGCTTATTGACAATTAATTATAATTATAAGCTCACTGTAAAGGTGTAGTCTTGTTGACTTGTGAACAACAGGTGAATACAGCAGGAGTTGAAGTTGAGCTGAGTAACTAATGGCTGCTACTATCTTGAACTCAGCAGAGAAAGTTTCATGAACAAGACCTTTAAATATGTGTTGATGGAAAAGGGAAAGATGGAAGGGGAAAGGATGGATGAAATGTAATATATATGACTGAAAGAGAAGGATGCGTGGGTGAAAGCGCTGGATGCATAAATAGTCCTATAGGTGGCTGATACTTAGGATGCATGGGTGGATGAAGGATGGATGAAAGGTATACAGGTAGGAAGCTTGGCTGGGTGGGTGAAAGTATATTTGTGAAAGGATGCCTGGGTGATTGGAATCCTGTTGTGGTGTCTTTTGATTGAAATAAACTTAAGGACGCATGGGTGGGTAAATGTCAAATGACAAATGTATGTTGCTGAAAGGTTTGTACTTGAGATCATGAGACTAGAGTGAGACAGAGAGCCATATTTGGATGGATGGCTATATGGATGGATGGGTAGTTTGAGTTTCAATGGTAAAGAGTGGATTGAGAGAATGTAAAACTTAAATGGTGGTGAGTAGCAAAGCCAAGGGTGAAGAATAAAAAATAAAATACTCGAAGAACAATGCAATGATGAATGGAAAAATCCTTGGGAAGGAGCATAAACGACCAAGGTGTTCCTCTATAGTGGTGTTTCTCTCACCCTTACTTGCCTGGAATGTTTTTTTCGAGGTTTTTTTTATTCAAAGGGTTGACGAGGTGGTATTTCAGACTCCACCCTGGACTCACAGTAGTTTTCAAGTGCAGCGTTATGTATCCTTCCTACCCACCCATCATCAATTACCTCCCTCCATACCCATGGCATAATTTTCTATGTGTTTTGCTGAAAGCATTATTTACAATTTGTCTTTTTTCTTTCTTGATATGTAGCTACTCCTGCTACTCCAAAAACACAGCGCAGGCAGGAGATTGTAACCCGGACCCGGCAGGGGAAAATGGAGGCCATCAGGACCAAGTACCAGTGGCTGGTGGCCTTGGAGGATGAGGCAGGAGCTGCTGCAGACGCCTTGGGTCCCAGCCAGGCCACAACAACCACCCCACCACAGCGTCACCGTGGTGCAATGGGCGCCCGCCGGTGCTGCCATCATTTCACCAGCACTGCGGCTCCCCTTTATTTCCGTCGTTTTGAGCGCCACATCATGCGAAGTCTGGCGAATATTGAAGTCAGGCAGGAACGGATGGACAGGCACCTCGAGAAGCTCCTAACCTGCCGTTACTGCTCTCTTAAGCCCCTTTTTTAATCTGTTTTTAGATGAGTGGGTAGGTGGGAGTTAGGGGATTGCTAGTTTTTTTTTTATTTATGGCATTTCTTGGACACTACTTGGACATTGGTTGGGGTTAGGGAGAGGGGTGGGCCAGTTGTGGGATTGGTTTAGATTTGTTCAGGGAACACACTTTTCACACTTTTACATTTTATGATTATGAATGATTTAAAAAAAAAATTGGTGGGGTTATTGATTGTTGGTTTTACTTCGAACTGCTACATTTGCCGCAGCCAGTTTTAAAAATCTGCTGATAGTGTAAACAAAATAGTGATGCAGTACCCTCCCTTGTCCTACTACTCTCTCCTCCTAGTCTCTGCAGTCTACTCTGCTACTATATATTATTATTAACCCCTAAGGACTCGGAGGGGGTGAAGGTGAATTACCATTGTATAGAATGATTGTCGTTCAACAATGATCAATCAACCACAGTTCACTTCTCTTACTTGAAATGATGAAGCGAGGGCTCCATGGTTTCCCAAGGTACCATCATGGCAGTGGTAGTAGTAGCAGCATGCATTCCTAGCGTTTCTTTTGATAGTGAAGGCAAACTCATCAGAACTGAAGTGAGGTCCCACTCCCTCATAGGCGAACTAGAATTGTAGGATAAGGACTCGGAGAGTGGGGACTATTCATCGAAAGGGAAATTAACAAAATGAAATTTTAAAAAACTAGGTTAATGCCGTTATTACATGCAAGCTTGATGACAGTCATCAGAGACTAGACTACTAGAACAGACTCAGTCTCAGCCACAAGACGAGAGTATGATAAGCAATGAAAAATTGAATTAATCAGAACAATGTTAAGCTACTACGAACTGTACGAAGTGGACAAGCTCAACCTTGGACGCAAATTAATAAAGTGCCTGAATGAGGATGCTGGCAATGAGATGTTCCTCTGAAAAAAAATATCATAAACTGTGCTGGGGTGGATAATATAATATATACTGCCAGTGTGGGCTATATGAACTTAAGAATAAGATCCTCCTCATCTTGCACTGAGTTGTGTTGCTTTCACCATATCCGCCCCACCAAGTGTGTGATCAATTGATGGTGTAAATTGTTAAGTCACACCTCAATAAATCACACAGCCTGGGGGAAGAGGGTTAGGGGTTTGATGAATGGTTAGGAAGGGGGATTTGAGGGAAAGGTTTGACAAAGACAAACACTACACATGGACAACAATCATCTTGGCAGCCGACCATTATAAATCTGTTATGGGAGGAAAAGGAAATGCATGCATGATGATGAGTGGTGCTAGACTAGTACAGGGCAGTATATTAATTATGCAATTGTCTGTCTGCCCCCAGAGAGATACAAGTTACATACATTATATTTATGTTCTGTTGTTCCGGGCTTAGAAAAACAGCAAATACAATTAAAATATCTGTAGGAGTAAAATAGGCAAACGTAAACAACACACACAGTCGTAATGATTGAAGAGAAAAAAAAAGATACTGTATAAATTGGGAGTTGCATCTCCGCATTACTCTTGGACTGTCAATCTTGGGTGCCTGGCTGATGCGGTTTGGTAAGGTAAGTGTGAGTTGTTTTTCCAGTATGGAGCAGGGAAAAGGGCCTGTAGATGGAAAAACAAAAAGGATATTTAAAAATCAAGGAGAAAACAAAAAGTAAAACTGCATAAGGAGTGCAACAAGAAGACTTTCAGAGGCAGCATGGCTAAATCAGACTCTGTTTCAGGCAGTTACCTCCAAAACAGGCCACCCCCACCCAAACTCCACTTAGCTTCAGATTTGAGCCAGACAGCACTGAGCACACATACATATATACACAGCAACATAGCATTTTCCAAATGAAGTAAAAAAGCAATGCACGCTGTCAGTCACACCACACTCGCCACCCACCACCACTACACAGACATGTAGGTCTGGTCTGTGTTGTTTTTTCCTTTAGGCCACTTCAAAGTCATCATCAATCATCCAAATCGGTTGGTTTCAGTGAATTTGAAAACTTCCATCTTCTTATGGTGTCCAACTCCGAGTCCGTACCAACAGTGTTCGACTCCTGAGTGAGTCCCCCAGACTCGTCCCGACTCAAAATGCAATGGATTTGCCTGTAATAGTACAATTATTGAACAACAAGAAGGGAAAGATTGACTTGAGTCACTTTGTAGAATAGTAGACATTCACAACAAACAACAATCAGTCAGCGTACAATGCATGTCATCGTTTTCCTGTTCTTCCGGGGCAGTCCCTCTAGGTTAGGAAAGGCTAGATAGATAGTCAGGGCCCAGGGTTGGAGGCAGGCACACATTTATTTGAAATCTCCATCCCATGTCTGGCTTGAGGGAAATGGCTTTTGGGCGAGTCAGGAGTGGACTTTACTTCTTCACTGACTGCACACAGTTGCAAATCCAATCCGGCAATAAAAAGAGTAAGACGATGGAGATGGATTTGTGAACTAGAAAGACACACACAAATAATAAAGTCAATAATGATCCTTAGCTATATCTTTTTTTTTTTTTGGACATTGTTAGAAATGGGGGTCTCTAGTTGGCAAGGGCTTGCACCTTTGTCCAAGTAGGGACCCTTCTTCCTAGTCAGGATAAGGGAGTTACCCTCCTAAAATAACACCTGCTCACCCCCTTGGTAGCTTGGCACGAGCAGTCAGGCTTATCTTAGAGGCAGTGTGTAAAGCATTTGCACTAACCAACAGTAATACAGTGTAAGCACTACAAAAGGACACCACACCAGTTTAGAAAATAACCAATATTTTGATATACTTAAGACAAGACCAAAAACGATGAAAATCCACAATACAGTATTAAGAAATCTTCAGTTATCAAAATATCCTTGCAAAACAGTTCCTTGATGTCGATAGCTCTATCACGGCGTCGTGAACAAACAAATCCAAACAGTTCTGGCTGACCGCGGCGTCACGGGCCAGCTACGGTGTCGGGAAGACCCGCAAAACAGTACCTTTAGAAATGCAGGGCCTCGGCGACCTCTCGTTGAGCTTCTGAAAGCATGGCGTCCACAGGGGTCGGTTCCAGAGGTCGGTGCAGGAGTCGTCGGGGCCCTTGAAGTCACACGCGTTGCAGATCAAACTCCTCTCTGTTGAAGTCAGGAGCGCTGGTGTCGGCAGGTGTCGGGTGCTGCGGTGCGAAGTGCAGCGCTGCGGCGTGCGGTGCCCTCAGGTCGCGGTGCGAGCAGCGGCTCAGTGGCGGCATCAGATGGCGTCGTCGGTGAGACCAGGTTCGCGGTGCGAAGTGAATGCGGTGCTCGTTGCGGTGCTGGTAGGTCACGTTGCAAGCAGCGGCGTCGTCGTTGGCTGACGAACTGGAGTCGTTGGCGCCAGTGTCGGTAGGCCAAGGCTGCGGTGCGGGATGAGGGCGGTGCATCGTGTAACTTTACGAGCGGTGCCCTCGAACCACGGTGCATGCAGCGGCGCCGATTTTGGCGAGGAGCGGCATCGTCGGGGATACCAAGGCGGCGTCGTGAAGCGAGGCGGTGCGGAGTGTGGTGCCCACAGGTCACGGTGCGAGCAGCAGCTCGGTGGCGGCGTCAGCAGGCATCGTCTGTGAGACCAGGGTCGCATTGTGGCGGTGCCCTCTGTGGTGCCTTCAGGACACGGGGTCGGCAGCGGACTCGTAGACGGCGTTGGGTTGCTTTTTCTTCTGTTGCAGCACAAAACACACAGTTCCAGTGCTGGGGGCAGAAGAGCTTGAAGTCTTTGCTGTTCCTGAGACTTCTTGAACAGGGGGCAAGCTCTACCTCAAGCCCTTGGAGAAACTCACAAAAGTGGATTGCAGAAAGTTCAGTCCAGTCTTTCACTGCCCAAGACAGAAGCAGCCACTGCAGGCCAATACAGCAAAGCACACAGCAAAGTGGTAGTTCCTCCTCACAGCTTCTCCAGCTCTTCTTCTTGGAAGTCTTCTTGGTCAAAAAGAGTTCTAAAGTTCAGGGGTTTGGGCTCCACTTTTTATAGCCCAAAATCCTTTGCCTCTCAGGCAGAGTGTGTCTGTACCCAGCCAGAACCAGTTCTGCCCTCTCTGGTGTGGCTTCCTGGCAGGAGGTGGAGATGGCATTGTCAGAGGCAGACCAGGCCCATTCAGGTGCAAGAAAATCTCCTCCCCCTACTCTAAATGCAGCCCAGGTCTATTCAGCCCTTTCCTGACCCACCTAGACTATCCGGAGCCACTCCTGCTCCAAAGCCCCTGTCATCCAAAACCCAGACAGTCAATCCACAAACCTAGCAGAGGCCTGCTGGATGGCTGAGCAAGAAAATACCTACTTTCTAAAAGTGGTATTTTCAAACACAGAATGTAAAAAATCACCTTCACTAAAAGATACATCTTTACATTCTGAGTTCAGGCATACTAAACGTTATTTTCCTACCTAGTTCCCAGGGCCAGTTATGTTTATAAGATGTTATAAACAAACTCCCCATTCTGTCCTATGGGGAACAGGTAGCCTTGCAATAGTGAAACACGAAATTGGTAGTAATTCACTATCAGGACATGCCACACACACCAGGGCATGTCCTACCTTTCACATACACTACACCCTGCCCACAGGGGTACCTTGGGCCCAGTGGTGGCTGGTGACATTTGAAAGTGGTGGCGCGCAAACGTTTGGGACCCAGTGGCGAGCAAGCCTGATCTCTCTCTCTCTCTCTCTCTCTCTCTCTCTCTCTCTCTCACACACACACACACTCACACACTCACACACACACAATTTGCAAGTGAATGCAGGGGGAGGGCACTGCTAGGGTGTTCTCTGAAATTGAGCGAATCTGGACATTTAAAGTATTAGATAATCAGACAATTCAATGCACTTTCAGTGACCACGGCTAAAACTGCACACTGGAGCTGTAGACAACTTGCATATCATCAGGAGTGGGGTCTAACGT
Source organism: Calotriton arnoldi (assembly GCA_963921515.1). Classification (NCBI taxonomy): domain Eukaryota; kingdom Metazoa; phylum Chordata; class Amphibia; order Caudata; family Salamandridae; genus Calotriton; species Calotriton arnoldi. Next base: position 463,678 of record CAWUFW010012376.1, on the reverse strand, counting down.
GTTTTACTACTGAGCGAGCTGTAATTCCAGTGGCATGTCACTCACATTTCATTTTTTTTGTAGCTTGGGGCATTTCAATCATGGGAACTGTGGCGAATCTGTAGAATGATTTCCTGTTTAAAGTCTTCTTTTCAGATACCAACTTTTTTTTTACGAACAGGCTCTGTTTCTTTTAAAAACCAGAAGACATCTGTTCACTGACAATTTCCCTGAAACATACAAAAATGCACCCATGCACATAGTAGCGTAGCAAGGATGCTATGGGCATATGGGGCCAGCAGGAAGATGGTGCCCTTGACTGCTGTTGGGGTGGTAAAAACAGCATTGTATGGGTTCAGTGGCTCCTCGGCAAACTCCACCTGCTGCACCGACGGTACCTAAGCCCCTGCAAACACGCACACATGTATACAACCACACACGTCTGTGCGCGCACACAGCTAACAAATTGTTTATTTTTAAAGTAATCGTTTCTGGATAAAGGTGCAAGAAAGCAACGTTTGAGAAAAGCAGATCTGTAACCATTACACAAGTGAGTTTTCCTAACAATACCACAATACTTTAGACAGTGATTTCTTTTTACTTTTTCCAATGCGAAGACAATACTGAATGCAAAACATAACTGCATTACAGAAAACTGTCTACGGTGCTGTTAAAACCTGTAAAATCTATAACTCCTGGCCACCCTACAAGTAACCCATATGGACATCCCTGTTCCTTAAATAAGTGTGATGTAAAAAACGACAACTAGTTTACTAGCACGCTCACTCTCGTGCTAAAGGAAACAACAAATGTTAGTCGGGGGACTGAGGGAGGCGATCTAAATAAAAAGACGAATAGTATCTCGCGTTATTTCGAGGCATTGAGTTACGGCAGCCATGAAAACAAACCTATGGTTTGCACAGTGGGCATGGAATGCCCATTAAAGCCCGAGCCATTCATCCCAGCCGGTCGCCGGGGACATGTGGTTTCCATCTCAGACACCACTGTTATTTTGTGTTTGCAGGCGAGAGATCTGGGAGCGCATGCCCATTCCTCAGGAACGTGTGTTGTGCCATCTGGGGCTGTGCTGACACGGGTCCGGGGTAACTAATTAAATAGGGTGTCAAGGCAACTTGAGTGACGATTATTTAGGGTACAGCGAGTAGGATAATTATAAATAATTTCATTTACAGCAGCCCCCACTGTCTACATTGCCTCGTGCACTCTTACTAACAGGCAGTCGTGGCTCGCAATACTCGCGGAAGGGGGGGTCACGCAGGGTTTCACGTGGGGGTTACCGCTGGGGGGGACGTTAAAATAAAATAAAAACGTACCTGACCGGTCACGCGTCGCCTCTGCTCCTGGGCCGGGTCCCGCACCACCTCTGCTGCTCCTGAACAGGAACAGGCATGATCCCTCCCCTCCTGTAAGCCAATCACAACGCTGCAATGGCAGCATTGTGATTGGTGGGGAGTCCTGGACAGCGCCCAGCCGGGCACCTGTAGGGAGGCCATTTTCTCTATGTAGGCTGCATGCATGCAGCCTACATAAAGAAAATGTAGAGTGCGCATGACTGCTTTGGTTTGCCCCAGGGCTGACCAAACAGTCAGGGCACTCAGAGTGATGCAAGCCACTCCTCCCCAACCCGACCCGCCCACCCGCCTGCCCGCCCCCAACCAGGCATACCCTCCCGCCCGCACCCAACCAGGCATACCCCTGCCTTCTGCTTTCTCGCAGGGCGAGAAGCAGAAAATAAAATGGTATTTAAAATACCATTTTATTTTCTGTTTCTCGCACTGCGAGAAAGCAGTGGGGCGGCGCTCCTACGCCATAATGGAGCGGCCGCCACTGCTTGGGCCTACCTTAGGGGTGACTGACAGGAAGGGAAGGTTAGGGCCTGGCAAGTGGGTGCACATGCCAAGTCGACATGGCAGTACCAGACTGCACACAGGCTCTGCAATGGCAGGCCAGAGTTACATTTACGGGCTGTTTGTGTGGGTGGCACAATCCAGTGCTGGAGCCCACTAACAGCATTTGATTTACAGGCCCTGGCACACTCAGTGCACTTTACTAGGGAGTGACACATAAATCAAATAGGCCAATCATGGAAACACCAATCCATAACACATTTTACCACAGGAGCACTTGCACTTTACCACTGATCACCAGTGAGAAAAGTCTGCAGGAACACTAAGCCAGCACAAACAGAGTCAAAACCGGGAGGTCAGAAAGCAAAACCTCAGGGGAAACACGCCAAAAGATGCCAAGTCTAACACATGTCCCCTCCAGCTGAAAGTAGGGAGAACTACCCAACCTCCAGGGAGTTCTCTTCATTAAGGCGGAAGAACTTGGACAGACCATCTGTATTGGCGTGCTCTGTGCCAGGACGGTGTCCACCGTAAAGTCAATTCCCTGTAGGGAGATAGACCACCTCAGCAGTTTTGGATTCTCACCCCTCATTTGCATCAACCATCTGAGGGGCCTGTGGTCTGTCTGAACCCAGAAGTGAGTCCAAAACAGGTAGGGCCTCAGCTTCTTCAGTGCCCAGACCACAGCAAAAGCTTCCCTTTCTATGGCACTCACCTCTGTTCCCTGGGGAGTAGTCTCCTGCTAAGGAAGACTACAGGCTGGTCTAGGCCCTCTTCGTTCGGTTGTGAGAGCACCGCTCCCACGCCATGCTCTGAAGCGCCGGTCTGCGTGACGAATTCCTTCGAGAAGTCGGGTGTCTTGAGCACGGGTGCTGTGCACATGGCGGCCTTCAGGGCATCAAAAGCTTTCTAGCAGGACTCAGTCCAGAACACCTTCTTGGGCTGCTTCCTGGAAGTCAGCTCTGTTAAGGGGACAACAATGGTGCTGTAGCCCTTAACAAACCTCCTGTAGTAACCAGTGAGACCTAAAAAGGCTCTCACCTCTGTCTGGGTCTTGGGGGGTTCCCAAGCCAGAATGGTGTCAATCTTGGGCTGTAGGGGCGCCACCTGGCCACTTCCTACCTGGTGTCCCAAGTACACCACAGAACCCTGCCCGATCTGCAACTTACTGGCCTTGTTCGTGAGGCCTGCTCTCTGCAGAGCCCTCAACACTTCACTGAGGTGTTGCAAGTGTTCTTCCCAGCTGGAACTGAACACTGCAATGTCATCCAGGTATGCGGCACTGAAATCCTCCAGTCCAGCCAACACCTGGTTGACCAACCTCTGAAAGGTGGCAGGGGCATTCTTCAACCCAAAGGGCATCACCTGGAACTGGTAATGTCCTTCTGTGGTTGAGAATTCTGACCTCTCCTTGGCCCCATCGGTTAAGGCAATCTGCTAGTACCCAGACGTTAAATCAAACGTGCTGAGGAACTTGGCAGCTCCCAACCGATCAATGAGCTCATCAGCTCTGGGGATGGGGTGCGCGTCAGTCCTGGTGACAGCATTGAGCCCACGGTAGTCCACACAAAACCGCAGTTCTGGAGTGGCACCGGGTGCAGCAGCCTTTGGGACCAAGACCACTGGGCTGGCCCAAGGACTGTTGGAGGGCTCGATCACCCCTAACGCCAACATCTTAGTGACCTCCTCTTTGATGCTGGCCCTGACCCGGTCAGTCAACCTGTAAATTTTGCGCTTCACAGGAGGGCTGTCACCGGTGTCCACGTCATGGGTACACCAGTGAGTAACACCTGGGGTCAGAGAGAACAGTGGGGCAAACTGTCCCAACAACTGGTGACAGTCGCTCTGCTGCTCTGGGGTCAGTGTAGGGGAGAGGATCACACCTTCCACTGACCCATCGTGCTCCTTGGTAGACAGGAGGTCAGGGAGAGGTTCACTCTCCTCTTCCACCCCATCATCTGTCGCCAAGAGCATGCTCACTCTGGACCTCTCGAATTGGGGCTTGAGGCGGTTCACATGCAGGACCCTCAAAGGGTTCCTTGGAGTCTGCAAATTCACCAGGTAGGTGACATCACTTTTGCACTCCACCACCTCAAATGGCCCAGTACACTTGTCCTGCAAGGCACAAGGTTCCACTGGGGCCATGACCCACACATTTTGCCCAGGTTGAAATTCGACCAGAGTGGCATTCTGGTTATACCACTTCTTCATTTCTTCGTGGCTTGCTTCTAGGTTCGCCTGAGCGAGTTTCCTGAAGCGAGCACTTTGGTTTCTGAAGGCCAGAATGTAACTAAACACATCCTGGGGAGTTTTTCTGGGAGCTGCCTCCCAGCCTTCCTTCACCAAACTCAGAGGTCCTCTCACTGGGTGATCATACAGAAGCTCAAAGGGACTGAACCCAAGAGACTTCTGTGGCACCTCCCTGTATGCAAAGAGAAGGCATGGTAAGAGGACGTCCCACTTATGCCTCATGGGTTCTGTTAGACCCTTAATCATGCCCTTCAAGGTCTGGTTGAATCTCTCCACCAGCCCGTTTCCTTGTGGGTGGTAAGGAGTGGTGAACTTGTAGGTTACACCACACTCCTTCCACAAGGATGTCATATACTTGGATATGAAAATGGTCCCCCTGTCAGAAACCACCTCTCTGGGGAACCCCACGCAGGCTCAGCGACCTTAGGCTCACTATACAGGAGACCATTTTCCCAGTAGATCCAATGTGATCCAGACTGATCACCAGCTGCCTGGTCTGCAGCCTGCCGCCGCAGACCCTCCAAAGAAGGGCACTCTTTCTGCTCCCTGCAGAATTCCTCCCTGGTGGGACCCCCTTCTTGCTGCCAATGGGTCAGCTCAGAGATGTCCCCCAGTTCAGCTACTTGTTCCCCTGTAGGCACCGGGGTGTCCCCCTCAAGGTCCGCCTCCTCCCGGTCCGTGGGAACTTCAGGGGCCGGTTTCCCACGCCCCTTGCTTTTTCTCTTGGCAGGGACTTGGGCCACTATTGGCTCCAAGTCCTCCTGATCACCCTTTCTGGCAGCCATTGACCGAGTAGACACGCATGCCCACTCTGGCAACCCAAGCATCTCCAAGTGAGACCTGAGCTCAACATCCTTCCACAAGGACTGCTCCAGGTCGTTCCCTAGCAGACAATCTACAGGCATGGTAGGGCTCACAACCACCCTCAAGGGACCTGAGACCCCCCGACTCAAAGGGAACCTGCGCCACCATACACTGGCGCTCTGAGTTGTCCACAGAAATTACTTGATGGAATGCCCCTGGGACTACCTGCTCCTCAGAAACCAGGTGACACCGGACTGAGGTCACACTGGCTCCAGTATCTCTGAGAGCCTCTACCCTTTTCCCATTGATGGTCACCCAGGTGCTATATTTCTTTGCGTTAGGTGGCACCTGGTTTCCTGGGACCATCTCCCTGTCCCCTAGTGAGACGAGGGTCATTTCTGCGGGATCCCCACCCTCCTGTGGGTACCCCTCCTCCCCAAGCGCTACACTAGCCAACACCTTGGACTGCCCACCGGTGGGTGGCTGTGCCCCCTTGGGGCACTTGGGGTCCCCCTTCATGAGACCCACCTGGTCACATGCAAAACACTTGCGGGGGCCGGTCTCTGCAGGCTTTCCTGAAGAGACCTCTGCTTTCTTGTCTCCTGGGGATGGGAACCTTTACCCTGGGTATTAGTTTGGGGCCCTTTAGAGAACTCCTGCATTTTACCCTTGTCCCCCCCACTCTTCTGCTGGGGACCCTGCCCACCTTTGGCTGAGTCTCCCCCAAACGCTTTCTTGTGGACCCTGGTACCCACCCAGCAGTCCGCCTCCATAGCAAGCTTCCTGGGGTCAGTCAGCTTACTATCAACTAGGTGCTGGCGCAGATCTGCAAAACATAGACTAGACAAGTGCTCCCAAGCAATCAAATTGTAGAGCCCCTGAAAATCCCATTACTGCCCTTCACCCAGCCATCCAGTGACCTGCAAAACGAATCTACACACTCCAACTAAGTGTTGGCATCAGACTTCTTACTGGATCTGAACAGATCCCTGTACCTTTCAGGAGTAAGACCATACTTAGTGAGAAGGGCCTCCTTTATCTCAGCATAGGTGAGGTTATACCCCTTACCCAAAAGCTATTAAAGTATCTGTAGTGATCAAGTCCACACAGGTAGAGGTGGCTCAGAGAGGTTTATTCAGGATAGGTATAAGATCACAAGAAGATTAGTACAAGACCCCACCAGGAGCAGCCAGCATGCTGCTCAGCCCGGCCAACTGTGAGTATTTCACTCCCAACATTCCATGTTAAGTCATTACACCAAGATTCCATTGGCAGGGCTAGAATAGCATCAGAATCAAGATACAACATATCCCCCTTTCTTCTATATATAAAAAGAACAGCAATGAGGAGACAAGAAAAAAACGGAGGAAATAAGAAACATGAAACCATTGAAAGAAGAGAGCAACAGGAAAGGATAAGAGAAGCAAAGAAGAGAGGCAAACCAAGATATAAGAACCATCCTCCCTTCTGTACACAAAAGAAAGAGAATGAAATAACATCGTCAGAGAAAAGGAGAAAAAGAGCCACGAATAACTGCCCCAAAATAAACCCACTGGCCAAAACAGGAATGTAAGAAGGCAGAAGAGGAGTGAACCAACAAAACTCAGGACTACAGGATGTGGAAAACACAGGGAAAGAAAACAAGGCAGAAAAGCCGAGGAAAGCTCAGAATCCACACGAAACACCAGGAGAAGACATCACCAAGAGAACAGAAATGAAGAAAGAAAACAAGGAAGATGAGGAAAAGTATTAAGAAAATCCTCACCCAAGTCAAACACCATCATCAATACATAATACCAAAATATAGTGTAAAGACAACAGTGTATATTAATAATAGCAAATTCATTAAAACAAATACATATCTAAATGTGAGATTCAGGAGGACTATAACCCGAAAGCAAAACCCTTAAGGGATAATGGATTACAACAGTAACAGATGGGACTAGGACCCATAGAAAGCATAGTCCTTGTAAAATTGACATCGTGAAAACAAAAAGAGGTTGAGCGAAGTCACCAAACAGATATGGGTAGGAATCCATATAATAATACAGAGAGGTGAGCAATGTCAAAAAACAGATATGGGTAGGAACCCATATAATAATGCAGAGAGGTTGAGCGATGTCAAGAAACAGATATGGATAGGGACCCATATAATATTGTAAAAGGAGTAAATCCCTCGCATAGCTCCCAGGAGGAAGACAGAGAAAAGTTGTGCACATATGACGTGTACGAATGTACAAAGAGGAGATGGGACTAAGACCCTCTCCGATTGCATGGACTCTTGCCGGCGTGTACCATGATACCGTATACCTACATGGTGAATACCTAGGGTCCATAAGCCAATTGGAAACCACGAAAAAACAAACCTTGTAAGGCCAAACCTAGTGTAAGAGAAAGAGTACAGGTAAAATTGTACTAAAAATGTGGCGAAGGGGTGCACACTGTGCACTGAACCGATGAAAACACCACGTAAAATTGTTGTGCACTGTTGTGAAGGGATTGAAACCCAAAATGTACATACTGTGCGTGTTACCATACTGGAAAACTGACATGATGGGACTGTAACCCATCTAGTACACTCCGTGTGGGGTACAGTATAATAGAAATGCAACAAACATATGGGTGAGAACCCATGATTTATCTCCATAAATAGACTCTGAAACTCTAAGCTGATGATATGGTGAGCAGTGAGAGAACACTAACATCACCCGCACTTGTGCACACCGAGGTAACCTGAAAGAAAATACAAATTAAGCTATGAACCTAGCAAATGCAAAAATATCAGCTGGAATTAAAACTCCCTTGTTGACTAGTAATAGAAGCAGTAGTGCTAACATGTATGACCTGGAAAAAAAATGTCACTGTTGGAGAACATGCATAACTCATGACATGTGTGGTCAAAGTTATTTTGTAGACAAAATGCTGAGTCTCACCAAGACCCGAAGTAAAACTCATGACATGCGTGACCAAAGTCAATCTGTAAATAAAATCCAGAGTCTCACAAAAAAAAACAAAGAATTGCTCATGACAAATGTGGTCAAAGTCATTATGTAAAACAAAATGCAGAGTCTCACCAAAACACCGTCTCGACGAACACAGTTTCACTTTTTTAACCTGTGAAAAGTAGGCTGTGAATCGTCTTTTCCTCGGACTCCTCGAAACTGAATAAACTTGACATAAAGAATGCAAAGAACGAAGGCAAAGTCGAGACTGTAGAGGTGCTTGAATGGAACATCGCAACGCTGCTGAAGCAATCTACTTTAATGAAATAAACGAAATGGTTGGCAGGAATACACACACCACGGACGTTAACAGGCAATATAGTATGCCTGAATCTTCTAACTCCAAAATGGCGGCACGCAAAGGAGACGCACGCCGGGTGGCTCCAGGCACGCTCCTGCTGCAAAGCGTCAAGAGGCAGCATTGGAGAATGCATGACAACGAGAGCGTCATGAGAGACTCCACAGCTGCTCCACGCGACACCATCGACAGAGTAAGGTGCGCGAGCAGTAATTTGATTTTAAATTTCAGCATAACCGTTTTTTAACAGACTCACAGTGGGAAGACAAATTACTCTTTATAAGTAATTTAAAACAGTATGTTCTCACCCTGATGGCCCTCTCCAGAGGCAGGCAGGGAGACGATGTCCTTTCAAGTAGGAAACAGCCGTCACTCCTTAGATTTGCCAAATCCAGCGCTGACACGGAGTCGCGTTGATAAGAAAACGCTTTCACAAATCCATGCAGAGATGAGTCTAGCTAGACACTGTTAACATTACTTCGTGATGCGGAAAACACTTTCCCAAATCCACGCAGAGATGAGTCTAGGTAGACACTGCTAACATAACTTCATCATGCGCTGAAGACACAACTTGTAGACTACAGGGTTGGCTGAAGCAGACATTCATATGCGTACTTCTTCACCAGACAGTAGACGTCGATGTGTGACACTGTAAACATTCATGCAGGCTTACCCTCACTGAAAGCAGAGCGCAAAACACGTAGACTCTGGAGAGTAGACGCCCAAGACTGGATGGGCAGCTCTTGAAGTAGCACTTCTCCAGACAACCGGCAGACTGCTGTGGGCGACCGATGTAGAGGTCACTGGTGGGGTTAGGGATGCCAGTTGCCTTAGGTTAGCTTGAGTTGATCTGTACCTTAATGTTGTTTGAGGTTTGATGAGGTGACAGACGCAGGTTCGTTTCAGGATCGTCGCCAAAAACTTGTAGTGATCAAGTCCACACAGGAAGAGGTGGTTCAGAGAGGTTTATTCAGGATAGGTGTAAGATCACAAGTAGATTAGTACAAGACCCCACCAGGAGCAGCCAGCATGCTGCTCAGCCCAGCCAACTGTGAGTATTTCACTCCCAACATTCCATGTTAAGTCATTACACCAAGATTCCATTTGCAGGGCTAGAATAGCATCAGAGTCAAGATACAACAGTATCCCTTGCTTCTTCTGGAAAGAGAGGCCACAATCCTGCTCCCCAATTCTTCTCAGGGACCCCATTCATGTGTATTGCTGCTCGTAACCCTGAAACCACCTTTGTATGTCATCCCCCTTCTTGAATTCCTTGCCTACATTCTTAGGGATGTGTACAATTCTGTCTGCCTGTCCTGACGGGTTGCTGCCACCATCTGAGCTGGTTCTACTCCTCTGATCCAGCTCCTTAACCTGATCTCATGGTCTAACATCATCCTTTTCTCCTCCATGTCTAATTTAAGCTTCGCTAGTTCTACTGCAACTCTCCTTGCTTCCCGCCTGTCCTCCAGCTCCTCTGGGGACAAACTGCTGCTGCCTGGTTTAGAGGGTGCCCCCCCTCCCAAACCAAAAGCACATCCACCCTTGGAATAGGCTCCTCCGCCTCCAGGCCAAGATCCCCAGACTGCTCACTAGCATGTCTGGCCGCTACCCAGGCCCTCAGCGCCTTTTGTAGCTCCTCTTTTCTGGTGAGGCCCCTGATTTGGACTTTGAGGTTCTTGCAGGTAGCCTTCAATTCCTTCACATTGTAGGTTTCTAACCTCTCCTCCTCAAAGGCCACTTCCAAGGATGCAACAGATGATGAAATTGATTCAGGCATGTTGTACTAGAAAGTTCAAGTTCAAAACCAATGGAAAGGCAAAAATAGACCAAAATAAAACAGTATGTGGTACGTAATGGTCTGTGATATGGTAGTGGTGCACACCAATCACTGTAAGTCAAGTGCAAACACAAGTCCTATCCTCACCGCTGACAACCAATGTTAGAAATGGGGGCATCTAGTTGGCAAGGGCTTGCACTTTTTCAAGTAGGGACCCTTCTTCCTAGTCAAGATAAGGGAGTTACACTCCTAAAATAACCCCTGCTCACCCCCTTGGTAACTTGGCATGAGCAGTCAGGCTTATCTTAGAGGTAGTGTGTAAAGCATTTGCACATAACGAACAGTAATACAGTGTAAGCACTACAAAGGGACACCACACCAGTTTAGAAAAATATCCAATATTTTGATATACTTAAGACAAGACCAAAAACGATAAAAATCCACAATACAGTATTAAGAAATCTTCAGTTATCAAAATAACCTTGCAAAACAGTTCATTGATGTCGATAGCTCCGTCCGGGGCTATCACCACGTCGTGAACAAACAAATCCAAACAGTTCTGGCTGACCGCGGAGTCGCAGGCCAGCTACGGTGTCGGGAAGACCCGCAAAACAGTACCTTTAGAAATGCAGGGCTTCGGCGACCTCTCGTTGAGCTTCTGAAAGCACGGCGTCCGCAGGCGTCGGTTCCGGAGGTCGGTGCAGGAGTCGTCGAGGCCCTTGAAGTCACACGCGTTGCAGATCGAACTCCTCTCTGTTGAAGTCAGGAGCGCTGGCGTCGGCGGCGTGCGGTGCCCTCAGGTCGCGATGCGAGCAGGGGCTCGGTGGCGGCATTAGATGGCATCGTCGGTGAAACCAGGGTCACACTGCGAAGTGAATGCGGTGCTCGTCGCGGTGCTGGCAGGTCAAGGTGCAAGCAGTGGCGTCGTCACTGCTGAAGCGTTGTCATCGGATGACGAACTGGAGTCAATGGCGCCGGCGTCTGTAGGCCAAGGCTGTGGTGCGGGATGAGGGCGGTGCGTCGTGTAACTTTATGAGCGGTGCCCTTGAACCACGGTGCAAGGAGCGGCGCCAATTTTGGCGAGGAGCGGCGTCGTCGGGGATACGAAGGAGGCAGCATGAAGCAAGGCGGTGCGGAGTGCGGTGCCCACAGGTCGCGGTGCGAGCAGCGGCTCGGTGGTGGCGTCAGCAGGCGTCATTGGTGAAACCAGGGTCACGGTGCGGCGGTGTCCTCTGCGGTACCTTCAGGACACGGGGTCGGCAGCGGCGCCGTAGACGGCGCTGGGTTCCTTTTTCTTCTGTTGCAACACAAATCACACAGTTCCCAGTGCTGGGGGCAGAAGAGCTTGAAGTCTTTGCTGTTCCTGAGACTTCTTGAACAGGGGGCAAGCTCTACCTCAAGCCCTTGGAGAAACTCACAAAAGTAGATTGCAGAAAGTTCAGTCCAGTCCTTTTACTGCCCAAGACAGAAGCAGGTGCTGCAGGCCAACACAGCAAAGTGGTAGTTCCTCCTCACAGCTTCTCCAGCTCCACCAGGGCATGTCCTACCTTTCACATACACTGCACCCTGCCCACAGGGGTACCTTGGGCCTACCTCAGGGGTGACTGACATGTAAGAAAAGGGAAGGTTAGGGCCTGGCAAGTGGGTGCATTTGCCAGGTCAATCAATAAACGGGGTGAGGTAGAGGTTAAGGTTAGGTTCACCCTCCTTACTGAATGCAGTTCCACAACATCCAGAATACCGGAATTAGAAACCTAACCCTAGGAAGAACAGGGATTCCACTGAACATGTGTGAAAAACCCTCTTTCCAGAAAGAAAAATTATTTTCTAGAGTCCCCTCACCCACCAGGGTTACCCCTAGGTGGCATGCTTCATCATTTGGGTCCTCTGAATCCACTGCGGATTGAGGCGTGCTGCGACTTGCGAACTACGTAGGAGCACTTAGTGTTTGGAAAATATGTGTGGTGCAGTGATGTGGAGTGGGAAAAATAGATTAAAAATACCTAGCTAGTGAGCTATTATTTTATTCCTGCTCCTAGTCGGTATGTTTTAAAATCAGGGGTTAATACTAGGGAAAGACCTAACTGTAATGAGTATGGAGTCCCTAGTACTGGGTCGACATGTTTCGAGCTGTCCCCTAAAGCTCTTCTTTAGGACCACACGAGGGCCAGCCCTGTGCGTATCACTCCTACAGAATCCTGTGAGTAGGAAACAATGGGGTGCACACCTTATGTGTGTTCACCTGATTCTTAATACATACGGTTGTACACTGACACACTCTATCTGTAGGAAATAAAGCAAAGGAAAATTAAAAAGGCCTGCCTACTAGCCAAGCTGGCAGGCCCTATATATATGTAGCGTCGTATCTCGATCAATGTACTCCTCTATAGTGGGTGTACTTAACAGTTATTTTGCGCGATCATCTGTGGTGGAAGAAATCAATCACACACAATGTCTTTGTGAAGAAAAGTGGTTATGTACAAATTGCAGTTTAAAAGCACTCGTGAGCAAAAGGACACCACGTGACATGCAACATATAACAAAAAAAGATTAAGTATTACATATCAATGACACATACTTTTGTTTAGACAGAAATATGCCTCATGATCTGAAGGGGTAGAGGGGCTTGTAGTCACACCCTTAAATGGTAATGGGGACATAGAGATGGTCATTAGAGTTTCCTAAAGGTAAATGAGATAGGGACCGGGGGGGAAATTCCCGGTGCCTTAGCTTATCCTGGAAGGAAAATAGAAACCTTATTAATTCTTTGGAAAATTGAGAAATAAGGTCAAAAACAGGTCTGGCTGGACTTACTTCGTCAAAGCACTCCTTTCGGAAAATGACCTGATGGCACCCCTGAAGACCGCATCTTACCGCGTCTGTCTCCCGGTGGCCATTAAATAGACCCGGAACAGCTTAGTCATGCTTAATTCAAACACTAGACCGTGTCTTTCACAAAATGGCCGCTGTGACTGGCAATGGAGCGGGGCCATCTTAGGCGGATGACCAAATTGTCGGGTATTGTGGACAAAAAGGAATAAAACTAACAAGGGGGATAACTTTACAAAGGGTATAAATTTAGACACTAAAGTACGATGTAAAGTAGTGATTATGTTGCGAGCGCAACAATACATCTGGTTGAAGCGCAAGATCCTTAGGCATAACAGTTCATCTGTTTTCAGAATGGCTAGTATGTACATCATGAAATGACTAAACCTCACGTTGTGTTAGGGGAAGTCATAAAAAATGCCAGATTCGTGGATGATGAGGTACATCAGACTGATGCGCAAGACCCTCAGGCTTAAGAGCTGGACTGCGCTCTTCTCAAAATAGCTTGTATGTACATAATGTAATGACTAAACCTCGTGTCTTGTTAGGTGGAAGTCATAAATAATGCCCGATTACTGGCTAATGTAAGGTATCATGTATGGAATAGTAGACTCGTAGTTGTCAGTTGGAGACTGAATGCCACCGTTAGGCAGTCTGCTGTTCACAAAAGAGCCGCTGCTAGTGGAATGGTGATGGGGCCTTCCTGGGTAATTGGGCATTCTAGCTGTAGTGGTACCCATGTGTTATTAGCGTTATGATTTACGATAGTGTGAGTATCACGTGCGGTATGACCTTTACTTCTGTTACATTGTGAGTAGAGTGGTATACTCAAGCAATCTACTAAATCTGGCAGGAGATGTATTCCTGATTCATTTAGCAAACTGCCCCCACGGTATATCATCATTCAATACTTCAGTGTCCGTGTGCAATTTATACACCCACCGCTGCTCTCTCTCTAGCAATCTTTTTTCTAGATTGGGAATGTGTTTGAGATGTTCTAACACTACCCAGTGTAGATCGTTAGGGGTGTGTTTCACTTCATTGAAATGTGACGCCATTTTTGTGGTGACACGGTGGGACCTGATGTTGCTGCGGTGTTCTCATATCCTGGTGCTGACCTTTCTGGTCCCACATAATATAGGTTACATGTGCATGTGATCAAGTACACAACCCCTGTGGTATTGCAGTTAGTGAATTTGCGTAACTCCCAACTCATCTTGTTGTTAAAAGTTCCCGCAAGGTTGGTGGCCCATCGGTAGGGTACTCAGTACTTGTTGAGTCTTATCATTTCTGGTTTGGGGTTTGGGGCTGGTGTGTACCAAGATGTCTCTTAGGTTTTTTCCTTTTCTGTGTGAGAACATGGGTGTGGGGATGTTCAGATTCCCACAGTTAAGGGTGCACCAGTGTTTTTTGACTATTTTTGTAACACGGTCGGATGCAATGTTGAAGGTTGTGATGCATATAGGTCTTTTTTCTTGCTCAGGGATTTGTTTTTGAAATGTCTCCAGGAGCGCTTCTCTGTTGCTGTTTTCAGCTCTCTTTTTGGCTTTGGATATCAGGTTTTTTGGGTATTTCCTTGTGAGAAGTTTCTCAGATATCCCTTTGGCTTGTGCTTTGAAGTCCTTAGACTCAGAGCAGTTTCTCCTAAGTCTGAGAAACTGTCCGAAAGGGAGGTTCTCCTTCAGATGTCTCGGATGGAAGCTGTCATATAGGAGTAGACCGTTTTTTGCAGTGGGTTTTACGTGTGTGGTTGTCTTTAGTAAACCATCAACAGCATAGTTGTTAAGGTCCAGAAATACCAGTTGGGATCTACTCATGGTATGTGTGAACTTTAGGAAAGGGTCCTTTTGGTTCAGCCACTCGATGAACTCATTGGCGTTGGACTCATCACCCTCCCAAATCAGTAGAACATCGTCGATGCATCTCTTCCAAAGTTGAATATGTTGGCGGTGTGGGTTCGTACCTGACAGGATTTTGTGCTTGTCGAGGTGGTGCACGTATAATCCCACCACACTCGGGGCAAAAGTACTGCCCATATTGGTCCCGTGCTGTTGTCGGAACAGGATATCTTCAAAACGGAAGAAGTTTTCCGTCAGGGCCCACTAGCAGCACTCTAATACCAGATGTCTTGGTGTATGGTATGTCCATTCTTCTTCATATAGGACCTCTTCAATGATGTCCAGGGTCTCCTTGTGGGGTAGGCTGGTATAAAGTCTCTCCACATCCAACCCAATGAGGATGCTGGTTGTTGAGTGAAATTGTAGGTCTTGAAGGAGACAGAGTATTGTCTTAGTGTCTTGTAGGTACGTGCTTGTTCCTTGTATCAAGGGGCGTAAAAAGGCATCCGCGAATTTTGAGAGTGGTTCCAGTATGGACCCTATGCCGGAAAAGATGGGTCCTCCAGGCGGGTCTTCTAATGACTTGTGTATCTTGGGTATGATATAAAAATAGGGGGTAACCGGTTGGGTTTTAGCCAAGAAATCCCCTTCTTTTTTGGTAATCCAGTCGTGTGCTGTGGCCTCTTCCACCATGCTGGCGATCTCTACCCATAGAGTTGGGTCATCTCTGATACGGAGGTAGTTCTTCCCATCTGTCAGGAGTCTCATGCATTCTCTGCAGTAGGCCTCTGTGGTTTGAAGTATGATGGCTCCTCCTTTTCCGCTGGTTTTATTGTGAATCTAGTGTCGTTGGCCAATTGTAGGATGGCTTCTTGTTCGATTTTGCTAGTGTTGTGGGACACTCTTATTGTCCTTGGGTCGATTTCACCTACTTCTTTCAGGATGGCCTTCTCGAAGGCTAGGAGTTCCACCAGTAGGTTGACAGACGGAGGGGTGAAGGTTGATTTCCGATGTAGGCCTGTATCACCACTGTGAGTGTCCATCATTGGTTTGTTCTAAAAAAATACTTGCAGTTTTATTTTCCGAATGAATTCATTCAACTCACAACTGAGTTTAAATTTGTCCAAACTTGGTGTAGACACGAAGCCTAATCCTTTCTCTAGTACTGTCAGTTGGGTTGATGATAGTGTTATGCCTGACAGATTAACCACTAGACTGGGTGGCTGCTGGTGCTGGGGTTGTTCGCAGGGCCCATGGTCCTCGTGTTCAGCCTCGTTGTTTCCAATGGGTGTGACCATTGTACTTGTTGTCCTCTTTTCGTTCTCCCTCTTGGTGTTCCTTTTCCTCTCACTAAAAAAGGAAACGATTCTCCGGACTGCTCTGGTTGTTGAGCCGATTCCCAGTAGGTGTAGGGTTGGTGTTGATAATGTGGAGGTCCATAGTAGAAAGGCGGAGCAGGGAAGGGTGGGGGTCCTTGGTAGGTGGGCCATCCGCTAACGCTAATAACACATCAGTACCACTTCAGTTAGAATGCCCAATTACCCAGGAAGGCCCCATCACTATTCCACTAGCTGCAGCTCTTTTGTGAACAGCAGACTGCCTAACAGTGGCATTCAGTCTCCAACTGACAACTACGAGTCTACTATTCCATACATGATATCGTACATTAGCCAGTAATCGGGCATTATTTATGACTTCCACCTAACAAGACACGAGGTTTAGTCATTACATGATGTACATACAAGCTATTCTGAGAAGAGCGCAGTCCAGCTGTTAAGCCTGAGGATCTTGCGCATCAGTCTGATGTACCTCATCATCCAGGAATCTGGCATTTTTTATGACTTCCCCTAACACGACGTGAGGTTTAGTCATTTCATGATGCACATACTAGCTATTCTGAAAACAGATGAACTGTTATGTCTAAGGGTCTTGCACTTCAATCAGATGTATTGTTGCTCTCGCAACATAATCACTACTTTACATCGTACTTTAGTGTCTAAATTTATCCCCTTTATAAATGTATCCCCCTTGTTAGTTTTATTCCTCTTTGTCCATAATACCCAACAATTTGGTAATTCGCCTAAGATGGCCCCGCTCCATTGCCAGTCACAGCGGCCATTTTGTGAAAGACACGGTCTAGTGTTTGAATTAAGCATGACTAGGCTGGTGCGGGTCTATTTCATTCACCCAATATGGCCACGCTCCATTGCCAGTCACAGCGGCCATTTTGTGAGAGACACGGTCTAGTTTTATGTTTATGTTTAATGGCCACCTGGAGACAGACGGGGTAAGATGCGGTCTCCAGGGGTGCCATCAGGTCATTTTCCGAGAGGAGTGCTTTGACGAAGTAAGTCCAGCCAGACCTGTTTTTGACCTTATTTCTCAATTTTCCAAAGAATTAATAAGGTTTTTATTTTCCTTCCAGGATAAGCTAAGACACCGGGAATTTTCCCCCCAGTCCCTATCTCATTTACCTTTAGGAAACTCTAATGACCATCTCTATGTCCCCATTACCATTTTAGGGTGTGACTACAAGCCCCTGTACCCCTGCAGATCATGAGGCATATTTCTGCCTTAACAAATGTATGTCATTGATATGTAATACTTAATTTTTTTTAATATATGTTGTATGTCACGTGGTGTCCTTTTTTTCAAGAATGCTTTTAAACTGCAATTTGTACATAACCACTTTTCTTCACAAAGACATCGTGTGTGATTGATTTCTTCCACAACAGATGATCGCACAAAATAGCTGTTAAGTACACCCACTATAGAGGAGTACATTGATCGAGATACGACGCCGTATATATATAGGGCCTGCCACCTTGGCTGGTAGGCAGGCCTTTTTAATTTTACTTTGCCTTATTTCCTACAGATACAGCGTGTCAGTATACAACCGTATGTATTAAGCATCAGGTGAACACACATTAGGTGTGCACCCCATTGTTTCCTACTCACAGGATTCTTTAGGAGTGGTATGCACGGGGCTGGCCCTCGTGTGGTCCTGAAGAAGAGCTTTAGGGGAAAGCTTGAAACATGTCGACCCAGTACTAGGGACTCCATACTCATTACAATTAGGTCTTTCCCTAGTATTGACCCCTGATTTTAAAACATACTCACTAGGAGCAGGAATAAAATATTAGCTCACTAGCTAGGTATTTTTAATCTATTTTTCCCACTCCACATCACTGCACCACACATATTTTCCAAAAACGAAGTGCTCCTACGTAGTTCGCAAGTCACAGCACGCCTCAATCTGCAGCGGATTGAGAAGACCCCAATGATGAAGCATGCCACCTAGGGGTAACCCTGGTGGGTGAGGGGACTCTAGAAAAGAAAAATTATTTCTGGAAATAGGGTTTTTCACACATGTTCAGTGGAATCCCTGTTCTTCCTATGGTTAGGTTTCTAATTCTGGTATTCCGGATGTTGTGGAACTGCGCTTGCCAAGTCGACATGGCAGTACCAGACTGCACACAGGCTCTGCAATGGCCGGCCAGAGTTACAATTACGGGCTGTTTGTGTGGGTGGCACAATCCAGTGCTGCAGCCCACTAACAGCATTTGATTTACAGGCCCTGGCACACTCAGTGCACTTTACTAGGGACTGACACATAAATCAAATAGGCCAATCATGGAAACACCAATCCATAACACATTTTACCACAGGAGCACTTGCACTTTACCACTGATCAGCAGTGAGAAAAGTACGCAGAAACACTAAGCCAGCACAAACAGAGTCAAAACCGGGAGGTCAGAAAGCAAAAACTCAGGGGAAACACGCCAAAAGATGCCAAGTCTAACAGACATCAAAGAAAGAAAGAAAGTAACTGGAAAATGAAAGAGGCTAGTTGTCAGGGAAATAGAGCTCGTCCTCAAACTCTGGTGGTTCACCCAGAAGTAGGTCACCTAACACACTACTTCAATGACCTGAGTTGCCGTCATCATCTACCTGCTGTGCTACTTCAGGTATGGTGTAATCCGGTGGCATAAAGTGCTGATTCATTTTTATCATGGTTAACCTCTCCACATTTTGGGGCAAAAGACTGGTCCTTCTCACTGTTAGAACAGCATCAGCAGCACTGAAAACACACTCAGCAGAGACACTTGT
Organism: Calotriton arnoldi; assembly: GCA_963921515.1. Classification (NCBI taxonomy): domain Eukaryota; kingdom Metazoa; phylum Chordata; class Amphibia; order Caudata; family Salamandridae; genus Calotriton; species Calotriton arnoldi. Next base: position 444,920 of record CAWUFW010012376.1, on the reverse strand, counting down.
ACTGGGCAAGCCGTATAGTTCATCTCCAGCCTGCTGAGCACTGGCCATTGGCGCCTTTTCCCATACCAATACAGCAATGGGTTTTGATCAAAGTAGATCTCTGTTGGGTCAGCCAGATAGGCCTGGACCATCCGCTCAATGGTCATGGGTGCTCTGCTTTGCTTGGCCTCTTTTGCCTTTGCCTCAGCACTAGACTTAAGTCCTGCCTGTAGAAACCATTCCTGTGTCGATTTTGGGGCTGATGCTCCTGTTCTTGTTCTTGGTGTTGTTGGTGGTTTTAGCTGCTGTGAGCCAACCGCACTGCTCTGAAGTTGAACTTGAAGGCTGCCCTGCAGGACTTGTTGCGCCCTGGAGGAGCAGGCCTCTAATTCCCGGCTGTTCTTTTTGTAGCTGGCTGGCTGGCTTGCGCAGCTATTCAAGTTTTATACAACCAAAGCGAAACAGCAAGCCTAAAAAACACACAACGCACCTCCCCCAATCATCCCCCACATTAAGTCCAATATTCAAAGTATTATTGTTGTAAGGTGTGCACATCCACTTCTCCCGCTGTATCCAGGGAGCAGTCCTAAGGACCAACGTTGATTCAATCACATGAATAAGTTCAAAAATGATTTAGTCCATCCAATTGGTATAAATCCAAATAGTCCTTTAATCTTCACATGAATATTGTTAAAACAGCCAACGCGTTTCGTTCAACTTCTGTGGACTTCATCAGGGCGTATTGTTTAGTCATATGCTTCTCTGACTAGTGTCATGTATGTCAGTACTTTACTATTCCAGTTCGTTAGTTTTCTCCTTCTGTATACTGTAGGAATCTGGCTCTGTATATACTATACCAAAGTGAGGTATAGTGTGCACAGAGTCCAGTGGATCCCCAAAGGTAGGCAGAGGTAAAGTTAGATAGCACCTCACTCTCTATTTGTGGTAGTGTGGTCGAGCAGTAAGGCAGTATCAGAGGACAGTGTTAAGCATTTGTTGTACACACTCAGTCAGCAAATGAATTCACACACTCAAAGACTGAACTTCAGACCAATTGTTTTTGTATCAAAAATATTCTTTTAGCTATTTTATTGCCTAGAACCAAGCAAGCCTGGCACAGGTAAGTGATAAGTACTTTGCAGTAAATATACAGATTGTAACACAGTTTGGATGGCAATTGTAAATGTACTTTGATTTGATTACAGTAGTGTTACTGATAATGCAATGCTTTTCAGAATACAGTACATATACTTTGAATGGGATTTTCAGTAAGATTACAGGTAAGTTACTTTTGGATTACTTTTCTTACTCAGAGTAGTATACCTGGATACTACTCTGGGACATTTCTTGTAAACAGGTGAGTAAAATCGTTTTTGTTAAACAGTACAATTTTTAAAGAATTTCTTTAGGTTTTCAAACTCCACACTTAGAAACTTTTCACAGAAAAACAGTCAATGTTATCCTACGGAGGGAAATAGTGTTATCGGTTTTGAGGTAAGTATTTAGTAGTGGGAGTTGAGGTTCTGGGGGTAGACTCAGGGGTCCCCCAGGGTCAAGGATACACTCTAGTTACACCCTCAGCGGCACTAGGGCGGCCGGGTGCACAGTGCTGAGGCCCAATGTTATCCACTAGGGGATAGGGGGACTCCGGTTGGTGGCTGCTGGCAAGCAGGCCACTTGGTTGTGGGAGAAAAGCTCCTGGACTTTAGCTCAGGGCAAATGGGGAAACAAAGTAGCACCAAAGGGGCACCCTCAGCGGCACTAGGGCGGCCAGGTGCAGGGTGCTGTTTTGAAGTCGGGTGCCCTGTTGGTTTCAATGGGGAACCTCCGGTTTGCAAAGGCACTGCAGGCTTGGGACGAAGGTCTTCTGGGTGCGACCACCACTCAAGAGGTAAGTTGGTAAGTTAGGGGTTGGTTAGGCACCGTCGGTTTGGGCACCCAAGGCCGTGGGGCATCTGGTGAAGGGGTGCCTTTTGGGGTCGGATCTTCTTACCAGCTCCTGGTCGCGGTTGGGGGGACCTTCTGGATTTAGGCTGCAGGTATCGGCTGGAGGCATGAAGCAGGTCAGGGGTCACCAGATCTTGGGTCAGGATCGCCGGGGTGACCTCCTCGTGGTGTTTGCCCACTCGAGCTCGGGCCGTGGGCAACAGGTGCAGAGTGGGGCGGATTTGCGGTGTCCGGCCGGAGCCAGAGGTTGCAGATGAACAAATCCGGTGTTCACAGGAGACAAAGTCTTTGTTCTTGAAGGCAGGCAGGTCCTCCGGGATGTTCGAGGTTGCTGGCTGCAGGACACACCGGGATTTCGCAGGAGCAGGTTCGAGGTGGAGACAGGCCGGTAGGGCTGGGGCCAAGTCAGTGGGCGTCTTCCTCTTGCTAGCTGCTGCACGGCTGTTCGGTCCTTCTTCTTCTTCTTGTAGTTTCTTCTTGTCTGAGGAAGCAAGGTTCAGGGGTGCCCCTAAATACTAGATTTAGGGGCGTTAGAGGTAGGTAAAAGGCTGGGACCAATGGGTCCCTTCCCTGGGGTGGGTACACCCCTATTTTGCCACCCTCCAGGGGGAGGGGGGCATGAGCCTGTCCCTGGTTAGATGAGTCCCCCCATCTGCAAGATGGCAGGGACTGGGAGTTGTGCTTTACCTCGCCTTCCCCACCTGAGGGGTGGAGTTGGCAGAGGTGGGCACACCTCTCTTCCTCACTTGTTTTTCCCGCCAGTTCTCCCGCCCAAAGTGGGGGTCAGAACCAGTGGGGACCAGTTGCTGGAAGCAGCAAGTTTCCTGGGGAAGCTCACAAAGGCGGCAAGCCTGTGAAGCTTCCCCTTCATGAACCCTGCCCATACTGGGGGAGGAGGCTTGGTACCTCGTCCCAAGATGTGCATTGTTTCAGGCCCCAGAGAGCAGCAGGCTCTCGGCCCAGGGGTCCAGAAACATGCCTAGTGGTGGCAGCTGAAAGCAGTCACTCAGCCTGGACACTAGTAGTAGGTTAGTTTTCAGGGGGCATCTCTAAGATGCCCTCTGTGTGCATTTTTCATTAAATCCCACACTGGCATCAGTGTGGGTTTAATGTGTTGAGAAGTTTGATACCAAACTTCTCAGTTTTCAGTGTAGCCATTGTGGTGCTGTGGAGTTCCTAATGACAAACTCCCAGCACCATATGCTCTTAATGGCAGCACTGCACTTACAATGTCTAAGAATGGACTTAGACACTGTAGGGGTACAGGGCTCATGCACCTGTACACTCACCACTGGTATAGTGCACCCAGCTAGAGGGGTGACTGATCTATGCCAGGGCAGTGGGTTGTGGGCATGGCACACAGAGGTGTGTGCCATGTCGACTCTTCACTTTATTCTGTACCAAAACACGCAGCCTGCAAAGGCAGTGTGTGTATGTAGAGGTACAGGGCCTCTAAGGGTGGCACAATAAGTTCTGGAGCCCTTAGAGGTCTTCCCTGGTCACAGTGCCCTGGGTACCTGTGGTACCATTTACCAGGGGCTGACCTCTGGCCAGAGATGCCAATTGGGTTAGTTTTGGGGAAAGAACACAGGCCTGGGAACCTGATTGGCAGGGACCCAGGGCACATCAAGTGAAAGTGCATCAGTAGTCTGGCAAAAAGTGGGGGTGGTTACTCCAACAGAAACCCACTTTCCTACACAAGCCCCCCATCCCAAAGGCCAGGAGACCCAGCCAAAGCTGGGAGAGTCTTCCTAGTCTTTCAGGCGAGGAAGAGTGGAGGAAGTGGTTTGAAAGTTGCAGGGCCTACTCTGCCTTACATCCTTCTGTCCAGGTCAGTCCCTTTGGGGAACTGGCCTACCTCGACAGTTTCAGGACCTAATTCCCAATGCTCCCAATGCTCCTTTCCTAGTATCTTCACCCCATCTTTTTAGTTTGGGTTCAGAGGTGCCTGCCTCTGCAAATTCTAACTTAGCTAGGGCAAAACCCAGCTTATCCACAGAGGTCGCCCACAGCTTGAGCAACTCCACCATGACCAATAGGGTCAGGGGGCCTAGCTTGCCACTTGGCAGGGGGCTAGGCCACCATGCCAAGGACAGTGCTGCCATGAAGGCTAACACCAAGCAGAGGCTACTGACAGCTGTCAGTGCCCAAACCACACCTTTAGCTCTTCACTGGTAGGTGAAGTAGCTAACTTACAAGCTTCTTTGGATCTGGGGGGCCTGTCTGCTGTTTTAGGGTGGGGGGGTCACTGCACTTGGTAGCGAACACCCTTCTTCCACCCTCTGTTCTGCCAGCTGAGGAGCCACCAATTCAGCCTGGACAGTTGCCTGAACAGCCCCATTTTTTAGGGCTACGCCAAGGGAGAAACAGAGGGAGGAACCGGAGAGGGAACAACGTTCACTGGGCTCCACAAAACGAAGAACAAATCCGGATGGCAACAAGGAGCATGACAGGGGCCTCAACCAGCATGAAATGAATCTGGTGGTCAACCTTACAAACCACATTCTAACACCGGCACAGATCAAAGTCCTAGAAAAGGGACTAGGCTTTGTACCAACGGCAAAATTGGATAAATTCCAACTATGTAAAGAGATGAAAGAATTCATGAGAAGACTAAAGTTACAAAAAAATTTCAAAGACAAACAGAAAAATGACCAGCAAGATGGAGACACCGGGTTGAGACCAAAATCTACTTTCACCCCACCTTAGGCCAATCTACCAGTAGAACTGCTCGCCTTCGAAAAGGCTGTCATGAAAGATCTGGAAGAAATGGACCCAGCAACCAAAAGGGTCTTTCACAACATTACCAGAGAAGAAAATGAGGCACTCAGAGAACTAGCCAACAACCCGAAATTGGTAATAAAACCAGCCGATAAAGGAGGGGCAATTGTAATACAATCAGCCGAGAAATATGACCAAGAGTGCCAACGCCTCCTCCACGACGAAAGGAATTATGAGGTCCTCAACCAAGATCCCACTGAGCAAATACGAATAAAAATAGCAAGTATGGTGGAAGAGGCACGATCACATGGGTGGATATCTAAAAAGGAAGGGATTTTTAACCACTACTTCACCAAGAACACCTTACCTATACACTATACCCAAAATCCACAAAAACCTGGTTTCACCACCTGGTCGTCCAATAGTGTCTGGCATTGGATCCATTTTGGAACCGGTCTCCAAATTTGCGGACGCCTTCTTAAGACCAATAGTACAAAAAACATCCACGTACCTAAAAGACACCAAAGACGTCCTGCAATTGTTAGAAGGGCAATCATTCAATCCAGAAAAAGAACTATTGATAAGTTGTGATGTGGAAAGCTTATACACAAGCCTTCCCCACAACGAGACTTTAAATATCATAGAAGACGTCTTGTTCGATCCCGATTGGGATTACCAGACACCAAGAAACATGATCATGGAGTGCTGCCAATTGGCACTCAAAGAAAATTTCTTTGAATACCGGAACACCCTTTATCTGCAAAAGCATGGGACCAGCATGGGGAGCACTTTTGCTCCCAGCATAGCTGGTCTCTATGTACAACAACTGGAAAAACAAAAAATCCTCAATCCCAGCAATCCATTCCGTACCCATATACATATATGGAAACGATATATAGATGACATATTGATCATCTGGGATGGGGATGAGACCACCGCTAGACGTTTCCTAACATGGCTGAACTGTCAAGACCAATTTTTGAAGTTCACAAGCACCATCTCAAATGAAAAACTAGTCTTCCTTGATCTAAATATATATGCAAAAGAGGAAAACTAACAACTACAACCCATTTCAAAGAAACCTCCAAAAATTGCCTACTATTGTACAACAGCTTCCACCCTCGACATCTTCGCGACAACCTTCCTTATGGACAATTCCTACGCCTGCGTAGGAACTGCACGGAAATTGAAAATTTCAAAAAACAATCAAGCAATATAAAAAAGAAACTGGAGAAACGCCAATATCCTAAAAAGGTGATTGATAATGCATACAAAAGGGCGCGCAACAATTGCAGAGACAGCCTTTTGGAACCAAAAATCCATAAGGAGGAGGAGAACCGCCCAGTATGCATAACAACTTTCAACACAAACTCTAATGGGATCACGAAAATTGTAAACAAACACTGGCGAATCCTCAACAGTGGAGGCATCAATCTACCAAAACCTATCTTCTCTCATAGAAGAGGTAAGAGTATCCGGGATTTGGTGGTACACACCAGACCAAAAGAAAGAAGAGACGAACAGATCATGCAAACTACCCTAATGCCACCAATCTCTGGGCATCACCCCTGTGGAATGTGCAATGTGTGTAAACTAACTAAAAAAAGTAAAGAAATATTGTTCCAAGATGGAACTAGATGGGACAAAGAAGTTTCACCACATGCAATTCAAAAAATGTGGTTTATCTCATTACTTGCCGGTGTCTTTTAGAGTACGTAGGAATGACCACACGCCCCGTCAAGATAAGGATAGGGGAACACAAAAGCAACATAAAATGCAAAAAGAGCACCACCAAAATGGCAGCCCATTTTTGGGAAAAAGGTCACAAGTGGGAGGATCTCTCGTGGACAATAATCGAACAAATCCAAAACGAAAGATATTTGTTCGAAAAAGAACAACGGTGGGTGTTCCGTTTGAGAACTCATGGAAAAGGCCTAAATGATGAGATTCCATGGAATCAGCTCTGATACAGACGATTCTAAAACAGATATGCACGTTTTTCAACCGATAAAGTAATAAAACTTTAAACAGGAAGTGGATTAAAGTAAACCTCTTTCTGATCCATTTACCGGCGGCCATCTTTGAATTTGCCCGGTCTAGTGTTTCTCACCCCAGCTGTTTCCTTTTTTTGAGCGCGCCTCCATGCACGGCACACACGTTAAAACGCCGGGCTCTGACAATCCTCAGACCAGGTTCCGGCGAGCCACGAGAAGGTAATTCCTTGGTGACCGCGTTCCTTCCAGCATGTAAGTAAGACAATGGCATGTCTTTAAAAAAGCCAAAGAGACAGCGTTTGTTTTGGATACCACAACGACTCCGGTGTTAAAACCTTGTTTTCCCTCTGTGTTTCTAAATACCCACAGTGTCTAATTAAAGGCGCCCTTACACCTCTCGTGACAGCTCATGGAGCGGTAACGATAACACACGGATGTATGTATTTATAGCAACCTTCAATGGCACGTTCTTTTGAGAGCATGCATACCAACTTTATTTATAACGGCACGCCATGGGAGCACATTTTATAAAGAGCGAGTGCACAGACGTTTGTTGAACATCTACCAAACTTCAAAGGCACGTCATGAGAGCATACTTCGAAAAGAGCTAGTGCATAGTTGTTTTGAAAATCTATCTAAGACCACTTGGAGCACATAACGATTGTATATAACTTCCTTTTTAATATGTATGAATGTTTTGGAACGAAAGACATAATTTGCTAAAACTGACATATGTATGAAAGCGTTCAGAATAAATGTGAAACTGGGCACTACAACCACGAGGAGTGTTTCTTTAGCTGGCATATGAGTAGAGGATATTTACCAAGTGGTACAAATACCCACAACAGGGTTGCATAAGAAAAATATATCACAGTGACAAAGAGCATTATACTTTCCACGTGATGGTGATGTGAATATATGATGTGATAAATGATGAATGCCATTGTTTATCCATAAGGTTTTTCATTTCAGGTTTGTTTCTTGCAGGATATACTACTGGTATATTTTGTCAACTGCCCAAATAGGGAACAGTGGACAGTACTTGTGACCAGCAGGCATGTGTACATTCATTATTATATCACCCAGTGAGGTGTAACAGGGATCATTTTTTGGTCCTGAGGAAGAAAGCCAAGGGGATGGCTTCTGAAACATGTCGACCTTGTAGAAGGTGACTCATCATAGTACACCATCTACACCTTCCCTTTTTAATTACTATTTTTACTATTCTCAGCTAGGGAAGGCAATAAAATATATTTTTTCCACTAGCCAGAGAATTTTTAATCATTGCACACTTTTTTCACGATCCCACGCACTACACATATTCACTAATCACTAAATAAAGTGCTCCCGCGTCTACGTAGGTCATAGCACGCCCCGTCCCGTAGAGGGGCGGGAAGACCCCAATGATGAAGCATGACACTGAATCAGGTTTCAGTGTGTGAGGGGTATTTTACAATTTTTGAAATATTGCCCTTCCTGAAATTAAGAGAAGGTGCTTAGATCTTTTTATGACACCATCATTTACGTATGATTAACACCATAAATAAGAATAGCACACACATATGCATGTATAGATCCATGTAATAAATGGTAGAATCCCTGTGTTGAATAACAATATTAAGAGGAGGACGATTCTACCTTTATCCTCTTCACTCTCCCCCTTTGATTTTTTGATTACTGTTGCATGTGGCATTAAAAATCTCAGCAGTGTCAGCAGTGTCAACACCTGCAGATATTTTTTCTCTAACCCATACAAAAGCGATTGTTATATGGCTATTAGGGTCCTTGTCGACATTGCTAAGTTAGCATGAACTTTGCTGCCATGATGCTGCTTCTGCGCACGTTACTACATGACTGTATTTTTGCAAGACTCTTTTTATGCCTCTCACATGAGAACTGTCTTCCTTTCAAGTTCTCTGCTAAGTTCCTGGAGTTTAGTCTGAACACGATGTGCAAGGTCGATAAATAATGCCCCTTGTTATTCTGTTCTGGCACCTAGTCAAAACATGCTACACACAGCTGCAATGCTGAAGACTTGTGCTTTGATATTACGGGGTTGCATGTTGTTTTAACACACACTTGGAGAGAGCCCTTTCCATGGAGAAGAGCTACGCTGTTCCTATGATGTAAACCTTAAATCCAGGCTTTAAGATATGGGGTCTGCTGTCAAAGCCCAGAGATCTTCCTTTATATAATAAACTTCTTCCAGCCAAGGGGAGGGTGGTTAGGCCTTATAGTCCTTTTTCCACTGTCTTTATATAATGACTTCCCCCTTTGTACTCTATGGAAATGTAACAATGCTAATTGTGCTGAGTATATGCATTTTGCTGCTGGTAGTGGCTCGTATACTGTATTGTAGAGCACGATAGTTAAAATAAACATTTTAAATTATTATTGTGACTCTGCCAACTCTTATTGTGGACAAGTACGAGTGAGCGAGCGAAAGAGTATGTCTTGCTACCGCGATTCCTGAGAGAGTCGGGAGTGTTGTGTTCTGGGTTGTCTAATCATTTGTAGCTTCGTGATTTTTGGAGGAGAACGAATGAGACACTATAGCTAGTCGGTTTGGGGATTTTGGGTACTAAGGTGACTATACACCGAGGTCCTGTTTTCCTGCGCATAGTTCTGTGTAGGTGCAGAATCCCCGCAACATAGCGCCACCAACGTTTGGTCTGGTTCTTATCTGCGAGGCTCTTGAGTAGTGCTTGTGCTTGTCCACAATCCCCTCACTTCTGTTTCCGGAGACAGCTGTGATGGTGTAACCTCCCATATTGATGTTGTATAGGTTCTTTCAAGCTTGAGATCTTAAAAGGTTCCTTCTTTTTCTTTTTAACCCGTTCTTGCACTGCCACGCTTTCGGTTGTTATTCTTTGTTATTCATAATGGCGGTTGACATTACACCGCCTAATCGGGCTGCAGTCACGGCTTATTTGACTCAAAATGGAGTCCCTGATGCTGGTGTTGCGCTCATTTTTGTAGTAGAAGTGGATGCTGCTTACCGCTTCGAGGTGTTTTATTCTTGGGTCACCTGTCCGGCGGTGGATGGAACGGATAATCTGTTTCACGGATATACTGCCACTGCCCTTCCTCAAGCTTATCAGCCTTATAGGGCTCTCGAGAGTCAGCTAACGGTTTGGCAACACCAAATTTGGTTAAATGGCACCCTTCCTCACCCAATTACGCCAGTCTGTTTAGGCCCTTTATCGATAGATGGGGCCATGTGGCTCGTTTTGTCTGGTTATAACCCACACCCACGATATATGATGACTGCAACACTTGCAGAACTCCGAGTATTGCATACATCCTTGATACGTGTGCATAGAGCTGTTATACAGTTCATGTCGCGCAACTTTCAGGTGGGACCACCTGGCTTTGCTGCACAACCCGCTGGAACTGATGGTGTAACCATCAGTCCTCTTAAGGTTAATTCAGTGATGGGCAAACGTCCGCAAAACAAGGATGAATTCCCTTATTGGCTTGCTGAAAAATTTGGAGAGCTAGAGGCTGTTTTTCCAAATACCTCTCCTGTGGAGAAACACAGGATCTTGACTATAAGTTTGCCAAAAGACTTAATTCCCGAATTAGCTGATTGTAACACCTGGGGCAAGGTGTTTGCGTCAGTATATTCAAAGTGTTTCGGGACTCCTTCCATGACCGTACTCCCTTCCATGATAAAACGTGTTCAAGATGAACACGGAGCCGAAGCGGCTATGGAGCTGGGAATGAGACTTGTTGGTGCGTTCGACGTGGTTGCTGATATGATCCTTGCTAATGTCAAGGGTGATGCTGTAAGCTTTCAAGTGGCAAACCGCTTGGAGGCTGTCGCAGACGCAGACAAGCCGCGTGAATTGCCAAAGATTATTGCAAAAGCTTATAAAACCATAGGCCGCAATAGTCTGGGAGTTAAGCCTTTTGTTCAAACGCAGACGCAATCACAAACACAACAAAAAGCCCAGTCTGATAAAGACGGGCTCCCGTTCTTTCCTAGAAAGAACTGGAAAAGTAAATAACAGGGGCAGCAACAGCAAAAGCAAGGTTTGCGTGCTGGTTCACCGACACCTGAGGCTTCTGAACGTACTTATGTCTTGCGCGACCGCTCGAAAATTAAGACTCCTGATAGATTTCAGGTCCCTGATCAGTGCTCTCCTCGTTCTTTACAGGACACATCGGTCTCTCAAGCCGGCGGAGGCGAGCACCAGGATCGTGGAAAAGATCCGACCACTCAACAGGGATGAGAGCAACCTCGACAGTTTGACGTTAAAGCCAAACAAGAGGACCTGCCTCGTTTTCGACCCTTGTATCAGAAGAAAAAAGTTTCCGCTTTAACAGCGACATATGCCTCAGACGGTGAGAACGTGACTCCTGGACTGGACATGGGCAGGTCCTCTGCTCGACAGCACGGCAGAGGTTACCATAGTGCGGGAGGCTCTGCGTCCGTGTCTGGAGGCGACAGCAACTGATACATTCATTACAGTAGAGACAGCAGATACCCGGGTTGCCCACCGGATAGACTCTATGAGATTATTTTCCATATTGAAGGTTATGTACAACGTCCAATCAAAGCGGTTTTCTGGGAAAATCTAACCTCCTCATATGACATTTTGTTGACCGAGGCAGATTGGCCTCCACCATTTGTGCTAGCCGCTTCCTGAGGGGAAGACGTGATACTGCCGAGTTTTTCGCGTTACGTCCCTGAGGAGCATGCACAGGCTTTTGCAGCTGATTGGGCTTTGGCCCATGCCCCGGCGGGGTACCGTAATCAGGTGGGCTGGGATATAGATTTGCCAGCTCATGAGATACCTTTACGATCCATGCCACAGCCATAACCGCAATATCGAATCAGACGTGAGGCTAAAGCTCATGTTTGTGACATTCTAACACAGTTAGAGTATCAAGGAGTGATTGAATCATGTACATCACCGATGAATAATCCTCTATTTACTGTATCAAAACCTGACGGTTCATATCGCATTGTATTGGATTACCGAAATTTGAATAGTCATTGTCGCACTTTTGAAGTGCAAAACACACACAGCTCTGCGCTGGTGAACAATCTTGTTCGTAAAAAATACAAAACTACCCTGGATATTTCCAATGGTTTCTACAGTCATAATCTTGGTCCTGAAAGCCGTGACTTGACAGCATTTACCACCGTCGGAAATCAGAAAAATATACGCGTTTGCCTATGGGGTATAAAACAGCCCCGGGGCATTTGCAGCATGTGTTGTGTCTTTGTTGCACGACATAGATCCAGATGCATTCTCGTATGTTGATGATATTTATCTGACGGACTATGAATTTATGCCGCATCTCGTCCGAGTCGACCGCATCATTTTATCTTTTGCCGACTACGGATACAAGTTCAATTTTGCAAAATCTCACATCGCTCATTTGGCAGTGCTATTTTTAGACTATGAGCTCAATAATGAAGGTAAGGGGTTAGCCCCCCACTTCCTGGAGAAATGTGCACAATTGCAACCCCCTTCTACACTGAAGAAACTTCAGTCTTTGCTGGGATTTCTGAATTTTGGGAGAACATACATTCCTGATTATGCCCAGCGTATCAAACTGCTTTATGCGTTGATACAACCAACATATTCTTCTGCCAGCTGGCTTCCGGTACATACCACTATCCTCCAATCTTTGCAATCTGACATGCTTGCAACTAACTACTTGTTGACGTGTGATAACACCACGAACCTGGTAATACGTATAATCCCAGGGGCGGTGGGTTTCACTTACTTGACGTTCAATGAGGGAGACACAGTACCTATTGCATACAAATCACATTTATACACTGCAGCTGAAATGCGTTTTTCAACTGTTGAAAACATTTTGACGGCAGTCCAGATGGCGGTTCTGAAAGAACGCTCACTGGCGCAAGGTAAACGCATTCTTATGGTCACGCCATTCCCTGCTTTGGAGGCCGTGACTAAGGCAAGTGTACCGAACTCTAAGGCACTACATCCCCGTTGGATACAATGGGCTACGTCTTTGACATCATCTGATGTCACGTTTATCTTTGACCCTGCACTTCAGACACAGGAGTTTTTACAGTACGAACATGTTCATCCTCCTCCGTTGTCGTTGCTTCCTTTACATGAGTACAAATGCATCATTTATACCGATGGCTCGGCTCAACCGGCCACGGCTCTAAACACGCTTATTCAGCGGCTTGCGCAATAGTTGCCGGCTCAATTGTCCATGGAGAATTTAAGTCTTCCATAGTGCATACTCAGGCACTTGGAGACTGTACGGCACAATTGGTGGAGCTGCGTGCTCTTGTTCTTGCTCTCGAGTTTGCTGATCCTGATGTGAATACTCTTATTGTGTGCGATTCTTACTACTGTGTCCAATCTTTTAATGACAACTTATTCTTTTGGTCTCAAAATGATTATTGAGACTCTAAAGGCAGCGCAATTAAGCATAAAACGCTTTGGGTTCGAGTGGCAGACCTTAAACAACGTCTGCCCCTCACACATGTTATACATACTCTTGGCCATCAGCGTTTGGGAGCACATGCTCTTGGTAATTCTTTGGCTGACAAAGCGGCCAAATCTACAGTAGCCATGTGTTCCATTGCAGCAGTTACAAGGTCCATGACTAAGATTGATAATGAAATTTTGGCAGCAATTGCTGCTACGAAGGTTGGAGCGGCTTACCCGCAGGGTTTCCCTTCGAAGTATTCTTATCATATATCTCCTGCACAAGTTCCTTATGCTAAGATTCCATCTGTTGGAGATCGACTGATTCCCAACATGGATCGCAGACTTGCTTTGATCAAAGCCGCACACAAGGGCATGGCTTCTGCGCATGCCGGGGTGTCTGCGACAGTCTCGATTTTACAGCAACGTTATTGGTGGCGTGGTTTATACAAACAAACCCGTAAGTATGTACTTTGTTGTGACATTTGTCAGCAAATTAAACCGTCTACGGTCACACGTCCACCTCAAACACAGCTGTGTATTTCTAATCAGCCATTTGGCTGTGTATATCTTGATCTCGGCGGTCCATTATCTTCTGATACTGCGCATAAATACATATTTGTTGCAGTTAATTCGTGCACTAGATTCCTTTGGGTTTGGCCACAACGCAGTGCTGACGCTCAAAATGTCATCAGGGATTTGCGTGTCTTTGTTGGGATGTTTGCCTGTGGCACCTTCCATTCGGACCAAGGTCCAGCGTTCGCCTCTAAGGCGTACAAGGACGTGATGAAGTCAATGGGGGTGCTGGTGCAGTTTTCGTCTCCATACAGGCCTGAGGGCAATTCAATTGTGGAGCAAATGAACTGTGACTTAAAGCAATCCTTGACAGCTAGAGTCTTAAGTACTGGCAGGAACTGGCTGGCCCACTTGTATGGTGTTCAACGTGCACTTAATAATCTCCCTAGAAGATCTCTGGGTGGGCGGACCCCATACGAAATGCTCTTTGGGATTAAAATGTTTGTGCCTGACCTTGATGGTCTAGACGTTGTGGCGGCTGCTGCAACCTTTGACGTAGATAGTCATTCTACTGTGTTACAGGATCTACAAAACACCTGTGGCAGCTACGCAACTGAACATTTACCTTCTTCCAATGATGCGGCCCTGCTGATTCCGGTCGCCGGCTGGCTTCCTAAAATTGGAGATCTAGTACGAGAAAAGCTAGAGAACAAAAAATAATTTGGTCCTTCTTATCGTGCACCAGTTCCAGTACTTGGATTGAAGGGTACTGTACAGTCATTTTACCACCTTTACCTAGTCGCAAAGACAACAGATTCATCTCGGTAGACAATGTTAAGTTATACCGTCTGGCCGATTCTGAATAGTGTAACACCTGCGGTTTCCTGCAACGATATTTCTTTGAATCTGGTAACCTCAGCCTCTACGACTACAGCCCGTACCGGTGAGGGTGAGATGGAAACTGCTGTTGACCTTTCGCCTGTTCAGCCTACATCCTCTTCCACAGCGGATGTCGAGTATACATATCCCACGGATGAGTCCCAGAGGGAGGCGCCGAGCAATCCTCGACAATGACGCGCCGCTACTTCCCACCCACCTTTACAACCGGGGGATGCAAACGGTTATTTTGGGGACTATGCCAGCTTCTCTTATGACTCATCCTCCTCGTCTTCCAGTTTGGCAGTCCCACCGACTAAATTAAGTGTTTTCTTCTCTTGGTTCAAAAAGACTTACCTGGTCCCTCCATGGACCTACATTTGGTTGGTAAATATCCTGATTTTCCTCTTCATGTCAATTGGATTTGTGACAGTGTTCTTCTTACTCATCAATGGTCATTATTTGCCAGACCGCTCTGCTGTGAACTTGGTCGATGGAATTCTGGCCCCTCACACATCGTCCCATATCATGAAACGTGATCAGACACTAGTGAACATTTCCGCATTCCTGGTTGCAGATGGCATTGTTTGGGATAAAGTAGCTTTCGAAAGCTACGGGCCGATTGAGGTGCTCAGGGTGCCATACGTGTTTCATGTCTGATTAGGAGATGTGGTAACACAGGACATACATTCTGACGATTGGGATGTGCAAGCAGTACATGCATTGTTTTCCGATTTAAAATATTATGCTGCTTTTGATGCTGAAGATTTGTATTTAAATTCGGCCAATTATGTTGATCTCTTTTGTTATCAACATTATGGGCATCATTTTTTGCACAAAACAAACACGTTAGGACCTGTTTTTAATTACACTCAATTGGAACATTATCCTACTCCCAAACAGGGAGTTCAAAACTCTTAGAGATAAATTTACATATTTTTCAGATTATGATACGTCTAATCCGGAATCCTATTTCTTCAAACTACAATTGTCATCTCAATCCAAATTTATTTTGACCCACACTAAATTGATTTACTCCAACTCTTTTAGGACTAAATTGGCCACAATGGGTTATGATTACTGGAAAGAGACCATCGAGTTAAAATCGATCTGGGGCACTAAACAATGGCAGGTTCAGGGAACTGAAGCAGTACATCGTGCCTGCCTGATCCCAACTCAAATTTTATTTTTAAATGATACAGTGTACCAAACCACTTGTTTTGGCCTGGCAACTGTAAAAACTTTTAACATTCCTTCCATTCCGTCCTTAGCGGAATACGACAATTGGCGTGCTCAGACAAATTATACTATTGATTCCTTGCAGGCTTTGTTTCGGAATGAGACTTTCAATGTCGCTGAAATTGACTCGTCTGGATGGTTGGTGTGGCAAACAAATTCAAATGCATGTCAATTGTGTTTTATAACGTAACACCTGGTTTCACTCAGACTAGACTGGATCCTCGTTATCCACTTACACAATTGGTCACCACATACTCAGTGGGTAAATTATGCCAACAATGGTTGGAACATTCCACCTTATCATCAGTAAAACAACACCTCACACTCTTGTCAAACGACATCAATTTGGCTGATTTTATATTAGGACCTAGGGTTCCTAGATCTAAGAGGTTTATTTATGCTGCTTACAATGAAATTTGGAAACTTTCGCAGATTGAGGCAGCCCTTCGTCTGCGCCAAATTGATCAAGCCAAATAAGAAAAAGTCCTTGCCGTAGTCGACAATAGCATCAATACACTTTCATCATGCATATATACATTGGATAATATTGTTTCTTCTGTTATTGATATTGTTCAGAGGGATGTGTCCGTGTTATATCATGGTCAGAATCAGTTACGATCAGTTATGCAGTTTGCATGGATGTTACAGACACTTAAAATGGGGAAAGTCCTTTGGGATTATTTGAATGCTTCTGCTTTGTTTCTACCATTTAATCTGACTGATAAACAGAGATTTATGTCCATGAAAGATTTATTTTTTATTTATTTATTTGAGTTTTATATAGCGCTGGCTAGACCCGGAGGTATCAGAGCGCTTTACATGAGGATCAGAGTTACAGGTTACAAGTTACATTTGTTCCAAGAGCAAGATCAAACATAGGAAAAAAGAAAGCAAAGTTAGGGAAAATTCGTCAGGGGAGGTTCGTCAGGGGAGGGGGAGGGATGCCGCATATACACTGTTGCATATTGAACAATTGGAGCCCTTGACGTTTTCTGTAGCGGAAACGGACTCTGCTGTTTGGTTAATTCATGGGGTTATATCTCTCCCATTTTCGCTGTTTCAATTTAAATCGTGCATGCAACATTTTCCTATTGGCCGTTTTGAACCCCTGGGTAGTGCATTTCTCCATGAATTATGGTCCGTACCTTTCACATACAGATGTCAACGGGAGGATAAGGAAGTTTTCCTAACGGGGAGGACTGCGATTCTACAGTAGGACATTCCCTGGTTTGTAAACACGTTAAGTTGCACGGCACTTGTAATGTGTCAGCGCCTAATCTTGCATGTTTTTTTAAAGGAACTCCAGTCCCGTCAATAATTCCCGCTTTTACTTTGCTTACTAACGGCAGTTATCTTATTTTGAACAACCAAGACTGCTGTGGTTTACGGGCAGGAATCCGGTATTTAGTAACGGTTTCACAGCGTGCTACTTGTTGTAGCAATGTGCTTTTTCCGCCCCCGCATAGGAGTGTAGATAGTTCCATTTGGCTTTCCATTCCGACTTGGAAAACAGATTTCAACAAATTGAACAGGCTCAAAGCGCTATTATTCCAACAAGAAGTGGCTCTCACTTCGGCTCGAGAGACCTTCGAGTTACAGGTGGCTAGAACATCTAGCGAGATTCAGTCACTTCTGAACACTAACCTCCCACTTCACTTTGGGGAGCTTATACATTAAATATTCAATGCGTCTGCCACTAAAGGCCTTGCACATTTTTTTAAACAGGTGGGGTCTGGCCTTGTGACTTCTTTTCAGATGATATTTGGAGTAATACCGGCTTTTATTCATTCCATTTTTTCCAGCGTCTTCGGCGGATACCCTTTATTACTGGCGTTAGCTGGTGGAATCCTGCTTCTTCTGTTCCTGCTGCGCAATGGCTGCTCATCTTGTGGTAATGCACAGACCAGGCCAATTGCAACTGTACCGTGATCGAATGCAACAGGTGTTTGAATGCTTGCCATTAGCAACGCTTGGCGTGAGTTATGGATTAACTTTTCACTTTGCCTACTTTACTTGCATGCAACCAGTGTTCTACTGTCGACGGTGCCCCTTCTATTGGGCTATGGATTTATGCCTCTCCAATACGTCATGTCCAGTCCCGAATTTTATCCAGTTGATGGGTCCCTTAGAGGCTCATGACCAGGCTTGTTGTGGGGGTGGCCGTATGGCGCATGCAGCAGCACTTGGAGTATTGGCTGAATGGGATATCTGTGCGGCTGCGCAGAACCTCCTACATCAGAGTTTCATCGAATATCACGCAATTTGTCCGGTTATGCTTTTGGAAGCATCAGATTACGAAGAGCACGTTTGTTCCTTCGACCTACTTGATTGGATGGCATCCCTTTTTTCTACTAACGATATGGATGATCTTTCTGAGGGAATTGCATTCTTGAGTTCCCGTACTTTGATGGATTTACCACCTCCTTCATAATAACATTATACCGGAGACGACATGCTTTCAATAGTCGCAAAGAATTTATTGGGGTTTTCTTTTTTCTAATTTTTCCAATTTGGTTTTTTCATATGCTTTTGAACTCCGCTCAACTGTTCAACTCTGTTTTGGTCCTTTCTCTATGTCCTATGACCTTACCAAGGGGAGGGTGTTATTTGGCTATTAGGGTCATTGTCAAAATTGCTAAGTTAGCATGAGATTTGCTGCCATGATGCTGCTTTTGCGCACGTTACTACATGACTGTATTTTTGCAAGACTCTGTTTATGCCTTTCACATGAGAACTGTCTGCCTTTCACGTTCTCTGCTAAGTTCCTGGGGTTTAGTCTGAACACGATGTGCAAGGTCGATAAACAATGCCCCTTGTTATTCTGTTCTGGTCAGTCCCTAGCACCTAGACAAAATATGCTACACCCAGCTGCAATGCTGAAGACTCGTGCTTTGATATTACGGGGATGCATGTTGTTTTAACACACACTTGGAGAGAGCCCTTTCCATGGAGAAGAGCTACGCTGTTCCTATGATGTAAACCTTACATCCAGGCTTTAAGGTATGGGGTCTGCTGTCAAAGCCCGGAGATCTTCCTTTATATAATAAACTTCTTCCAGCCAAGGGGAGGGTGGTTAGGCCTTATAGTCCTTTTTCCACTGTCTTTATATAATGATTTCCCCCTTTGTACTCTATGGAATTGTAACAATGCTAATTGTGCTGAGTTTATGCATTTTGCTGCTGGTAGTGGCTCGTATACTGTATTGTAGAGCACGATAGTTAAAATAAAAATTTTGAACTATTATTGTGACTCTGCCAACTCTTATTGTGGACAAGTACGAGTGAGCGAGCGAAAGAGTATGTCTTGCTACCGCGATTCCTGAGAGAGTCAGGAGTGTTGTGTTCTGGGTTGTCTAATCATTTGTAGCTTCGTGATTTTTGGAGGAGAACGAATGAGACACTATAGCTAATCAGTTTTGGTATTTTGGGTACTAAGGTGATAGGTTGGTACACCCCTATACACCGAGGTCCTGTTTTCCTGCCCATAGTTATGTGTAGGTGCGGAATCCCCGCAACAAGATCCAGTGTGCAGTGATGCACATGTAATCAGTGGCTTGACAACTGGTCCACATGTCTGTTGTCAGTTGGATAGTGTGAACAGCACTCTGCTGCAAAGCTTATCCAAGCAATTCCAGCACGTCGTGATGTAGTGCTGGAACAGCAACTCTGGCGAAATAGGACCAGCGGGGAACCTTCCATTTCGGGCAGATGGCTGCCTCAAATTCAAGAAAACCCACCCCATCCACAAAAGAAAAAGGGAGGAGGTCCAGCGCTAACATTTTAGCCAGCTTCGTGTTGTACAAACGTACTGTTGGGTGGTTGCGTTTGTTCTGCCCCTACGACCTAAACATGGTGAGAATGGAGGCCTGGATTTTTTTCTTTTCTGGTGCCACTGATGCAGGTGACTTCTTGACACCAGATGGCCTAGAAAATGTTTTGTCTCCAATTAATACGGAGTATGTTTTATTATGGGCAGAAGATTTTAACCTACAGGCATGCAGATTACCAAACAAAAAGGCATGTGACCATATATATGAGGAGGGTGAGGGAATTGATCACTTTTGTCACAATGATTATGGGAAAGCACTTAATCAGATGATTGTCAAATACGATTTTCAACTACTTAGGGGGGGCTGTGATCTGAACGGGGATTTAGCCCCAACTTTTATAGGTAGAAATTTATACTCTATTTGAGACCATGTGTTAGTATCGGCCCCTGTTATTTGTATGTGTGGCAGTCTTAGTGTCGTACCCTCTCTATTTTGTGATCATAATTTGCTAAAACTATCATTTTTCTTCTGGGGCAAAAGGCATGACGTCTTTGATTTAGCAATTGATATTAAATCAGCTAGGACAAATGGAGTGAGAATTAAATGGGCGGGTGTTGACCCAGGTTTGATTATGAGGAAAATAGTTGTCTCTAATCCAAGGGAAATAGCCTACTGCCTTCAGGATGAAATTATTCCACTACTAGTGATTGAGAATTTCTCTACCATTACTAACTCCATTAAAACACTTCTAACGAAGAACCCTGGACCTTTATGTAATAAAAAGAAGGGGTGGTTCGACAGCTTTTGCACTAAAGCCCAACAGGGCCTGAAGCACACCCTGTCTAAATCACCACGAGATCTATTAACCATCCAAACACTACGGCGTGAGTACAAAACAGCTATCTCAGCCCGGAAAAGGATACGCAAGGATGAGGCATGGGAAAACCTGGTTATCTCTGCAAAAACCAAGAACAATAAACTTTTTGGGGACACAGTAAATGCTCCCTTTCTGAAGAGTGATACGATCCCAGAATTCCATTCTTTTGTCTCTTCAGATAACTGGGTGAAACACTTCTCTGAGATTTTTTTTAAGAATGGGGAGCTGACGAGAGTGTCTGAAGGGTTGATAGGTGAGGGAAGAAATCTCCCTCTGAATATCACCAATGAGGAAGTCCTCCAGGCAATCCAGGTGAGTGCAGGGGGGCGGGCTCCAGGTCCGGATGGTGTTCCAGCCGATGTGTTTAAATCGGCCCCAATTTTGTGGGGACCCATCCTAACTAGAGTGTTTAATTCAGCAGCTATCGATATAATTCCAAAGACTTGGGGAGAATTGATCATCATACCCATTTTTAAAAAAGGGGATAAAATGGATCCTAGAAACTATCGTCCAATCTCACTCTTAGATACTGCCTTAAAAGTGATGAGTAGGGTCTTGTTGCTAAGACTCGAGGAATGGGCATCTGAATATTCGGTCTTAAGCCCGGCACAGGTTGGTTTCAGAAAACGTTTAGGGACCATTGAGCAATGCACAAACTTAGAGCTACTTATCGGCAAGTACACTAGGGCAAAGGCAGGCACCTTATATTTATGCTTTGCCGATTTAAGTAGTGCTTTTGACTTGGTGGATCATAACTTACTTTGGCCAACCCTAATCTCTATGGGAGCTCCAAGGGCAATTGTTGGGTTTTTATCTCGCTTGTACGAGAACCTAACTAGCCAAGTTCGTTTTGCCCACAGGGGGAATGCACATCCAAATTTAAAGTGGGTCGGGGAATCCGGCAAGGATGTGTGTTAGCACCTATACTATTCTCCCTATTTATTAATGGGGTAGATAATCATTTGCAGACAATACAGGCTGATGCCCCCAGGGTGGCAGGTCGTCCGATACCCGTTTTACTATACGCGGACGATGCTGTATTACTAGCAAGAACTGCGGTAGGCCTCCAGAGACTGATGGATGCATTCTCAGCCTTTATGCTACAAAGGAAAATGGTTATAAATAAATCCAAGACATAGACCATGATCTGCGGGCCTAAACCCAAACCCCTTAAAACATTTTTTATTGAAAACAGCCCTATTAAAACTGTTAACTCCTTTTGCTATCTTGGCATTTTATTTACAGACAATGGCTCTTGGCAGCAACATATTCTGAACACCAGAGCGAAAATGAGCAGGGCAACTCAGGGAATTTTTATTTTTAAATTTTCTTCCAAATTGGGGAATCGACCAACCAACGAGATGGTAGCAATATATAAAGCTAAACGTGCTAGTTTAGCTCTTTATGGGGCAGGGTTGTGGGGCCATGCAAATAGCAAGGCTCTGCAAACGCAAGAAAACTCTTTTCTGAAACGGTTGCTATATCTACCGATATCTGCCTCAAATACAATTGCACATCACAAGGTGGGTCTTCAGTTTTTAGAAGATCTCCTAATGGTCAGACCGCTGCTATTGTGGGACTCAATTTGGAAAAGGGAAGAAACTGCTTTACAAAATTGATTATTTTAGATTGTCTTAAATTGCACAACGCACTAAATATTCCTTGGTTATTGTATATAAATTCCTCTCTAGGAAATCTGTATAAAACCTCAGTATGGTCTGAGACATCCAAAATATTACCCCATACAAGGAAAGAGATCAGAGACACCTATTTGCAAGACAGGTTGGATTTGAGATCTAAGGCTGAGAGGAATAAATCTACTGTTTCCTTGTACATATCGTATAACTTGGAGGCAGGTGCTAATAATTATTTGTCTTATGTGACTTATGCTCAGCACCGTTTTGTGCTATTAAGATTGAGATGTGGTATTGTTCACCACCTTGTAGCATTCCCTAAAATGAGGATTCACCTGCCTGATGAGGTACCATGTCCGTGCGATAACAAAAGCAAACAGAGCACATTGCACTTTATGTTGTTTTGTAACTTTTATCAGAATTGTTGATGTTTTTATCTTAAACCACTGTTTGTCACCCATAATATCAGGTCACACAAAGTAGCTATTAAATTTCTGGTGACACTAGGTGACACCCTGATATGTTACAGTGTTGCCCTGTTCATCTTAACATCAATTAACTCGAGGAAAATTATGTGAATATAGCGGAAAAGACCTGATCCGATCTTACTGATTCCATCATTGATCTTCTCTAAGCTACAATTATGTCATGTCTATTTTTAAGCCCTTAATGCAAAAACATGCCTTGATATAATATAAGAAATGTAATGTTTTTAGTAATTGTGATTGTATTTGTCTTTTTAACTTAATATGTTTGTACTTTTATGGCTACATCTTTTGATAGTCGAATAAAGACTTTAAACGAAACGACGCCAGATGTTAGGCTCAAAGCACGTTTTTACGTTGCAGTACTCTCTTGCCTTGGACCCCTTAGTGTCACAGCCTGACTCTTGTGCCACTGCAATGTTGCTGATGATGATGTGGACAATACCACTGCACTGCTGGGGACAGGGTTGCTTTGTGTACCAGAGAAAATGTCTTCCTCTTGTTCACCTTCCACCGTGATTGGATCTTCTTCATCCCCTCCACCAACAACACTTGTAGTTTTTTGGCTGCTAAGGTACGCCTCCCACTGGATCAAGTGGTGTTTTCTCAGATGGGTTGTTTAGCCTCCAGTACCATAGTTTGTACCAAGCTTACCTCGACTAACACCTACTCCACAAATGGAGCATATAGCAATGTTCACCTCCTTCCTGCTAACCGAAAAGAAGTCTCAAACTGGAGAAGTCAACTTTCTGACACTGCTGGTGCCACTTGCAATGTTGGATGAACTGGTAGGTGGGCGTGATGTTTGACTCTCTGCATTACCTACTTCTACTGAGGTGGTTGTGGTAGATGTAGGTCATTTCTGGGACTTTGTAAATATGGCACCTGGAGGTGGTGTTGGAGGTATCTGTGTTAATGGTATCCGTGCCACATCCCTCAGAGTAATTTGGGATGGGGTAATGTCGGTCTCTACTGGGGTGGGGCTAATGTCCATGATGTCTGGCTCGTCATCATCACCCTGTTCTACATCCACCTCCATAGCTCTAGGGGGCATATTCACAAGGACCTACCGTCGATTTATCTCCACCTTAACCCATCAAAAGTGGAGATCGAATTAACACCCCATTCACAAGCGTGTGCAAACTGCAGACATCGCAAGTATTCCCGCGATAACGGCCCCGAAATTTATCTCCACGGTGGACACCACCAACTAACCCTAATGAGATGCAGAGTAGGCGTTCCCGTGCAAAAACACACGAAAACACCACAACACCACTTTCACAACGAACTGCCAGATCTGCGATGCGAACCAAAAACAGGCGATAAGCCGCGGTAGCAGCAGGGATTTAACACCTGCCTTCTGCTGGTGTTAAGCAGGACGACTCCCTGCAGCATGAAAGGGAGCCCAGCCCAGAGCCACATCTGAAACCCACAGATGCCATGGAGACAATGATCATGCAGCTCCGAGACCCATGAGGCACACAACACCCACCGCCACCACCCCCAGGCCCGCCACCACCCCCAGGACCCCCCCCCCCCGGGAACACCACAGAGGCAGCGCACACAGAGACAGCGGACCCACCTGAAACGCACCTGCCGCCTGGACCCAACGCCAGAGGAGGACATTGCCCACTACAGGCCCAAAAGGACAACCAACCCCGCATCCTGACCCACATCCCCCACCTGCTGACGGTACCAACCCAGCGGACAACCAACATCCCTCCGCAGACAAAGCTGCCGGCTGCGCAGCACATGTCGGCCTCTGGTACCATCCAACCCACAACTGCCAGAGTCGGAGGAGTTACACAGCCAGCCCCATCCAAGGTCATCACACCTGTCCTGGATGCCAGCATCAGCCTGGTACCCCAGCCCCTCCACTTCACCCACACTGCGCAGGAGCAGCTGGAGACCAAGCAAGGCCCCTATGCCATAGCTGGATTCCCTCACGTGTCAGGGCCAATCAACTGCACACATGTACCCCTCGTGCCCCCTGCCGACACTGCACACAACTACCACAACAGAAAGCACACGCATCCCATGAATGTGCAGGCAATAGTGGACCGCCCGGGACCCCTCAACAATGTTGTGGCCAACTCCCCAGGCAGAGTGCATGATTCTCACCCCTCCCGACAGTCCATCATCACCCAGCACTCCCAGGATGGCACCCATGGCAATGCAGTGCTCGTTGGTAAGTCCAAAATGAACACACCACACACCTCCAGCCCACAGTCATGCAACTCACGACACTGGCAATGGGCACGCAGCACAACTACATTCAACATGCCACACAACATGCCATCCGACCAGACACAACAACACGACTCCATTAGGAACTTGGCCTTGCCATGCCCACAACCCAGCCACGGCATGGCACCACAGACACACAATAGCAGGATGTGAGGAGAGGCATGGAGCAGGCATGTGCGAGAGCGGCAAGTGACTAAGGAATGTGAACCTACCCAATGCCAGATGTGGCGTGGAGGTGCCGGACAGACCACAGCGTGCAAATCACGGAAATGGCAATGTGGAGATCAACTGCTGGTGCATGGAGTGTAATGGCCAGTGGACGCTACCATGTCCCCACAGGCTGTGGGGCAGAATGCGGAAATGTAGCACATTATGTCCCCCCCTGCATGCACGGGCGGAGTGGGTTGGACCTGCGTACGCCAGGCCTGCATATGGGGTGTGAACAAAAAGCCCATTGCACTGGGCGTGGTTCTCATTCGTAATGGACAACGCGTCTGCCAGGGCGGCGCCTCTCAGCCCGCCACGAGTCCTGCGCCGAGCGCGGCGGGGCCTGCGTCCCTGTGCGCCTGCTGCACCCCGGGCCGCTGGGCCCCAGACCCGCCATGCCTGCCCCAGCGCACCAATGAGGCTCTGCTCACCTGCCGACACCGGCGTGTGTCAAAGAGGGCCCACCACGTGCCGGTGCAAGCTCCAAGCTCCAAGCCCCAGGCCCGTGACCTTTGCAGCCTCCGCAGACCATCGCTGGCCTCCACGGCGCAGGCCCACAGTACTCCTTTTTCATTTACATACTCCACCGGCGTCCTCATCGGCCCAGTCGGTCCCACATGTGGAACTGTGTCCTGAGTCTTGAATGGCAGTGACCCCAAGTCCGTGGCAGCGGCCACAGCACCAGACTCCCTTCGATCAGTGAAGCATAATTCCGTATCGCAGGCCGGCGACACGTGGTGCCACTAACCCTGTTCAACGCAAGCGGGCGACACGTGGTGCCACTAACCCTGTTCAACGCAAGCTGGCGCCACGTGGATGAGGGCACAGGCCTACACAGAGGTCCAGTGGGTCCCACATGTGGAACTGTGTCCTGAGTCATGAATGGCAGTGACCAGGTGTTTATTGCAGAGTTTATGTCACTAAACTCCCTTCTATCAGTGAAGCAAAGGAATGCATCACAAGCACACGACACGTGTCTGTGGGCCCGTGCTGACCGCTGCCCCCGGCCTATACTGCGGTCCAGTAGGCCCCACATCCAGCACCCAGTCGTGATTCATGAATAGCAGAGTCCATACCAGTGAACGCATGGAGAGGAGTAAGAGGAAGATGCGGTTCAGTCCGGATGAAAGCCGGATCCTCGTTACGGAGGTGACCAAACACTAGCAACAACTGACCTGGTGCCACTAACCCTGTTCACCGCAAGTCCGCGTCCCGTGGTGCCACTGAACCTGAACTACACAGGCCGGTGGGACCATCCAACCTAAGCCGGCGACACTCGGTTAATGGCCCCTGCTGACCGCTGCCTCAGGCCTACACTGCAGTCCAGTAGGCCACACAAGTGGAACTGTGTCCTGGGTAAGATATGGAGGCATCCACACCATTGGATACGCCTCATCGCAGGCGGCATCCCCTATCAGCACTGGTGCCACTAACTCTGTGCGCAATGACTCATGGGCACTCTCTGGTTGAACTTTGGTGGTGTCTGAGTCCATGGCCTGGGGGTCTGCATCATCATCTGGCTGGGATGGACTTGGTGTCCGACATGTGTTTGCTCCACTCATCTCCACCATGGTGACTGTTTCAGCGTGGTTCTGCCCTCGGCATCATGCCCTGGGGGTACACCTTCCACTGTCCACCGAGACACTCCGCGACAACCCCCCTAGTCATCTACGGGAACCTGCTCTGTTCTCGTGAGCCCTGCCCCAGTGCACTGCAAGTCAGCGGCCTGTGGCGGTAGGTCCGTGCAGGATGCTGTGCATCCGGGGCCACTAACTCTGTGCAGCTCAGGTCATGGGTCCTTTACGGTTGAATGGTTGTGTCCTTTACGATGTACACTGTTGTCGTTTTTTGACTGCACCAGGCACTCCATGACGGCTGGTGTACACACACCCCACACACATCCAACACAGGTGTCACTCGACATGTGAGCCTGCTAATAAAAGTGGCCGGGCACACGTGCCCGTGACCATTCCCAACATCTAAGCAAGTGTGTCCGTGTGGTCATTATGTCAGCATGATGGGCCCGAGCCCTGCAACATCACAGTGTGCTGTCTTCAGCTGAGGATACCATGTCACCTCAGCAGTGGCTGAGACCTTGGACATGTAGCTTCGCCCGCCCCCCCTGCATGCACAAGCGGCGTGTGCTGGTCCGGCATACGTCAGGTCAGCGCAGGGGTGTGCTGATTCGTCAGGGGGATCAGGGCGTGGCTCTGGTCTGGCCTTGAACAGGAAGTGAGGTAAGTGTGTCCTTGTGTTGGGGTGTTGTCGCCACCAGGGCCACAGTAGTCGATGTTGCAATGTAGCATGCACCCGGAGGGCGGGCCCGCACGTACGGGGAAATGTAGGAGCGTAAGCTCGCTTGGGGTCTTGGCACATGCATGCCAAGTGTTATGTGTATCAGTCCTGCGGCTGCATGAGTCAGGTGTCTGACCCCAATCGCGGCGCGGTCACAGCCAGCCATGGACTGTACACCTGTGTCCGCCCTGTCCAGACCATTAACCTACACTCACGTGGCCGCACACCCTCAACGGCCAGTTACAGGTGTTGTTGGCATGCCGCTGGACATGCGCGGACAGGCATGACAATGGTGTGCCGTAGGAGTGCACATGATACAACCGCGCAGCGCACACATGTGTGGAGGCTCATGGGAGGGAGGAGCAGCTGTGAGGCAACGTGACACACAGTGATGCCGCTCATGTGCCACGTGCTAGGCATGTCATCCATGATTCCCTGGGTCGCAGACATCCCACCCCACCCACGATAGGCCTCTGTGCATCTCCTGTATGCATGCAGATGGTGAAGTTACTGAAGGGATGAATGGTCCTTTGTCTGCACTATCGGGCGGTAGCATATCTGCAGCTCCTAGATGTGACTTGCATGTGCCCAGCACCCCCTGACAGATAGGATAGCATTTCCAGGTGACTCCCACACAACGCACTGCCAGACGTGAGGCCAACGTGTACACATCCCACACGCAGAAGTCCTTGGTCGTAGTTAGCGTGCGTGAAATGGCCTTCACTCATACTCCCACCACACCCCAGGTGCAGGTCCTCACAGTGCCGCTAAAAGCAGAGCCACTGACGCAATGGCAGACCATCCCCGACACATGCTCTACTCCAGTCACGTGGACCTGTACCGTGCACGTCTGCTGCATGTACTTGGGGCACTGCCATTGGCAGTGCTGCGGATCAGTTACAGGCTGAGCTTCCGCATTGCCAACGTCACCTGCGTTCAGCCTGTGTTGCACTGTCGCTCGTGCATATTCGAGTGGTCCATGGATGTCTGCCTCTCCAACATAACGGTAGCTGACCTGGATTTCGACGTGTGTGTGCGCCCCCTGTTGGACCACAACCAGGAGTGTCACCGTGATGCCCGTTTATGGCATGCCTGGATGTTTGGCATGCATGCTGGGAACTGGACCTGGGAGATTGCACGAGTCGTCGTGTGCAGTGACCACATTGAGCCGCTCCCTGATTGGGCTTTCGTGCATATTGGGGCCAGGGGTTGGAGTGAGCACATCTGTCCGGGACAGCTGATGGGTTACGTCGCCGACATGTCAGATGTGGTGGACAACGATCTCGCATTGGAAATGTTGGCCTACGCTGCTGCACTCGCGTTCATGGACGAGTGACAAGGTACCAGCAGCCAGGACTGCATGTGACCCATTGCACGTGTCCCGACACCTGGTTGCATGTTGGGGATCTGGACACATGTCCCTAGACGACAGTGGACATGGCTGCATTGGCCTGGACTCCTGATCCATGCGCAGACAACATACGCGGGTTGGCAATGACTTGTGTTGGTGATGGACTCCCCCGGGGTGGACATGGGCGCTTTCCAACGTTCCTCATTCAGACATGCTGCTGGATTGGTCTGCATGTCGTGGCACTTCCCTTGGCCGTACTGCCACGCAATTGTTGATAAAGTTTCCGCACGTTCACTTGTCTCCAACTGTGTTGAGTGTTTATTTGTATGCCAATGTGTGTGTCTCGGCCTATCTGGGTCCCTGCCTTACATGCATTGCTGCCCCATCAGGGCTGTGGGTTGGTACTTGTGCATTATCATGTCCCTGTTTCGTGCTTTGCTAGATGCGTATGGCCATTTACAGGCCACAAGCGGGTGCACTTGTGTCCTGTGTTGGGTTGTGCATATGTTGGTGTTTGTACCACATTGTGTTGGATGTTGGGGTGCTCTGCTTCCTATGTGTGTGTGCTGCATTGTGTGTGAGATGTCCCTTCAGCTCTGATTTGGCTCACCCTTCTCCCTTTCAGGCAGTGTGGTTTTCACTTCTGTGCTTGTTCAGTGGTGTGGTAGTTCCGACTTGTGTTACTTGTGGTCTTGGTTGGTGTTGTTCCTCTTGGGCATGGTTTGTCTGCAGTTGTGCTGTGCTTAATTGTGCATGTGTGCCATTGTGCCCATCTCCTCCCATCCCCCCAGTCCCTGGCCGTTCCTCTCCCTGTTGCTGTTGTGTCTGTTGATTTTGAGCAGTTTCCGGTCCCCGACTCCTGCCACCATCTCCAGACTGATGTGGTGGACACCATTTCCTCCATGTCATCCAAATCCTGGTGTGGCGCTGGACTCCCACCTCCGGTGTGCATTGCTGCCTTCTGGTTTTTGGCGTGTTTCTGCTTGTTTATGCGTTTTGCATCATTCCAGCTGTTCTGGTTTTCTGCCATTGTCCTCCTCCACTCTCCGGCTGCATTCACCTTGTCCACGATGGCCTGCAATGCTGAATGTTGTGTTGTTCTCACTGGTGCTTGTGGGGTTGTGTGCTTGCTCCGACTGCCTCCATTGTGCTTCGCTGTTTTCTGTTTGGTTTGTCTTTCTTTTTCCTGCTTTTGTTGTGCTTATTCCCGCATGCCGTATATGTGTCGCGGGCCTTGCGCTGCTTATCGCTGCTTTCCTCCTCGCGAATGGGCTCATCGCATGTTTTTTGGTGTTGGCGCGATAGGCTGCGATGTGTAAAGTTGCGTTAACATTCTTTGGAGATGTTTAGCACACTGTAGGAGAGTAGGATCTGCCTCTTATGTTGCCCCCACTTTTTTTCTGATGTTTACACTGGTTTCTGGCTATAGTCTGGCTGGGACCCTGCTAATCAGGGCCCCAGCCTCTCTGTTCTCTCTAAACGATTTGGAGTGCACTCTAGGTGCACTAGTGATTGGATACTGTGGTACCTTATGAGTCCCTAGTATATGGTACCTTAGGTACCAAGGGCATAGGTACTTCACAGGCCTACCAGGGGCTGCAGCATGTATTATGCCACCCCTGGGAAGCAGACTAAATCTGACACCACAGGCCTGCTACTGCAGCCTGGGTGAGGAAGTGCTAGCACCCCTCACTGAGATATAGGTCCCCTATATCTCTCCTACACACACATATAAACCTATCAGTCACCCCTAAGGCAGGCCCTATCAATCCTGAGGGCAGGGTGCTTGGCTTCTATGTGAGGGGGTGCCTCTGCCTGAGCAGGGCCCCTCTGCAGCTCTCAGAGTCCATTCTCTGATGCTGTTTGTGGATGCGGTTAAACCATATACTTTTAAGTGCATTATATCCTCGCGGTAAAATGCTAACTTTGGAATGGCTGCATTGAAACATGTCGTGTTTGGTGTCAAACATCTTGGAATACTACCCCCTCGCCAGTCCTGGCGGCGAGGGGTAGCATTCCACCCTTCTAGAGGGATAGACATGTACCTACTGTGGAAACACGGTAGAATCCTGCAGAGCCCTGGCATCACAAAATGGATGCCACCAGTCACAGACACTGGGCTGCCCTCCTGCTGATGACCAACACTCGCAGTGGAGGAAGCCCAACAATAGATATCCTGTCCCAAGGGGTGTGACCACCTTCCAGACAGGGTTTAGTGTATTGGGGCTGGGTGGGTGCACTCTTAGAGTGCTTTGAAGTCCTGCACTGGGGGAGCAGAAGGCTCCTCTGTGCATATGCCAGTTCAAACCGGCTCAGGGGCTACCTCCCCTGCTCTGGCGCGAAACTGGACAAAGGGAAGTGGGTGTAGCCACCCACTCCCTGACCCTCCCATAGGTATGGTCATAGAGCTAGTCCCTCCCTTTCTTTTAGTATAAGAGGGGGAACCTGTGCATTGCACCCTAGATTTCCCTGGACGACGCTCTGAAGAAGAATCCCGGACCTTCGACGTTCCACTACGTTTGGAAGACTGAAGAATCTCCCTTGGAGTCAAGGAGTGACTCCGATGCTTGGAAGGCACCAAAAACTACAAACGACGGTCGCAAACTACGCCGCTCCCGCCGGAGTCCGAAGTCCCTGCAGCCCAAGAAGTGGATTTCCTGACTTCTAAAAGGCCATCGTGAGTCTCCAGCGAAGCTGAGGCCAGTGGACCCCAAGAGTAATGAGGAACCGCGACCCCTGGGTACTGTGCACTATTGTCAAGGGCAACCCCTTCACAACGTTCCACAAACTTGTGCTTTGGACCACGTGTGGTCCTAGCCTCCAGCAGGAAACAGCAGATGATCTTAGATTGGCTCTAGGAGCTAATGGGTCTGAATCAGTGGGTGGGTCAATTACAGTATCTGGGTCAGATGATGAAAATCAGAATGACCAGGACTCTGTGATTGAAGGGCCAGGCCTCAAGGGGCCTGAAAAGGACAGAGGAATTCTCCCTAAGAGAGCTGACAGAGTGGAGGAGAGGCATAGGTCCCCTTCCAGGGAATCTGAGCACTCTTATCACTCTGGCAGAGAATTTGTCCACCAGAGGAACTCATACTTTCCCATAAGAGAGACCTCCTCTGAAAGGATGTGCAAACTGCTGCAGTATGAGGAAGCAAGAGTTGCCCTCAGAACCAAGCAGTTGGCACTGGATAGAGAAGCCCTGGAGATCCAGAGAGCTTCTAGAAGAGAGGGGTTAGAACCCCTTGGTGGCAGCAACAGTGTCCCTAGAGGCAGAGAATCTATTCCAGACCATAGGAACCTGAGCAAGGTTGTTCCTCCCTACCAGAGTGGGGATGATATCCACAAGTGGATAACTGCTATGGAGAGGGCCTGTAGAGTACAGCAGGTCCCCCAAAAGCAGTGGGCAGCAATCTTGTGGCTCTCCTTTTCAGATAAAGGTAGAGACAAGCTCCTCACTGTTAGAGAAGAGGATGCTGACGATTATGAAGTCCTGAAGAGTGCACTGATAGATGGGTTTGGCTTAACCACTGAGCAGTACAGGTTGAAGTTCAGAGACACCCAGAAGGCACAGACTCAGGACTGGACTGACTTTGTTGATTGTGCAACCAAGGCTCTGGAGGGTTGGCTGGTTGGCAGTAGGGTTACTGATTTCAAGGGATTGTATAATCTGATGATGAGAGAACAGATCCTTAATAACTGCCAGAACCAGTTGTTGCATCAGTACCTGGTGGACTCAGATCTGACCTCTCCCCAAGAATTGGGAAAGAAGGCAGACAAATGGGTCAGAACCAGGGTGAGGCAGAAACCCCAGAACCAAGGGGTGACACTAAGAAGCAAGATCCTAAGGGCTCTGAGAAAGGTGGGGATAAGTCAAAAGACCAGAAGTCTTCACAAGGGCCCCAAAAATCTGCATCTGGTGGGGAGTCACAATCCAACAAGGAAAAGGCCAAAAGAAGCCCTGGTGCAAATTCTGTAAACAGAAAGGGCACTGGACTTCTGACTGTAACAAGTCCAAAGACCAAACCACCACCACTCCTGCCCCTAAGGCAACTGTTCCCCCTAGTTCAGCTACTGGTGGAGGTGGTACTCAGAATAAGGGTGTAGTAGGTGTAGGAAGGTGGAATCTGACTATATGGTTGCCCCCACTTTTTTCCTGGTGTTTTGCTGGTTTATGACTTAGTTGGACTGGGATCCTGCTTTTCAGGGCCCCAGTCTATCTGCTTCCTCTATAAAATGGTTTCCATGTGCCTTAGGCACATCTCTGATTGGAGTCTGGAGTGCCCATATAAGTCCCTAGTATATGGTATACTATGTACCCAGGGCATAGGTACCTCAGAGGCCTACCAGGGGCTGCAGCATGTATTGTGCCACCCCTGGAAGGCCATCCAAACTGACACCACAGGTCTGCTACTGCAGCCTGGGTAAGGTGGTGCATGCACCCCTTACTGTGATATAGGCTACCTATATCACTACATACATACACACATATAAACCTATAAGTCACTCCTATGGCAGGCCTTATCAATCCTGAAGGCAGAGTGCGTGGTTCCTATGTGAGAGGGAGCCCCTGCATGAGCAGGGCCCCTCTGCAGCGTTCAGAGACCCTTCTCTGATGCTGTTTGTAGTGCAGCCTGACCATATACTCTTAAGCGCATTATAACCTGCGTTAAATGCTAACTTTGGGATGGCTGCACGGAAACATGTCGTGTTTGGTGTCAAACATCTTGGAATACTACCCCCCGCCAGTTCTGGCGGCGGGGGTAGCATTCCACCCTTCTAGAGGGAAAGACATGTACACACCGGTATGCCCGGTACTGACTTTCCAGAGCCCTGGCATCACAAAATGGATGCCGCTGCCACCTACACGAGTCTGGCCTCCTGCTGCTGACCGAAACTCCGGCAGGGGAGGCCTGGACACTAGGTTTCCTGTCCCAGGGAGGTGTGACCACCTCCCCAGACAGGATAGTGTGTATTGGGGCTGGGCGGGAGCACTCTCGGGTGCTTTGAAGTCCTGCACTGGGGGCACATTTGGTGTCCCTGTGCATACCCCAGTTCAAACCGGCTCAGGGGCTTCCAGCCCCTGCTCTGGCACGAAACTGGACAAAGGGAAAGGGGTGTAACCACCCCTCTGCCCTGACCCTCCCATAGGTGGGGCCACAGAGTATGTCCAACCCCTACCTTAGTATAAGTAGGGGACCCCAGTCCTTAGGATTTTAGATTTACCTGGACGAAACTCTGACACAGAATCCTGGACCTTCGACGCTCTACTTTAAGATTAGAGGACTGAAGAATCTCCCTTGGGGTCAAGGAGTGACTCCCTGCTTGGCAGGCACCAAAGAAGCAATTGTCCGGTCTGCATCGCTGAAGCTCCTGTCGGATGCCGAAGTCTTTGCATCACCAGAGGTGGATTTCCAGACTTCCCCGAGGCTGTCCTGAGTCCCCAGCAAAGCTGAGGCCTGTAGCTGTCGTGGGTAACGTGGAACCGTGACCCCTGGACACCAATCACATTTGCAAGTGCATCCTCTTCTGGGTCTCCCACGAAGTCATGCTTTGGGCTCCGAGTAGCCCCAGCCTCCAGCACCAACTGCACCGAAGATCACTGGCCTCCACTCCACGAGTGTCCTGTGAGCCAGCTCCACGTGCACCGTCTCGAGGCTCCTTCGCGGTCGCTAGTCCGTTGGCTAGTAGGCCCTCACAAAGGCCAATATTTTTCTGCTTGGGCTCTCTGGTTGCTCCAGGTGTGCCCTGACTTATCTTCGCTGGGTGAGTCTCCCAGACCTTGCTGTTCTGCAACATCGTCCTTCTTCTATTTCCACAAGACTTACCGTTACCAAGGCTTGTTGGGTCCAATCCGGTCGCCGACACCCCTGCAATCGACAGACATCGTTGGACAGCTCGAATCCAGCTCCTGCTTATTGTTGACGCCTCCTGGACCCCGTGGCTGAAGAGTTAAGATGACCATCAACCTACCTGAAACACTCGACATCGGTGGGGATCTGCTCATCGCCTTCCTGGTCACTGGCTAGTGACCCAGATTCTGTCCCCTCTGCTTTCAGGTTCTTCAGATCTTCGATCCACCTTTGGATCCACCCGAACACTTTCGACTTGGCCGCCAGCAGCACTTTGCAGCAGATCGCCATTGAAAGCGACGAAGAAACCCGACCCCGAAAGACACCTATGCACCCGGCTTCCCTGGGTGTGGTAACTCGAGTACTCCGGTGCTCCCATGGGTATTGACACTAGAACAGCCTAGTTCTCAAAGGGTTTGCTCCAAGTCCTCCTCTAAGTGTCCCTTTTCTTTTAAATTCAAATCGCGACTTTCCCCATAGAAGTTAACGGTGGTTCGCGGCTGTGTTCATACACTGCACGCGTACCCCGTGGGTCCCCTGTGTCACTGCCTTGGGTGGTTCCTTGTGGTCCAAGCACTTCTACAGGCTCTAGACCTTGTGTCTAGCTCAGTCGTGGTTCTTATACCACTTTATTGGTATATGGTTTGGTACGCCCCTGGGGCTCAAACGTGTATTTGTGCTATTACTGTAGATAACTAACTCGTAACGTATGTACTTCGAACTCTAGCCTCATAAAGAGACTAGAGGGGTGTGTTTAGTAATAAATACATATATTTTGAATATATACCTGGTGTGGTCCTCTTTCATTTGGTCACTCAAGAGATTATAGACTGGTAAAACAAGCTGCTTTACATTCCTTCAAGACTTAGCCTGAAGGCTGCTCTCCATAGCTACCACTAGGATAGCTTTCAATAAAGGTTGTCTTTAACCTATCTCCAATAAGGGGTTGTTTGGACTGGTGCAAGGTGCCCACTATAATTAGTGGACAGCATATGCCAGGCCAACATCTCACATTGGTGTGCAGCGTGTGGGATTCCAGCTTGCTATTGTTTTACCAGATAATCTCAATTGAATTGATCAACTGAAAACCACTAAGGGTACCTAAGGTACATATAAATCAAGCTTAGTAATACAGTAAGTTCTACTGAACTTAGAGTTGTGTGTTAAGGGACAGCACACCCTTTCTACAACTCAAGAGAGTTTAGTAGGCCACACTAGAGTAGGTAGTGCATACACCACACCTCACTAGTAATGTCTTCAAAGCCAGGACCCAGTGAGTCCTTGCCAGAAGCCAGTGGGCTTCTTCCCTCCAAGTATGATAAACTCCCATTCTTGGAATTGAGAGCATTATGCAATACTAGGAAGTTGAAGGCAGGCAAAAGTACCAGCACCCAACACCTCAGGGAGGTGTTACTAGCTGATGATCTCAGCAGGCCCCTAGGGTCTGAAGGGGTAGGCAAAGAGGGTGGGGCAGAAGATGAGGAAGGGGCCAGGGGTGAAGAAACCCAGGCCCCCTCTGAAACTGGCCAGGAAGGTGAAAATGACCTTGTCCTGGAAAATCCAATTCCTCCTGTGGAGCAAGAGGAGGGGAGGATCAGACTGACCTCCCCTTTGTCCCCCAGGAAGAGTTCTGAGTGTGCCCAGAAGGTCTAGGTCTCCTTCTCAGGAGTCTAACCACTCTGACACCTCAATAGGGACCTCTGTCTCCTCTCATAGGAGGGAATCCTCTCATGAGAGGAGAAAGAGACTGATTCAGTATGAGCAAGCCCAGCTTGAACTCAGAAAACAGCAATTGGCTATAGACAGGGAGTCGCTAGATCTCTATAGAGAGAGACAAAAGTTGGGACTAGAGTCCCATGGTGGCAGCAGTTTCCCCAAAGATAGGGAAAGGTCTTATGACCATAGAAACCTGAGCAAGATTGTCCCTCCCTACCAGAGTGGGGATGACATCCACAAATGGATAACTGCTCTAGAGAGGGCCTGTAAAGTACAGAGGGTCTCTCAGGAGCAGTGGGCAGCAATCTTGTGGCTCTCCTTTGCAGACAAAGGTAGAGATAAGCTCCTCACTGTTAGAGAGGAGGATGCTGACAATTACAAAGTCTTGAAGAGTGCTCTGATAGATGGGTTTGGCCTAACCACTGAACAGTATAGGTTGAAGTTCAGAGACACCCAAAAGGCTCAGACTCAAGACTGGGTTGATTTTGTAGATTGTGCTACTAAGGCTCTGGAAGTTGGATACATGGCAACAAGGTGCATGACTTTTTAGGATTGTACAATTTTATTATGAGGGAGCAGATCCTTAATAATTGTCAAAACCAGCTTTTACACCAGTACCTGGTGGACTCTGATCTGACCTCTCCCCAAGAATTGGGAAAGAAGGCAGACAAATGGGTCAGAACCAGAGTAAAGACTAAGACTCAGGGTGGTGACCAGAAGAAAGATTCTACCAAGTCCCAAGAGAAAGGTGGGGATAAATCTAAGGATAAATCCACTACATGGCCCCAAAAGTCCTCTTCTGGGGTGGGTCCCAAACTCCTTCCTCTCCTGAAAAGAAACCCTATTGCCATGTCTGTAAAAGCCTGGACACTGGAAAACTGATCCCAGTTGCCCCAGGATTGGCAATAAAGAAAATGTTCCTCCAACAACTACTACCACCCCTCCTGGTACTACCAGTAGTAATCCTCCAGTTGGGAGTAGTGTACCCAAAAAGTTAGGTGATTTTGCAAGAGGAACAGAGGTGGGCCCTAGTTTAGACAGGACCCCCTCCACAGACTCCTCTGACTCTGATGGTGGTGTAGGATTTGCCACCTTTACCATGGGTCCCAATGCATTGGGCAGGTACAGACTGGAGCCAATAATTAATGGTCAGAAAGCTGTGGCATTTAGGGACACAGGGGCTAGTGTCACCATGGTGAGAGGGGAACCTAGTCCCCCCTCACCAGCTTTTACCTGAGTTTAAATACCAGGTGACCAACATTGATGGTGTCAGAACAGATCACCCCATGGCCGTAGTCAATCTCAGCTGGGAAGGGGTCACAGGCCCAAAAAGAGTGGCAGTGTCCCCAACCTTGCCTGTAGATTGCCTGATGGGCAATGATCTGGAAATTTCAGCCTGGGCTGAAGTTGAACACCAAACCCATCTGAGAATGCTGGGCGTCCCTGTAAAAGTTAGTGGGGCTGTGATGGCCACAGCCCCAGCCCAGGGAAATTTTGGAGATGTGGAGCCTGGAAGAATGGCCCACTCTCCCCCAAAAGAGAGCACAAGGGTTGAAGAAAAGTCTTCTTCCCTCCAGGCAGTAGGTAAGGGTCAGCCTCCTCAGGGAACTGACCCTGCCCCTAGTGAAGGAACTGCCCCAGAGGTAGTCAGGCCTGGCCTGGCCACACCCCTGATGGCAGAGGACGCTTCCAAGGTGGTACCCAGTCTGGAGCAGGTAACCTGCTCCTCTCTACCCTTCCTCAGTCAGCCCAGGGCTGCAGAGGTCAGGGAGGTCAGTGGACTCCCCAGGGCCCCCTGTCCAGAGGAACCCCCCCATCAGCAGATTAGGCAATAAAGAAAATGTTCCTCCCACAACTACTACCCCCCCTCCTGGTACTACCAGTAGTAATCCTCCAGTTGGGAGTAGTGCACCCAAAAAGTTGGGTGCTTTTGCAAGAGGAACAGAGGTGAGCCCTAGTTTAGACAGGGACCCCTCAACAGACTCCTCTGACTCTGATGGTGGTATAGGATTTGCCACCTTTACCATGGGTCCCACAGCGTTGGGCAGGTACAGATTGGAGCCAATAATTAATGGTCAGAAAGCTGTGGCATTTAGGGACACCGGGGCTAGTGTCACCATGGTGGCAGGGAAACTAGTCCCCCTCACCAGTTTTTACCTGAGTTTAAGTACCAGGTGACCAACATTGATGGTGTCAGAACAGATCACCCCATGGCCATAGTCAATCTCAGCTGGGAGGGGGTCACAGGCCCAAAGAGAGTGGCAGTGTCCCCCACCTTACTTGTAGATTGCCTGATGGGCAATGATTTGGAAATTTCAGCCTGGGCTGAAGTTGAACACCAAACCCATCTTAGGATGTTGGGCGTCCCTGTAAAGGTTAGTGGGGCTGTGATGGCCACAGCCCCAGCCCAAGAATTTGGAGAGATGGAGCCTGAAAGAATGGCCCACTCTCCCCAAAAGAGAGCACAAGGGTTGAAGAAAAGTCTTCTTCCCCCAGACAGTAGGTAAGGGTCAGCCTCCTCAGGGAACTGACCCTACCCCTAGTGAAGGAACTGCCACAGAGGTAGTCAGGCCTGGCCTGGCCACCCCCTGATGGCAGAGGACCCTTCCAAGGTGGTACCCAGTCTGGAGCAGGTAACCTGCCCCTCTCTACCCTGCCTCAGTCAGCCCAGGGCTGCAGAGGTCAGGGAGGTCAGTGGACTCCCCAGGGCCCCCTGTCCAGAGGAACCCCCCCATCAGCAGATTAGGGGCACCCAGTCTAGTAGCCTTAGCCAGGTGAAAATTCCTCAACACACTGAGGGATCCCCCATACCTTTGTGTAGGGACCTCCCCCAGAAGGACTCTGTTAGGCAAGGGCAAACCTGGGACCAAAAGGTTCCAAACCTGCCATGTCCCTCCAGTGGTCCATCCAAAGGGACCCAACCCCCAGCTGTAGGCAGCCAAAGGTTGACCCTTAGAGCACAGTGCAACTCAGTCATGGAAAGACAGGCATACATGGTGACCAGTGATCTGAGGAAGCTGAGACCAACCTTCCTAGGGCCTCACTTCCTTCTCAGACACCTCACCAGCCTTGTACTTTACCAAAGCACACCACAAGTAGTAATTCCCCATGGTGGAGACCCTCTCATACCCTTAGGGTGAGGGATTGCTTAGTGGACCATAAGATAGGGGGCAACCATGCTAGTGCAGGTGCTTCCTTATATGGCCACTTAGTCAATAAAGGCTCAACTGGCCAAGGTTAGCCTTATCTCCTTTCGTTTGGGGGTTATGTAGGAAGGTGGAATCTGACTATATGTTTGCCCCCTCTTTTTCCTGGTGTTTTGCTGGTTTATGACTTAGTTGGACTGGGATCCTGCTATTCAGGGCCCCAGTCTATCTGCTTCCTCTATAAAATGGTTTCCATGTGCCTTAGGCACATCTCTGATTGGAGTCTGGAGTGCCCTTATAAGTCCCTAGTATATGGTATACTATGTACCCAGGGCATAGGTACCTCAGAGCCCTACCAGGGGCTGCAGCATGTATTGTGCCACCCCTGGAAGGCCATCCAAACTGACACCACAGGTCTGCTACTGCAGCCTGGGTAAGGTGGTGCATGCACCCCTTACTGTGATATAGGCTACCTATATCACTACATACATACACACATATAAACCTATAAGTCACTCCTATGGCAGGCCTTATCAATCCTGAAGGCAGAGTGCGTGGTTCCTATGTGAGAGGGTGCCCCTGCATGAGCAGGGCCCCTCTGCAGCGTTCGGAGACCCTTCTCTGATGCTGTTTGTAGTGCAGCCTGACCATATACTCTTAAGCGCATTATAACCTCGCGTTAAATGCTAACTTTGGGATGGCTGCACGGAAACATGTCGTGTTTGGTGTCAAACATCTTGGAATACTACCCCCACCAGTTCTGGCGGCGGGGTAGCATTCCACCCTTCTAGAGGAAAGACATGTACACACTGGTATGCCCGGTACTGACTTTCCAGAGCCCTGGCATCACAAAATGGATGCCGCTGCCACAGACACGAGTCTGGCCTCCTGCTGCTGACCGAAACTCCGGCAGGGAGGCCTGGACAATAGGTTTCCTGTCCCAGGGAGGTGTGACCACCTCCCCAGACAGGATAGTGTGTATTGGGGCTGGGCGGGAGCACTCTCGGGTGCTTTGAAGTCCTGCACTGGGGGCACATTTGATGTCCCTGTGCATACCCCAGTTCAAACCGGCTCAGGGGCTTCCAGCCCCTGCTCTGGCGCGAAACTGGACAAAGGGAAAGGGGTGTAACCACCCCTCTGCCCTGACCCTCCCATAGGTGGGGCCACAGAGTATGTCCAACACCCTACCTTAGTATAAGTAGGGGATCCCAGTCCTTAGGACTTTAGATTTACCTGGACGAAACTCTGACACAGAATCCTGGACCTTCGACGCTCTACTTTAAGATTAGAGGACTGAAGAATCTCCCTTGGGGTCAAGGAGTGACTCCCCTGCTTGGCAGGCACCAAAAAAGCAATTGTCCGGTCTGCATCGCTGAAGCTCCCGTCGAACGCTGAAGTCTTTGCATCACCAGAGGTGGATTTCCAGACTTCCCCGAGGCTGTCCTGAGTCCCAAGCAAAGCTGAGGGCCGTAGCTGTCGTGGGTAATGTGGAACCATGACCCCTGGACACCGATCGCATTTGCAAGTGCATCCTCTTCTGGGTATCCCACGAAATCGTGCTTTGGGCTCCGAGTAGCCCCAGCCTCCAGCACCAACTGCACCGAAGATCACTGGCCTCCACTCCACGAGTGTCCTGTGAGCCAGCTCCACGTGCACCGTCTCGAGGCTCCTTCGCGGTCGCTAGTCCGTTGGCTAGTAGGCCCTCACAAAGGCCAATATTTTTCTGCTTGGGCTCCCTGGTTGAATCAGGTGTGCCCTGACTTATCCTCGCTGGGTGAGTCTCCCAGACCTTGCTGGTCTGCAATATCGTCCTTCTTCCATTTCCACGAGACTTGCCGTTGCCAAGGCTTGTTGGGTCCAATCCGGTCGCCAACACCCCTGCAATCGACAGACGTCATGGGACAGCTCGAATCCAGCTCCTGGTTGTCGTCGACGCCTCCTGTACCTCGTGGCTGAAGAGTTAAGACAACTGTCAACCTACCTGAAGCACTCGACATCGGTGGGCATCTGCTCATCGCCTTCCTGGTCACTGGCTAGTGACCCAGACTCTGTCCCCTCTGCTTTCAGGTTCTTCAGATCTTCGATCCACCTTTGGATCCACCCGAACACTTTCGACTTGCCCGCCAGCAGCACTTTGCAGCAGATCGCCATTGAAAGCGACGAAGAAACCCGACCCCGAAAGACACCTATGCACCCGGCTTCCCTGGGTGAGGTAACTCGAGTACTCCGGTGCTCCCGTGGGTATTGACACTAGAACAGCCTAGTTCTCAAAGGGTTTGCTCCAAGTCCTCCTCTAAGTGTCCCTTTCTTTTAAATTCTAATCGCGACTTTCCCCATAGAAGTTAACGGTGGTTCGCGGCTGTGTTCATACACTGCACGCGTCCCCGTGGATCCCCTGTGTCACTGCCTTGGGTGGTTCCTTGTGGTCCAAGCACTTCTACAGGCTCTAGGCCTTGTGTCTAGCTCAGTCGTGGTTCTTATACCACTTTATTGGTATATGGTTTGGTACGCCCCTGGGGCTCAAACGTGTATTTGTGCTATTACTGTAGATAACTAACTCAGTAACGTATGTATTTCGAACTCTAGCCTCATAAAGAGACTAGAGGGGTGTGTTTAGTAATAAATACATATATTTTGAATATATACCTGGTGTGGTCCTCTTTCATTTGGTCACTCAAGAGATTATAGACTGGTAAAACAAGCTGCTTTACATTCCTTCAAGACTTAGCCTGAAGGCTGCTCTCCAAAGCTACCACTAGGATAGCTTTCAATAAAGGTTGTCTTTAACCTATCTCCAATAAGGGGTTGTTTGGACTGGTGCAAGGTGCCCACTATAATTAGTGGACAGCATGTGCCAGGCCAACTTCTCACAGTAGGGTTGACCCTGGGTTCTGAAGTGGACTCTGACCTAGTCAGAGTGCCCACTCAGGCAATGCTGATTTGTGAGGGAGACCTTAACATGTCCTTCCTAGTAAGCCCCAGTAATCTGGGCAAATACAAACAGCAGCCTGTAATAAATGGCAAACAGGCTTTGGCATTTAGGGACACAGGTGCTAGTGTCACCATGGTGGCAGAGGATCTTGTGGACCCTGGACAGATCATCCTGGGCGAAATGTACCAGGTGACCAATGCAAGCAACGTCAAGACCAACTATAGTCTGGCAGTTGTGAATTTCTCCTGGGGAGGGTAACTGGCCTCAAGAAGGTTGTAGTCAGTGCAGACCTCCCTGTCGAATGTCTATTGGGCAATGATCTAGAGACTTCAGCCTGGTCTGAAGTAGAGGTATGGACTCATGCTGAGATGTTGGGCATCCCTGCAGAGGTATTTGCTGTGACCAGGTCACAAGCAAGAATGCATAACACTGAACCAGCTCTGGATCCTGGAACAATGGACCAGATGCTTCCCAAGAGGAGGAGCAGTAGGGTAAAGGCAGTGCCTTCCCTCTGTCTCAGATTACAGATTCACCCCCAGAGGGAGGTGAAGCAGATCCTGAAGAAGGAACTGCCCCAGAGGGACTTGAGCCTGATCAGGTTGAGTTCTTGGGGGCAGGGGGCCCTTCTAGGGAAGATCTGAGTACGGAGCAACAGTGCTGCCCCTCTCTTGAACCCCTCAGACAGCAGGCTGCTGCTGAGGCTGCTGGGAGTGCTAGTGGGTCCCATAAAGTTTATTGGGATGAGGGACTCCTATATTCTGAGAGTAGAGACCCAGCCCCTGGAGCCACCAGGAGGATGGTAATACCTCAGAAGTTTAGGGGTTCCTCTTGACCCTAGCACATGACATCCCTTTAGCAGGACACTTGGGCCAAAACAAGACCTGGGACAGGCTTGTTCCACATTTTCATTCGCCACATATGTCAGAGGACACAAAGGAGTTTTGTCGCTCCTGTGTCACATGCCAAGCCAGTGGTAAGGCAGGTGGCACAACAAAGGCCCCTGATACCACTACCGGTGGTGGGGGTACCCTTTGAAAGGGTAGGGATTGACATTGTTGGTCCCCTTGACCCTCAAACTGTATCTGGGCACAGGTTTATCCTGGTGGTAGTGGATCATGCCACCAGGTACCCAGAAGCAATTCCCTGAGGACCACCACAGCCCCTGTGGTGGCAAGAGCCCTCATTGGAGCTTCTCCAGAGTGGGTTTCCCAAAGGAGGTCATTTCTGACAGAGTTACCAACTTCATGTCAGGATATCTGAAAGCAATGTGGAAGGAGTGTGGTGTAACTTACAAGTTCACCACCCCCTATCACGCACAATGCAATGGTTTAGTTGAACGCTTCAACAAAACCTTAAAAGGAATGATTAAAGGACTCCCAGAGAAGCTTAGGCGGAAATGGGACCTTCTTCTTCCTTGCCTGTTGTTTGCATACAGGGAGGTTCCACAGAAGGGGTTGGTTACAGCCCATTTGAGCTTCTGTTTGGGCATCCTGTGAGAGGTCCACTGTGTTTGGTAAAGAGGGCTGGGAGTTACCTCTCAAGCCCCCAAACAAGATGTGATGGACTATGTACTTGGTCTCCGCTCCCGGATGGCAGAGTACATGAAAAAGGCAACCAAAACCTGGAGGCCAGCCAAGAATTACAAAAAGCTTGGCATGACCGAAAGGCTGTACTGACTGTATACCAGCCAGGACAGAAGGTGTGGGTATTGGAGCCTGTGGCCCCAGCAGCCCTCCAGGACAAGTGGAGTGGCCCCCATACAATAGTTGAACAGAAGGGAGAAGTCACCTACCTGGTGAATCTTGGAACTCCCAGGAGCCCCTGAGGGTGCTCCATGTCAACAGATTGAAGCCATATGTTGACAGGGCTGACATGGGCTTGCTCATGGCAACTGATGAGGAACAGGAGGAGGAGAGTGACCCTCTCCCTGACCTGCTCTCTCAGAACCCTGATGATGGTTCAGTCGATGGTGTTGCTTTGGCAAGCAGCCTCACTGACCATCAGCAAACTGAGTGCAGACAAGTTCTGCAGCAGTATAGACATATGTTTAGCCTGACCCCTAGTCAGACTTCCTGGTGCACCCACGAGGTGGACACTGGAGACAATCTGCCTGTCAAGAATAAAATCT
The DNA here is from genome assembly GCA_963921515.1 of Calotriton arnoldi. Taxonomy (NCBI): domain Eukaryota; kingdom Metazoa; phylum Chordata; class Amphibia; order Caudata; family Salamandridae; genus Calotriton; species Calotriton arnoldi. The sequence goes on along the minus strand of CAWUFW010012376.1, from coordinate 400,587 downwards.
ACAGGCAACCTGACCATGTCAGGGACTGTATCAGGACTGAAGTCCAGAAGATGTTGGAGCTATGTGTAATTGAGCCTTCAGATAGCCCTTGGGCTAGCCCAGTAGTCCTGGTACCCAAGCCTCATACCCAGGGTGGTAAGAAAGAAATGAGGTTTTGTGTAGACTACAGAGGCCTCAATGCAGTCACTAGGACTGATGCCTATCCCATACCAAGGGCAGATGAGCTGATTGATACTTTGGCCTCAGCCAAGTATCTAAGCACGTTTGACCTGACAGCTGGCTACTGGCAGATCAGGTTAGCTGATGATGCAAAAGCCAAAACAGCATTTTCGACCCCTGGTGGGCACTACCACTTCGTGGTGATGCCCTTTGGATTGAAAAATGCCCCTGCCACTTTTCAGAAGTTGGTGAATAAAGTTCTGACAGGGATGGAAACTTATTGCTCAGCTTATCTAGATGATATTGCTGTCTTTAGTTCCTCCTGGCAGGATCACCTGGTCCACCTCAGGAATGTTTTGGAGGCTCTGCAGAAAGCAGGCCTCACTATCAAGGCCACTAAGTGCCAGATAGGGCAGAGTCAGGTTGTATACCTGGGCCACCTTGTAGGTGGAGGCCAGGTTCAGCCTTTACAGAGCAAAATCCAAACCATAATGGAATGGGTTGCTCCAACCACCCAGACACAGGTGAGAGCCTTCTTAGGCCTGACTGGGTACTATAGGAGGTTTGTCAAGGGATATGGATCTATAGTGACCCCCTTGAATGATCTGACCTCAAAGAAAATGCCAAAAAGGTTCAGTGGACAGCTAGCTATCAAAAGGCATTTGAAGACCTAAAGCAGGCCATGTGCACTGCCCCCATCTTACAGAGTCCAGACTACACCAAAAAGTTCATTGTCCAAACAGATGCTTCTGAGCTGGGTGTGGGAGCTGTACTGTCTCAACTGAATGATGAAGGTCAAGACCAGCCAGTAGCTTTTATTAGCAGAAGGTTGACCCCTAGAGAGACACGTTGGTCAGCTATAGAGAGGGAGGCCTTTGCTGTGGTGTGGGCCCTGAAGAAGCTGAGGCCATACTTGTTTGGCACCCACTTCATAGTTCAGACCGACCTCAAGCCCCTCCTATGGCTTAAACAAATGAAAGGAGAAAACCCAAAACTTTTGAGGTCGTCCATTTCCCTACAGGGGATGGACTATACAGTGGAACATAGACCTGGGACCCAACATGCCAATGCAGATGGACTCTCAAGGTATTTCCACTTTGAACACGAAGACTCAACTGGTCAAGGTTAGTTTAGTGTCCCTGCGTTTGGGAGGGGGTTGTGTAGGAGAGTAGGATCTGCCTCTTATGTTGCCCCCACTTTTTTTTCTGATGTTTACACTGGTTTCTGGCTATAGTCTGGCTGGGACCCTGCTAATCAGGGCCCCAGCCTCTCTGTTCTCTTTAAACGATTTGGAGTGCACTCTAGGTGCACTAGTGATTGGATACTGTGGTACCTTATGAGTCCCTAGTATATGGTACCTTAGGTACCAAGGGCATAGGTACCCCACAGGCCTACCAGGGGCTGCAGCATGTATTATGCCACCCCTGGGAAGCAGACTAAATCTGACACCACAGGCCTGCTACTGCAGCCTGGGTGAGGAAGTGCTAGCGCCCCTCACTGAGATATAGGTCCCCTATATCTCTCCTACACACCCATATAAACCTATCAGTCACCCCTAAGGCAGGCCCTATCAATCCTGAGGGCAGGGTGCTTGGCTTCTATGTGAGGGGGTGCCTCTGCCTGAGCAGGGCCCCTCTGCAGCTCTCAGAGTCCATTCTCTGGTGCTGTTTGTGGATGCGGTTAAACCATATACTTTTAAGTGCATCATATCCTCGCGGTAAAATGCTAACTTTGGAATGGCTGCATCGAAACATGTCGTGTTTGGTGTCAAACATCTTGGAATACTACCCCCCGCCAGTCCTGGCGGCGGGGGTAGCATTCCACCCTTCTAGAGGGATAGACATGTACCTACTGTGGAAACGCGGTAGAATCCTGAAGAGCCCTGGCATCACAAAATGGATGCCACCAGTCACAGACACTGGGCTGCCCTCCTGCTGATGACCAAAACTCGCAGTGGAGGAAGCCCAACAATAGATATCCTGTCCCAAGGGGGTGTGACCACCTTCCAGACAGGGTTTAGTGTATTGGGGCAGGGTGGGTGCACTCTTAGAGTGCTTTGAAGTCCTGCACTGGGGGAGCAGAAGGCTCCTCTGTGCATATGCCAGTTCAAACCGGCTCAGGGGCTACCTGTCCCTGCTCTGGCGCGAAACTGGACAAAGGGAAGTGGGTGTAGCCACCCACTCCCCTGACCCTCCCATAGGTAGGGTCATAGAGCTAGTCCCTCCCTTTCTTTTAGTATAAGAGGGGGAACCTGTGCATTGCACCCTAGATTTCCCTGGACGACGCTCTACAAGAAGAATCCCGGACCTTCGACGTTCCACTACCTTTGGAAGACTGAAGAATCTCCCTTGGAGTCAAGGAGTGACCGCTGCTTGGCAGGCACCAAAAACTACAAACGATGGTCGCAAACTATGCCACTCCCACAGGAGTCCGAAGTCCCTGCAGCCCAAGAAGTGGATTTCCTGACTTTTCAAAGGCCATCGTGAGTCCCCAGCGAAGCTGAGGCCAGTGGACCCCAAGAGTAACGAGGAACCGCGACCCCTGGGTATCATGCACTATTGTCAAGTGCAATGCCTTCACAACGTTCCACGAACTTGTACTTTGGACCACGTGTGGTCCCAGCCTCCAGCAGAAATCCCTCCTAAGATCAGAGGCCTACCACGTCCCGAGTGACCGTGGGCCCCTGTGAGTGAATCCTCCTGAGGCGTCTTTGCGATCCCTTGCCAGCCGGCTTGTGGGTCCTCAGAAGACTTTCTAAAGAAACCAAAGAGCTCCCCTGGTTGCTCCAGGCCTGCCCTGACTTACCCTCGCTGGGTGAGTCCCCCAGACCTTGCTGGTCTGCGCCATTGCCTCTTCACACTTTCCCCGAGACTTGCTGTTACCAAGGCTTATTGGATCCGATTGAGTCGCCAAGACCGCAGTAAGCTGCAGAAATTATGGGACACGCCGAATCCAGCTCCTGGTTGTCGTCGACACCTCCTGGACCTCGTGGCTGAAGAGTCAAGGCAACTGCGGATGACTTGAATCTTGCGACAACGGTGGGCATCCATCTTTCTTGCCCCGAGTCACTGCCAAGTGACTTTGAACACTGTCCCCTCTGCTTTCAGGTCTTCCATCCTCTGAATCCAGGCTTCGATTCCTCCGGACACTTCTCCTGTCGCCGCAAGCAGCAAGTCTTCACTGGCTCCCATTGAAAACGACGCCGCGACCCGACACCAAAGAACACCTATGCACCCGGCTCCCCTGGGTGAGGTAACTTCAGCACTACGGTGCTCCTGTGGGTGTGGGCCCTAGAACTACTTACCCTGTAAGTGACTTGCTTGTAGCTTCCCTAGAAGTGTCCTAAAACTCTAACTTTCTAAGTGCGACAATTGCGCTGACTTGTACAGGGTTCGCGTCTGTGTTAGACACACCGCGTCCATCTCCTATGTAACACTATCTAAAACTGTATCCTTCGACTCGTATTGAGTCCGATCGGTGTTCGCCTCGAACACACAAAGGGCCTGTAACTCTGAGATCTCCCCTGCACTGACTCGCACAAGGTTCGCGTCTGTGTTAGAGACAGCGCGTCCATCTCCCTTGCATCTCTATCTGTGACCGCGTCCTTTGACTCGTACAAGGACCGATCAGTGTGTTCTCCTCGAACACGCAAGGGACCTTTAACATTGAAATCTCAATCGCGTCTGAGCGCATAGACTCGCACAGGACTCGCACCGGTGCCACGTCACCGCGTCCGTCCCCTGTGGGTCTCCTACAACTACCTGGGGTGGTTCTTGGGGGTCCCTCGATTCTAGATGCCCTAGACCTAGGTCTAGCAAACTAAGATTGTGATATTCGATGGTGCTAAACTTATTGTGATAACATTTGACTTGTACATAGGTTCCTGACTTCTAATCTCATAAAGAGATTAGTAGAGAGTGTTTATTAATAAATACATATATATTTGATATATATACCTGTGTAGTGTCTTTTCATTTGGTGATTCAAGAGATTGTGTGGTAAAACAAGCTGCTTTACATTCCTTCAAGACTTAGCCTGAAGGCTGCTCTCCACAGCTACCACTAGGATAGCTTTCTATAAACGTTGTCTTAAACCTATCTACCATAAGAGTCGAATTGTTCTGGTGCAAGGTGTCCACTTTAATTAGTGAACAGCATATACCAGGCCAACTTCTCACAGGTACCAACTTCATGTCAGGATATCTGAAAGCAATGTGGAAGGAGTGTGGTGTAACTTATAAGTTCACCACCCCCTATCACCCACAATGCAATGGTTTAGTTGAACGCTTCAACAAAACCTTGAAAGGAATGATTAAAGGACTCCCAGAGAAGCTTAGGCGGAAATGGGACCTTCTTCTTCCTTGCCTGTTGTTTGCATACAGAGAGGTTCCACAGAAGGGGGTTTGTTACAGCCCATTTGAGCTTCTGTTTGGGCATCCTGTGAGAGGTCCACTGTGTTTGGTAAAAGAGGGCTGGGAGTTACCTCTCAAGCCCCCCAAACAAGATGTGATGGACTATGTACTTGGTCTCCGCTCCCGGATGGCTGAGTACATGAAAAAAGCAACCAAAAACCTGGAGGCCAGCCAAGAATTACAAAAAACTTGCCATGAACAAAAGGCTGTACTGACTGTATACCAGCCAGGACAGAAAGTGTGGGTGTTGGAGCCTGTGGCCCCAGCAGGCCTCCAGGACAAGTGGAGTGGCCCCCATACAATAGTTGAACGAATGGGAGAAGTCACCTACCTGGTGAATCTTGGAACTCCCAGGAGCCCCCTGAGGGGGCTCCATGTCAACAGATTAAAGCCATATGTTGACAGGGCTGACATGGGCTTGCTCATGGCAACTGATGAGGACCAGGAGGAGGAGAGTGACCCTCTCCCTGACCTGCTCTCTCAGAACCCTGATGATGGGTCAGTAGATGGTGTTGCTTTGGCAAGCAGCCTCACTGACCATCAACAAACTGAGTGCAGACAAGTTCTGCAACAGTATAGACATATGTTTAGCCTGACCCCTAGTCAGACTTCCTGGTGCACCCATGAGGTGGACACTGGAGACAGTCTGCCTGTCAAGAATAAAATCTACAGGCAACCTGATCATGTCAGGGACTGTATCAGGACTGAAGTCCAGAAAATGTTGGAGCTAGGTGTAATTGAGCCTTCAGATAGCCCTTGGGTTAGCCCAGTAGTCCTGGTACCCAAGCCTCATACCCAGGGTGGTAAGAAAGAAATGAGGTTTTGTGTAGACTACAGAGGCCTCAATGCAGTCACCAGGACTGATGCCTATCCCATACCAAGGGCAGATGAGCTGATTGATACTTTGGCCTCAGCCAAGTATCTGAGCACGTTTGACCTGACAGCTGGCTACTGGCAGATCAGGTTAGCTGATGATGCAAAAGCCAAAACAGCATTTTCGACCCCTGGTGGGTACTACCACTTCGTGGTGATGCCCTTTGGATTGAAAAATGCACCTGCCACTTTTCAGAGGTTGGTGAATAAAGTTCTGACAGGGATGGAAACTTATTGCTCAGCTTATCTAGATGATATTGCTGTCTTTAGTTCCTCCTGGCAGGATCACCTGGTCCACCTCAGGAATGTTTTGGAGGCCCTGCAGAAAGCAGGCCTCACTATCAAGGCCACTAAGTGCCAGATAGGGCAGAGTCAGGTTGTATACCTGGGCCACCTTGTAGGTGGAGGCCAGGTTCAGCCTTTACAGAGCAAAATCCAAACCATAATGGAATGGGTTGCTCCAACCACCCAGACACAGGTGAGAGCCTTCTTAGGCCTGACTGGGTACTATAGGAGGTTTGTCAAGGGATATGGATCTATAGTGACCCCCTTGAATGATCGGACCTCAAAGAAAATGCCAAAAGGACAGTGGACAGCTAGCTGTCAAAAGGCATTTGAAGACCTAAAGCAGGCCATGTGCACTGCCCCATCTTACAGAGTCCAGACTACACCAAAAAGTTCATTGTCCAAACAGATGCTTCTGAGCTGGGTGTGGGAGCTGTACTGTCTCAACTGAATGATGAAGGTCAAGACCAGCCAGTAGCTTTTATTAGCAGAAGGCTGACCCCTAGAGAGAAACGTTGGTCAGCTATAGAGAGGGAGGCCTTTGCTGTGGTGTGGGCCCTGAAGAAGCTGAGGCCATACTTGTTTGGCACTCACTTCATAGTTCAGACTGACCACAAGCCCCTCCTATGGCTTAAACAGATGAAAGGTGAAAACCCAAAACTTTTGAGGTGGTCCATTTCCCTACAGGGGATGGACTATACAGTGGAACATAGACCTGGGACCCAACATGCCAATGCAGATGGACTCTCAAGGTATTTCCACTTTGAACACGAAGACTCAACTGGTCAAGGTTAGTTTAGTGTCCCTGCGTTTGGGGGGTTGTGTAGGAGAGTAGGATCTGACTCTTATGTTGCCCCCACTTTTTTTCTGATGTTTACACTGGTTTCTGGCTATAGTCTGGCTGGGACCCTGCTAATCAGGGCCCCAGCCTCTCTGTTCTCTCTAAACGATTTGGAGTGCACTCTAGGTGCACTAGTGATTGGATACTGTGGTACCTTATGAGTCCCTAGTATATGGTACCTTAGGTACCAAGGGCATAGGTACTTCACAGGCCTACCAGGGGCTGCAGCATGTATTATGCCACCCCTGGGAAGCAGACTAAATCTGACACCACAGGCCTGCTACTGCAGCCTGGGTGAGGAAGTGCTAGCGCCCCTCACTGAGATATAGGTCCCCTATATCTCTCCTACACACACATATAAACCTATCAGTCACCCCTAAGGCAGGCCCTATCAATCCTGAGGGCAGGGTGCTTGGCTTCTATGTGAGGGGGTGCCTCTGCCTGAGCAGGGCCCCTATGCAGCTCTCAGAGTCCATTCTCTGGTGCTGTTTGTGGATGCGGTTAAACCATATACTTTTAAGTGCATTATATCCTCGCAGTAAAATGCTCACTTTGGAATGGCTGCATCGAAACATGTCGTGTTTGGTGTCAAACATCTTGGAATACTACCCCCCCCCGCCAGTCCTGGCGGTGGGGGTAGCATTCCACCCTTCTAGAGGGATACACATGTACCTACTGTGGAAACGCGGTAGAATCCTGCAGAGCCCTGGCATCACAAAATGGATGCCACCAGCCACAGACACTGGGCTGCCCTCCTGCTGATGACCAACACTCGCAGTGGAGGAAGCCCAACAATAGATATCCTGTCCCAAGGGGGTGTGACCACCTTCCAGACAGGGTTTAGTGTATTGGGGCTGGGTGGGTGCACTCTTAGAGTGCTTTGAATTCCTGCACTGGGGGAGCAGAAGGCTCCTCTGTGCATATGCCAGTTCAAACCGGCTCAGGGGCTACCTGTCCCTGCTCTGGCGCGAAACTGGACAAAGGGAAGTGGGTGTAGCCACCCACTCCCCTGACCCTCCCATAGGTAGGGTCATAGAGCTAGTCCCTCCCTTTCTTTTAGTATAAGAGGGGGAACCTGTGCATTGCACCCTAGATTTCCCTGGACGACGCTCTGAAGAAGAATCCCGGACCTTCGACATTCCACTACCTTTGGAAGACTGAAGAATCTCCCTTGGAGTCAAGGAGTGACTCCCCTGCTTGGCAGGCACCAAAAACTACAAACGACGGTCGCAAACTACACTGCTCCCGCCGGAGTCCGAAGTCCCTGCAGCCCAGGAAGTGGGTTTCCTGACTTCTCAAAGGCCATCGTGAGTCCCCAGCGAAGCTGAGGCCAGTGGACCCCAAGAGTAATGAGGAACCGCGACCCCTGGGTACCGTGCACTATTGTCGAGTGCAACCCCTTCACAACGGTCCACGAACTTGTGCTTTGGACCACGTGTGGTCCTAGCCTCCAGCAGAAATCCCTCTGAAGATCAGAGGCCTACCTACGTCCCTAGTGACCGTGTGCCCCTGTTGAGAAAATCCTCCCGAGGCATCTTCGCGATTATTTTCCAGCCGGCTTGTGGGTCCCCAGAAGACTTTCTAAAGACACCAAAGGGCTCCCCTGGTTGCTCCAGGCCTGCCCTGACTTACCCTCGCTGGGTGAGTCCCACAGACCTTGCTGGTCTGCGCCATTGCCTCTTCGCACTTTCCCCGAGACTTGCTGTTACCAAGGCTTGTTGGCTCCAATCGAGTCGCCGACACCGCAGTAAGCTGCAGACATCGTGGGACACGCTGAATCCAGCTCCTGGTCGTCGTCGACGCCTCCTGGACCTCGTGGCTGAAGAGTCAAGACAATTGCAAACGACCTGAATCTTGCGACGACGGTGGGCATCCATCTTCCTTGCCCCGAGTCACTGCCAAGTGACTTTGAACACTGTCCCCTCTGCTTTCAGGTCTTCCATCTTCCGAATCCAGGCTTGGATTCCTCCGGACACTTCTCCTGTCGCCGCAAGCAGCAAGTCTTCACTGGCTCCCATTGAAAACGACGCCGCGACCCGACACCAAAGAACACCTATGCACTCGGCTCCCCTGGGTGAGGTAACTTCAGCACTACGGTGCTCCTGTGGGTGTGGGCCCTAGAACTACTTACCCTGTAAGTGTCTTGCTTGTAGCTTCCCTCGAAGTGTCCTAAAACTCTAATTTTCTAAGTGCGACAATTGCGCAGACTCGTCCAGGGTTCGCGTCTGTGTTAGACACACCGCGTCCATCTCCTTTGTAACACTATCTAGAACTGTGTCCTTCGACTCGTACTGAGTCCGATCGGTGTTCGCCTCGAACACACAAGGGGCCTGTAACATCGAGACCTCCATTGCACTGACTCGCACAAGGTTCGCGTCTGTGCTAGACACAACGCGTCCATCTCCCTTGCAACTCTATCTGTAACCGCGTCCTTCGACTCGTACAAGGACCGATCGGTGTGTTCGCCTCGAACACGCAAGGGACCTTTAACATTGAAATCTCAATTTCGTCTGAGCGAATAGACTCGCACAGGACTCGCACCGGTGCCAGGTCACCGCGTCCGTCCCCTGTGGATCTCCTACAACTACCTGGGGTGGTTCTTGGGGGTCCCTCGATTCTAGATGCCCTAGACCTAGGTCTAGCAAACTAAGATTGTGATATTCGATTGTGCTAAACTTATTTTGATAATATTTGACTTGTACATATGTTCCTGACCTCTAATCTCATAAAGAGATTAGTAGAGAGTGTTTATTAATAAATACATATATATTTGATATATACCTGTGTGGTGTCTTTTCATTTGGTGATTCAAGAGATTGTGTGGTAAAACAAGCTGCTTTACATTCCTTCAAGACTTAGCCTGAAGGCTGCTCTCCACAGCTACCACTAGGATAGCTTTCTATAAAGGTTGTCTTAAACCTGTCTACCATAAGAGTCGAATTGTTCTGGTGCAAGGTGTCCACTTTAATTAGTGAACAGCATATACCAGGACAACTTCTCACACACACGTTCTTGTGAATATCCCCCTAAGGCTTTCTGGAACCTTCCTTTTCCCTAGCCTTGTCTCGTGGCATGTCTCACTCTGAGACTGAGGTGGGATCCAAGTGGCATCTTGATCATCAGAAGGAGGCTTGGAGAAGAAGTTGATGGACTAACCCTCCTTTTCCTTGCTGGGGATCTGGAAGACAATGGATTTCTGAAAGAGTGGCTTGCTCTTCTTCCTCAGCAGGAAGCTCGATCTCCTGAACTGCCCCTACTTCGGGAGGAACAACTACTATTGGGGGTGGTTGCGGCTGTTGTTGCCCACTTATCTCAGTTTCCTGCATTGATTGGGTACTACTTTGCAATAACAATAAGTCAATTTCAACATCAATGCTCGTTGGCGTTGTCGTGATTAGACTGGCTGCCTCTGCGACAGACATGGGCTTGGGCCTAGGTTGGTGGGGTGGGTCCACTGATGAGGGGGTGCTGCTCCCACCTTGCTCCCCGGACACTGCTGCTGCAGGCACAATTTTTGGTTTCCCAAAAAAGGTCTTGGGCGACATACCAGTGGTGGCAAGTGGCAGTGCCTTCTTCTCACTGGCAAGTTTCTTGGGACTGGACCTGGTACCTTTCTTTGGGGCCATCTTGAAGATGTTAGTTAGCACGCAGTGGCACAAGTTGAAGAGATGTCTGTCTATGGTCACACGTCACGTGACGTCGTTTGCAGGCCGCAAGCCTTCTGTCTGGCAGTACAATGGGTGATGTTGTCTCCTCCTCTTTTGTGCACCTAAAAGCAAAGAAGCAAGAAGAACATCAGTGAAACATGGCACTGTTGTGGTTCAATTACTAGTACAAACAAATACAATATAATTTAGCGTGTGTGGTGTCACTTGTTAGTGTTATTACCTCAGTTATTAAAACAATTAAAAATACAATGTAACCATTTGTGAGACTTTGACAACAACAAGGGCTTTCATGGTGTACTGTGTACACTACAGTAGTACACTCAGAAAGGATAGGACAGAGGAAGAACAACAACAAAAATACAAATGTAAAGGTTTGGCATTGTGCATCACGTGGGATGTAGCACTCAGGGAGCTGCAGCTGACAAATGACAATGGAAGCAATAAGCCAAGGGGAACAAAGGGAAGACAGACATGCAGGCCTATATTGTGAGAAGTTGGCCTCGTATATGCTGTCCACTAATTAAAGTGGGCACCTTGCACCAGTCCAAATGACCCTTATGATGTATGAGGTCAAAGATAACCTTTAGAAAGCTATCCTAGTGGTAGCTGTGGAGAGCAGCCTTCAGGCTTAATCTTGAAGGAATGTAAAGCAGCTTGTTTTACCAGAGTATCACCTCCTATATTGACTAAATGAAAAGAGAACCACACAGTAGTTATATAAAAATATGTATTTATTAATCTAACACTCTCTAGTATCCTCTACACGAGGATAGCACACAAAGCACACAATACGAGATCAATAGAACAGTTGTAAGTAGCACAATACACAGTGGGCTCCTGGGGGAGACCAAACCATATACTAAAATAGTGATATAACAATCACGACTTGAGTCAAGACAAGGTCTAGAGCATGTAGAATCGCTAGGACCCCAAGTAACCACCCAAGGCGAGTAGATAGGGACCCCACGGAGGATGGGTGCAGTATGCTTACACGACCGCGGGCTCCGTACAATTCTATGGGGAAGTCGCGGTTGCAAGTTTAAAGTTTAAGGACCCTTCTAGGAGGACTTCGAGCAAACCCTTTGGAACTTAAGAGGTTGGAGAGCCACCCCACCCGTGGATACCGTAGTACCCGAGTTACCTATCCCATAGGAGCCGGGTGCATAGGTCTGGAGTGGTGTCATAAACCGCCGTCGTTTCAATGGAGGGCTGTGAAGGAGTACTGCTGCCGTGAAGGTGAAGAGGGTCCGATGGAATCGAAGCCTGTATTCTGGAAGGAAGTAACCTGAAAGCAGAGGGGACAGAGTCTGGGTCACTTCAGAGTGACCAGGGGCTCGGTAGACGAATGCCCACCGATGTCGGGTGCTTCAGGTACGAAGAAGGGATGCTTGACTCTGCAGCCACGAGGACCAGGAGATGATGACGATGACCAGGAGCCAGAGGTGAGCTGTCCCACGAAGGATGTCGAGTGCTGAGGGGTCGGTGTCCGGCTGGAGCACCAACAAGCTTTGGCAAAAGCAACCCACGCAGGAAGGTCAAGCAGGTTACGGTGTGGACCAGCAAGGTCCAGGGGACTCACCAAGCAATGGAGAGTCAGGGCACGTCTGGAGCAACCAGGAAAGCCCAACAGAAATCAAGATGACCCTCAGGAGGACCCACAGGCCAAATGATCAGGAGTCACAAGGGGACCTCGAGCAAGATTGCAAAGTACCAGCCCACGGAGCACTCGGTGTGAGGAGGCTGGAGTTCTTTGGTGCAAATACTGCCCAGGGTCAGGACTACACAGAGTCCAATGCACAAGCTCGGGAATCACCAACAAGTATATGCAACTGCAAATGGGATGAGGTGCACAGGGGTTCGGGTTATGCAGACCCCACGAGGGATACTGGCCTAAAACTTGCTGAGAGGGCAGATCAACCTCTGGGACTTTAGAAAACCCACCTCCTGTGTTGCTGAAATCTTCGGAGTCTGCAGGAGCTCAGGAGCAGCAGACCGGTCAGTGGCCTTAAGGTGCCTGCAAATGCAGGGGAATGACTCCTTCACTCCAAGGGAGATTCTTCGGTTGTCCTTAGTGCACCACAGGTCCTACACAGAGCCTGTATGGAGCAAGGGCACAGACAAAGCTTTGGACGGAGAGGGAGATGAAGTCGGGCCCAGTCGAAGTCCAGCGAAGTCCAGAGTGTCCAGACGGTCGAAGGTCAGTGGTTTCTTCTTGTAGAATCTTGTCCACGTAAAATCTAAAGTCTTACAGCCAGGTTAGCCCTTTTGTACCCACTGGAAGGGGTTGGACAGATTCGGGGGACCCTCCTAGGGGAGGGTCAGGACAGAGGGGTGGTTACACCCATGTCCTTTGTCCAGTTTTGCACCAGAGCAGGAGCCAATGGCTCCCAGAACTGGTTTGATCTGGACTATACACAGGGACACCAAATGTGCCCCCAGTGCAGACTTTCAGGCACTCTCAGAGTGCACCCACCCAGCCCCAATACACTAAATCCTGTCTGGGAGATGGTCACACTTCCCTGTGACAGGATGCCTATTGTGCTGCTTTCCTCTGCTCAAGCTTGGCTCAGCAGCAGGAGGGCAGAAATGTGTCTCTGGTCGGCAGCATCCATTTTGTGCTGTCTGGGTCGAGAAGGCTGGCACCTGATAGACCAGTGACCCCACGAAGCTCGCTTCTGAAGGGTGGAATCATACCTCCCACACCGGTTACCGGTGTGGAGGTATGATTCCAAGGTGTTTGATACCAAACACGATATGTTTTTATGCAGCCGTTTTCGAGATAGCATTTACCCCGAGGATATAATGCACCTCTACCTATATGTCCGGCTGAGTCACATACAACCCGGGAGAATGGTCTCCGAAGGCTGCAGAGGGGCTCTGTTCATGCAGGGGCACCCTCTCACACAAAACTCAGCACTCTGCCTTCAGCATTGATAAGGCCTGCTATATGGGTGACTTATAAGTTTTAAGTGTAGTGACCAATAGATATAGTGAACCTATATCTAAGTAAGTGGTGCAAGCACCAGCTTACACAGGTTGCAGTAGCAGACCTGTAGTTCCATTTTAGCATGGCCTCTCATGGGTGGCATAATACATGCTTCAGCCCATGGGAGGCCTCTGGGGTACCTATGCCCTGGGTACATCTGTACCATATACTAGGGGCTTATAAGGGTACCCCAGTATCCAATATGGAGTGTACCAAAGTACATGTATGTCAATTTAAAGGAGAAAGCAGAGAGACTGGGGTCCTGATTAGCAGGATCCCAGTCAGACTAGTCAAAAACAGTGCAACATCAAGCAAAAAAGTGGGGGTAACCATAAGAAGCAGATCCTACTTTCTTACACAACCCCCCCCAAACGAAAGGACATGAGACTAACCTTGACCAGTTGAGTCTTCATTATCTAAGTGGAAATATCTGGAGAGTCCATCTGCATTGGCATGGTTACTCCCAGGTCTATGTTCCACTGTATAGTCCATCCCCTGTAGGGAAATGGACCACCTCAAAAGTTTGGGGTTTTCACCGTTCATCTGTTTTAGCCATAAGAGGGGCTTATGGACTGTCTGAACAATGAAGTGAGTGCCAAACAACTATGGCCTCAGCTTCTTCAGAGCCCAAACCACAGCAAAGGCTTCCCTCTCAATAGCTGACCAACGTTTCTCTCTGGGGGTCAGCCTTCTGCTTATAAAAGCTACTGGCTGATCCTGACCCTCTTCATTCAGTTGTGATAGCACAGCCCCTACCCCCAACTCAGATGCATCGGTTTGACAATGAATTGTTTGGATTAGTCAGGACTTTGCAGAATGGGAGCAGTGCACACGGCCTGCTTCAGGTCATCAAATGCCTTTTGACAGCTAACTGTCCACTGCACTTTCTTAGGCATTTTCTTAGAGGTCAGATCATTCAAGGGGGTCACTATAGATCAGAGGTCTTCAAACTTTTTGATGCCGAGACCCCCCTGTCAAAATCTTTTCGGCGTAAGGACCCCACCCCCTGACAAATTTCTAGAACTTGATACTCCTCATCATTGACAACTATCGACAACCATAAACGCCCCTAATCCCACAACAAATCATTTTTACAGTGGGCAAATAATATTAAACAGTGTTTAGCATAGCAAAGGTTAGTGATCGTGGGGGCGTGGTCAAAGGTGTGGCTAAAAACAAAGGGCCTCATTTATGAGAAATTGGCTTAGGGCAGCGCCGCAAGTCTTCTTGCTGCGCTGCCCTATGCCAATGTGAAAGAGGCAGGAATGCACCTTATTATTAAATATGGTACATTCCTGCCCTTTCCCTGACGTTGGCGCACAAATTGCTGCCTTGTGCCAACATAGGCAGGATTGTTTTGTGCAGGAAGGGCACCTTCCTGCACAAAAACAATCCAGAGAGGGGTTTCCTCTTTCTATGTGTGTTGCAAAATGCAGCACACATGGAAAGTGAAATAATGAGGAGAAACTAAAACATTTCTCTCCATTACGCCTGCTGTGTGGAGGCGTAAGGTTTTAGCGCTGCCCCAGGTTTACATGGTTTTGTAAATCTGGGGCATCGATCAAAATCCATTGCCGTTGCGTGGGAACACCCACCGCAATGCCCATGGAACGCCTACTTGACACAGAGTAAGGCAACACAGCGACTTGCACTGCTTTGTCTTACTCCATATCTATGAGGCCATGCAAAGCCATGCTGGGTGACTTTGCATCGCGACATAGATATAATTGAGACGCTTGCGCTGCCGGAGCTTCATAAAGTGATGCTCCGGAGGCACAAGCGTCTAATAAATAAGCGCCAAAATATTTTGTTCGTTTTTTAGAATTTCACAATTAGGTAGCTACATATAAAATAATGGATAGCTTAAATGAAAAATACATTTTAAAGAGATGTTACTCAGTGGGAAATGCACTGTAGTACATTATGAAACCTCTATTAATTAATGCACTGCAGAGGTCTGTGTCTGTAACCAGAGAGCCACCGATTTACATTTGGTTGGTGCAGTGGAGAATAGTGATTTGTGTAATTTTTTGTTACGAGGTCACAGCCTGTGACAGAAAGCACTGTGAATGCGTAAGTAATTTTAAAATAATATTTTAGGATAAAATTGAGTTTCCAAAATGTAGATTTTAGTAATACCAGTACATAAGTAATGCAATTTGTTTTTTGCATAACTGTCCCTTCAACCCTCCTCAGAGGTACTAAGCGCTGTGTAAATACAGTTACAATTAAAAGCGCGACTTCACAGCCCAGGTATTAACTCTTCCTACTACCACTGGAAAAAACCCAAATCTTTGCAATCACAATGCTTGGAGTGATAACCGCTCCAAAGCACCCTTTACATTTGCAGATTAACTCATAGCTGCATTTGCATTTCATTCAGCCAAGCCTGGTGTGAAGGATTGTTTTACCTGTTTTACTCTCTTTTTCACAGCACAGGAGACTCCATTAACTTCAGCAATTAACTCCAGCAGAAGCATTTTACCGATCAGAATGAAGCACCCGGACGGTTCTCTTTTTCCAAAAGGAAAAGCACATTTTGGATTCCAGGCAGAAGTGAGGCCTAGAAATGTGCGACCCCCTTTCCATGACTCCAGGGCCCCCCTGTGGGTCGCGCCCCACAGATTGAAGACCTCTGCTATAGATCCATATCCCTTGACAACCCTCCTGTAATACCCAGTCAGGCCCAAGAAAGCTCTGACCTGATTCTGGGTCGTTGGAGCAACCCAGTCCATGATGGTCTGGATTTTGCTCTGCAATGGTTGAACCTGGCCTCCACCCACAAGGTGGCCCAGGTACACAACCTTACTCTGCCCTATCTGGCACTTGGTGGCCTTGATAGTGAGGCCTGCCTTTTGCAGGGCCTCCAGAACATTTCTTAGGTGGACCAGGTGATCCTCCCAGGTGGAACTAAAGACAGCAATATCATCAAGATAAGCTGCACTATAGTCTTCCAGGCCTGTGAGAACTTTATTCACCAACCTTTCAAATGTGGCAGGTGCATTCTTCAAGCTGTTAGGTTTGAAAATCCCATTTCTGCTATGCACTGGTATCATGCTACATTAGGTTAGCAATGTGTGGCTAAATAGATGCCATTTGTATTCACGTTATGCAACCCACTGAGTTATCCCTGCAACGTGCAAACTTTAGTTAGCAAGTGTGACTCCATTTTGTATTTCGTAATCCCTATTAGGCTGTGTCTGAACTAGGCCTCATTATTCGTATTGCTTGCCTCAGCAGAACACTGTATTTAGTTATTATTTTTCTTTCCTGTTCAAGGCTGCTTCCCGACTTACTAATGAATAGGCCATTCTGCGCTTGCATGCCTATCCGAATGTGTAGTTCTGCTCCCACGTTAGGAGACGCTGAGACGCAGTGCAGTAACCTTGAGTTGCCGATAGCATGTACCCATCTGGCAGGTGGTAGCCCATCCTTCTGTGCCTTCTTTGTTCATGTTCGGCCCAGGCCGGTAACTTTCCACTGTGGGCGTGGTTGGGGGGTTCTTGGAGGAATGATCATGCATCGCAGGCCATTGGGGAGCCAGTCCCTCAGCAGACATCTTAGGGTGCAGGTCAGATTGGACTCCGCTGCAGAGTATTGCTAATAAATGCTTGTTTGTATCCTCTACTGTCTGACCGACTCTTCATTTCTTGGGAAGGCATAGCAGGTGGTTGTAAATAACCCTAGTGGCCCCTAAGGGCCACTTCTTTCAGTTGGCGCCCGAACAGGAACCCCGCAAGGTGATCCAGCTCGCCTGTAATTGGGTTGCAGGGTCGGGGTTGCGTCTGGTCAGTCGGGCGGATCGGGGTACCCCACACAATAGAGCTTGGTTCTCGCACCTGCCCCGCCCGTCTGATCGAGCGACTCCTCGTCTAGTGGTCACCGGCTGGTGTCCTGACAAGGCAAACCTTGGAGTTGACCGTTTGGTCCGAAGAGTCGGCAGTGGAGAATAACTTGACTCGACCTTGTAGGAGAGTAGGATCTGCTTCACATGGGTACCCCCACTTTTTGCTGATGCTTCACTGTTTTTCGACATTAGTCTGGCTGGGGCCCTGCTAATCAGAACCCCAGCCTAGCTGCTTCCTCTCTAAAATGGTTTCCATGTGCCTTAGGCACATCACTGATTGGAATCTGGAGTGCCCTTATAAGTCCCTAGTATATGGTATACTATGTACCAAGGGCATAGGTACCTCAGAGGCCTACCAGGGGCTGCAGCATGTATTATGCCACCCCTGGAAGGTCATCCAAACTGACACCGCAGGTCTGCTACTGCAGCCTGGGTAAGGTGGTGCATGCACCCCTTACTGTGATATAGGTTACCTATATCACTAAATACATACACACATATAAACCTATAAGTCACTCCTAAGGCAGGCCTTCTCAATCCTGAAGCTCAATGAACAATGGGGTAACCCTGTGTCCCTCAGAACCTGGGTAAAGGATTATAAAGGTACAATGGTTCTGTCGGGTATAGGCACAATATTTCTTATAAATACAATGTTTTCATCTAATTCAGTTTACATGGACAGATTATTCATTAAACAAACTGAATGAAAATACATTAAACAAAGGAACACATAATAAGAGTGAGGTAATCCGGTTGTGTGGGAAATTCAATATTTAATATAAATTACATCATTTATATTAACCCACATTTTATATTGCATTAACAGCTGCCAAAATCGTGATCAAGTGACATAGTGTGATAAGTGACACAATAAGTGCATAGTATATACAAAAATGATTAAAATATATACAAAATGTGAAAGGCCAGAATAGATACAATGACCCTACTACTCTGTATAATTTCAGTGTTTTTCGAGTAGGGACTTGAACTGGACCAAAAGGTAGCGTCGACGTTTCAACCCTATATGTGCGATTTTAAATCATCACAGCGGGTCTTCATCAGGACTGAGATAAGGAAGAAAATGGCAGCCTGCAAAATCAGTTAAAGCGTGCATTAGCATCATGGTGTGTTCCAAATGGCCATTAGCGAAATGATGTGTAAGGTCGTAACGACTCACCTAACAAGAACCAGAATTATTACTGGTATGGCTCAGGTCAGGGATGATCAAAGGCCCATCTAGTGATCATCTAGAGATAAAGAGGTAAGGTCAGGAATAGATTTATAAACAACAAATTTCAAAAGACCCAATAGGGACTAGGGCCGCACAGGTGAATTAATACACCACGTGTACGCCAAAGACACTCGCTCATATGTATTTAGGCTGTGTAAAGAAGAACTATATCAAGCGCTCAAATATGAGAGCAAAATCAGAGGTAATGGCTTTAACTGATTTTGCAGGCTGCCATTTTCTTCCTTATCTCAGTCCTGATGAAGACCCGCTGTGATGATTTAAAATCGCACATATAGGGTTGAAACGTCGACGCTACCTTTTGGTCCAGTTCAAGTCCCTACTCGAAAAACACTGAAATTATACAGAGTAGTAGGGTCATTGTATCTATTCTGGCCTTTCACATTTTGTATATATTTTAATCATTTTTGTATATACTATGCACTTATTGTGTCACTTATCACACTATGTCACTTGATCACGATTTTGGCAGCTGTTAATGCAATATAAAATGTGGGTTAATATAAATGATGTAATTTATATTAAATATTGAATTTCCCACACAACCGGATTACCTCACTCTTATTATGTGTTCCTTTGTTTAATGTATTTTCATTCAGTTTGTTTAATGAATAATCTGTCCATGTAAACTGAATTAGATGAAAACATTGTATTTATAAGAAATATTGTGCCTATACCCGACAGAACCATTGTACCTTTATAATTCTCAATCCTGAAGGCAGAGTGCGTGGTTCCTATGTGAGAGGGTGCCCCTGCATGAGCAGGGCCCCTCTGCAGCGTTCGGAGACCCTTCTCTGATGCTGTTTGTAGTGCAGCCTGACCATATACTCTTAAGCGCATTATAACCTCGCGTTAAATGCTAACTTTGGAATGGCTGCACCTAAACATGTCGTGTTTGGTGTCAAACATCTTGGAATACTACCCCCCCGCCAATTCTGGCGGCGGGGGTAGCATTCCACCCTTCTAGAGGGAAAGACATGTTAACTCTGGCTAGCCCGGTAACTTCTTTCCAAAGCCCTGGCATCACAAAATGGATGCTGCTGCCACAGACACGAGTCTGGCCTCCTGCTGCTGGACGAAACTCCGGCAGGGAGGCCTGGACAATAGGTTTCCTGTCCCAGGGAGGTGTGACCACCTCCCCAGACAGGATAATGTGTATTGGGGCTGGGCGGGAGCACTTTCTGGTGCTTTGAAGTCCTGCACTGGGGGCACACTTGGTGTCCCTGTGCATACCCCAGTTCAAACCGGATCAGGGGCTTGCAGCCCCTGCTTTGGCGCGAACTGGACAAAGAGAAAGGGTGTAGCCACCCCTCTGCCCTGACCCACCCATAGGTGGGGCCACAGAGTAGTCCAACCCCTAAACTTAGTATAAGTATAGGAACCCAGTCCTTAGGACTTTAGATTATCCCTGGACGAAACTCTGAAACAGAATCCTGGACCTTCGATGCTCTACTCACGATTAGAGGACAGAAGAATCTCCCTTGGGGTCAAGGAGTGACTCCCCTGCTTGGCAGGCACCAAAGAAGCATCTGTCCGGTTCGCATTTCTGAAGCTCCGTCGGACGCCGAAGTCATCGCATCACCAGAGGTAGATTCTCAGACTTCCCCGAGGCTACCCTGAGTCCCCAGCAAAGCTGAGGCCCGTAGCTATCGTGGGTGACGTGAGACCATGACCCCTGGACACCGAGCATATTTGCAAGTGCATCCTCTTCTGGGTCTCCCACGAAGTCGTGCTTTGGGCTCCAAATAGCCCTAGCCTCCAGCACTAACTGCTCCGAAGATCACTGGCCTCCACTCCACGAGGGTCCTGTGAGCCAGATCCACGTGCGACGTCTCGAGGCTCCTTCGCGGTCGCTAGCCCGTTGGCTAGTAGCCCTTAACGAAGGCCAATCTTTTTCTTACTTGGCATCCTGGTTGCTCCAGGCCTGCCCTCACTTACCCTCGCTGGGTGAGTTCCCCAGACCTTGCTGGTCTGCACCATCGACGATCTTCCTCTGCATCGAGACTTGCCGTTGCCAAGGCTTGTTGGGTCCAATCCGGTCGCGGACACCTCAGCACTCGACAGACATTGTGTACCAGCCCGAATCCTGCTCCTGGTCGCCGACAACGCCTCCTGGACCTCGTGGCTGAAGAGTCAAGACGACCGTCAACGCACCTGAAGCACTCGACATCGGTGGGCATCTGTCCATCGCCTTCCTGGTCACTGGCTAGTGACCCAGACTCTGTCCCCTCTGCTTTCAGGTTCTTCAGAACTCCGATCCACTCTTGGATCCACCCGGACACTTTCCACTTGGTCGCCAGCAGCACTTTGCAGCAGATCGCCATTCAAATCGACGACGAAACCCGACCCCGAAAGGCACCTATGCACCCGGCTTCCCTGGGTGAGGTAACACGAGTACTCCGGTGCTCCCGTGGGTAGAGACTCTTCAAAGTACTAGTTCTCAAAGGGTTTGCTCCAAGTCCTCCTTTAAGTGTCCCTTTTCTTTAATTTCCCGATCACGACTTTCTCCATAGAAGTCAACGGCGTATCGCGGTTGTGTATTTACACTGCACGCGTCCCCGTGGGTCCCCTGTGTCACTACCTTGGGTGGTTCCTTGTGGTCCAAGCACTTCTAGAGGCTCTAGGCCTAGTGTCTAGTTCAGTCGTGGTTCTTATACCACTTTATTGGTATATGGTTTGAGTACGCCCCTAGGGCCCAAACGTGTATTTGTGCTATTACTGTGTTTAAATAACTTCTAACTTATGTACTTCGAACTCTAGCCTCATAAAGAGACTAGAGGGGTGTGTTTAGCAATAAATACATATATTTTGAATATATACCTGGTGTGGTGCTCTTTCATTTGATCACTCAAGAGATTATAGACTGGTAAAACAAGCTGCTTTACATTCCTTCAAGACTTAGCCT
This sequence comes from Calotriton arnoldi, assembly GCA_963921515.1. Classification (NCBI taxonomy): domain Eukaryota; kingdom Metazoa; phylum Chordata; class Amphibia; order Caudata; family Salamandridae; genus Calotriton; species Calotriton arnoldi. Next base: position 379,363 of record CAWUFW010012376.1, on the reverse strand, counting down.
GAAGGCTGCTCTCCATAGCTACCACTAGGATAGCTTTCAATAAGGTTGTCTTTAACCTATCTCCAATAAGGGGTTGTTTGGACTGGTGCAAGGTGCCCACTATAATTAGTGGACAGCATATACCAGGCCAACTTCTCACATTGGTGTGCAGCGTGTGGGATTCCAGCTTGCTATTGTTTTACCAGATAATCTCAATTGAATTGATCAACTGAAAACCACTAAAGGTACCTAAGGTACATATAATTTAAGCTTAGAATACAGTAAGTTCTACTGAACTTAGAGTTGTGTGTTAAGGGATAGCACAACCCTTTCTACAACTCAAGAGAGTTTAGTAGGCCACACTAGAGTAGGTAGTGCATACACCACACCACACTAGTAATGTCTTTAAGGGTAGGATCTAAAGAATCCTTGCAGGAAGCCACTGAGCTTCCACCCTCCAAGTATGATACACTCCCATTCTTGGAATTGAGAGCTTTATGCAACTTGAGAAAAATAAGGACAGGCCAAAGTCCCACCACCCAACACCTTAAAGAGTTGTTGGTGGCTTATGACCTTAGTAAGCCCTTGGGGACTGAAGGGGTAGGAGCTGAGGGTGGGGCAGAAGATGAGGATGGGACCAGGGGTAGAAATACCCCCAGCCCCCCTCTGAAACTGGCCAGGAGGGTGAAAATGACCCTGACCTGGATAACCCAATCCCTCCTGAGGAAGATGAAGAGGATGATCAGGATGATGCCCTCTTTGTCCTCCCAGGAAGGATTATGAGTGTGCCCAGGAAGTCTAGATCTCCTTCTCAGGAGTCTAACCACTCTGGCACCTCAATAGGGAGCTCTGTCTCATCTCATAGGAGGGAATCCTCTCATGAGAGGAGAAAGAGGCTGATTCAATATGAGGAAGCTCAGCTTGAACTCAGAAGGAAGCAAGTAGCCTTAGACAGGGAGTCCCTAGATCTCTTTAGAGAGAAAGAAAGTTGGGACTAGAGTCCCATGGTGGCAGCCATGTCCCTAGAGATAGGGAAAGGTCCTATGACCATAGGAACCTGAGCAAGATTGTCCCTCCCTATCAGAATGGGGATGACATCCACAAGTGGATAACTGCTCTAGAGAGGGCCTGTAAAGTACAGAAGGTCCCTCAGGAGCAGTGGGCAGCAATCTTGTGGCTCTCCTTTGCAGACAAAGGTAGAGATAAGCTCCTCACTGTTAGAGAGGAGGATGCTGATAATTACAAGGTCTTGAAGAGTGCTCTTATTGATGGGTTTGGCCTAACCACTGAACAGTACAGGTTGAAGTTCAGAGATACCCAAAAGCACAGACTCAAGACTGGGTAGACTATGTGGATTGTTCTGCCAAGGCTCTGGAAGGCTGGTTGATGGGCAGTAAGGTGTGTGACTTCTCAGGATTGTACAATCTGATAATGAGGGAGCAGATTCTTAATAACTGTCAAAATCAGCTGTTGCATCAATACCTGGTAGACTCTGATCTGACCTCTCCCCAAGAATTGGGAAAGAAGGCAGACAAATGGGTCAGAACCAGGGTGAAGCAGAAGGTACAGAACCAAGGTGGGGAAACCAAGAAGCAAGATGCTAAGAACTCTGAAAAGGGTGGGGAGAAGGGTAAAGATCAAAAGTCTTCATCAGGCCCCCAAAAATCTTCTTCAGGTGGGGATTCACAGTCTACCAAAGGGAAAGGCCAAAGAAAACCATGGTGCAAGGTCTGTAAGCAAAAGACCCACTGGACCAGTGATTGCACCAAGTCCAAAGACTCAAGTCCAGCACCCACCAATGCCCCTAAGGCACCTGTTCCCCCTAGTACAGTTGGTGGGAGTGCTCCAGCCAAGGGTTTAGTAGGGTTCACCCTGGGTACTGAGTTGGGCTCTGACCTAGTCAGAGAACTGACTCAGGCTGTGTTAGTCTGTGATGGAGGCATGGATGTGACCTCCTCTGTGAGTCCCAGTAATCTGGGCAAGTACAGACAACAGCCTTTAATCAATGGACGTGAGGCTTTGGCATTTAGGGACACAGGGGCAAGTGTCACAATGGTGACACAAGACCTTGTGAATCCTGGGCAAGTTATACTTGGTGAGATGTACCAAGTGACCAATGCTAGCAATGTCAGAACAGACCATACTCTGGCAGTTGTTAACTTCTCCTGGGGAGGGGTAACTGGCCTTAAGAAGGTTGTGGTGAGTGCAAACCTACCAGTCGAATGCTTGCTTGGCAATGACTTAGAGACTTCTGCTTGGGCAGAAGTGGAGCTCAGGACCCATGCAGAAATGCTGGGGATCCCTGCAGATGTGTTTGCTGTGACCAGGTCACAAGCCAAAATGTCTAGCACTGAACAGGCCTTGGATTCTGGAAGAATGGACCAAGTGCCTTCCAAGAGGAGGAGTAGTAGGGTTAAGGCAGTGCCTTCCCCTTGGCTCAGGAGGAAGATCAGTCCCTTGAGGGGGATGATCTCAGCCCTGAAGAAGGAACTGTCCCAGAGGAACTTGAACCTGACCAGGTTGAGTTCTTGGGGACAGGGGGACCTTCTAGGGCAGATCTGAGCCAGGAGCAGCTAGAGCTGCCCCTCCCTTGAACCCCTCAGACAGCAAGCTGCTGCTGAGGCTGCTGGGAAAGCTAGTGGTCCCCATACAGTGTATTGGGATGATGGACTCCTGTACTCAGAGAGTAGAGACCCCAAGCCTGGTGCTACCAGGAGGTTGGTTATACCTCTGAAGTTCAGGGGCTTCCTATTGACCCTAGCCCATGATATTCCCTTGGCAGGTCACCTGGGCCAGAACAAGACTTGGGACAGAATTGTCCCTCACTTTCACTGGCCCCACATGTCTGAAGACACCAAGGAGTTTTGTCGCTCCTGTGTAACCTGCCAGGCCAGTGGCAAGGCAGGTGGCACTACAAAGGCCCCCCTGATACCACTACCTGTGGTGGGGTGCCCTTTGAAAGGGTAGGGATTGACATTGTTGGTCCCATGGATCCCCAAACAGCATCTGGGCACAGGTTTATCCTGGTGGTAGTGGATCATGCCACCAGGTACCCAGAAGCTATTCCCCTCAGGACCACTACAGCACCTGTGGTGGCAAGGGCCCTCCTGGGAATTTTCTCAAGAGTGGGCTTTCCTAAGGAGGTAGTATCAGACAGGGGTGCTAACTTCATGTCTGGGTACTTAAAAGCAATGTGGAAGGAGTGTGGAGTGACTTATAAGTTCACCACACCCTATCACCCACAATGCAATGGTTTAGTTGAGAGATTCAACAAAACCTTGAAGGGCATGATTAAAGGGCTCCCAGAAAAGCTTAGGCGAAGATGGGACATACTCTTGCCCTGCCTTTTATTCGCATATAGGGAGGTGCCTCAGAAGGGGTTGGTTACAGCCCTTTTGAACTTCTGTTTGGCCACCCTGTGAGGGGTCCACTGTGCTTGGTGAAGGAAGGATGGGAGTTACCTCTCAAGCCCCCAAAGCAAGATATAGTGGACTATGTACTTGGTCTCCGCTCCCGGATGGCTGAGTATATGAAAAAGGCAACCAAAAACCTTGAGGCTAGCCAGGAACTTCAAAAGGCCTGGCATGACCAAAGAGCTGTTCTGACTGTTTACCAGCCAGGACAGAAGGTGTGGGTGTTGGAGCCAGTGGCCCCAGCAGCTCTCCAAGACAAATGGAGTGGACCCCACACTATTGTTGAGCAGAAGGGTGAGGTTACCTACTTAGTAGACCTAGGAACACCCAGGAGTCCCCACAGGGTTCTCCATGTCAACAGGTTAAAACCATATGTGGACAGGGCAGACATGGGCTTGCTCATGGCTACTGATGAAGGGCAGGAGGAAGAGAGTGACCCACTCCCTGACCTGCTCTCACAGAACCCTGACGATGGGTCAGTAGATGGTGTAGCCTTGGCAGGCAGCCTCACTACCCAGCAACAAACTGATTGTAGGCAAGTTCTCAATCAGTTTAGACATATGTTTTCACTGACACCCAGTCAGACCACCTGGTGCACTCATGAAGTGGACACTGGGGACAGTCTGCCTATTAAAAATAAGATTTATAGGCAACCTGACCATGTCAGGGACTGTATCAGGACTGAAGTCCAGAAAATGTTGGAATTGGGAGTTATTGAACCCTCAGATAGCCCTTGGGCTAGTCCAGTGGTCCTTGTGCCAAAACCTCACACCAGTGGTGGAAAAAGAGAGATGAGGTTTTGTGTGGACTACAGGGGTCTCAATGCAGTCACTAGGACTGATGCCCATCCAATACCAAGGGCAGATGAGCTCATAGATACTTTGGCCTCAGCCAAATATCTCAGCACATTTGACTTGACAGCTGGCTACTGGCAGATCAGACTAGCTGATACTGCAAAGCCCAAAACAGCATTCTCAACCCCTAGTGGGCATTATCAATTTGTGGTAATGCCCTTTGGTCTGAAGAATGCACCTGCCACTTTCCAGAGGTTGGTGAATACAGTTCTCACAGGTCTGGAAGCCTATAGTGCAGCATATCTAGATGATATTGCTGTCTTTAGCTCCACCTGGGAGGATCACCTGGTCCACCTCAGGAATGTTTTACAGGCCCTGCAAAGGCAGGCCTGACTATCAAGGCCACTAAGTGCCAGATAGGGCAGAGTCAGGTTGTGTACCTGGGCCACCTTGTGGGTGGAGGCCAGGTTCAACCTTTGCAGAGCAAGATCCAGACTATCATGGACTGGACTGCTCCCACTACCCAGACTCAGGTGAGAGCCTTCTTAGGCCTGACTGGGTACTATAGGAGATTTGTCAAGGGGTATGGATCAATAGTGACACCCCTGAATGACTTAACTTCTAAGAAAATGCCCAAAAGGTTCAGTGGACAGTTAGCTGTCAAAAGGCATTTGATGACCTGAAGCAGGCCATGTGCACTGCTCCCATTCTACAGAGTCCTGATTACTCCAAGAAGTTCATTGTTCAAACTGATGCATCTGAATTGGGGGTAGGGGCTGTACTGTCACAATTGAATGAAGAAGGTCAGGATCAGCCAGTAGCTTTCATTAGCAGAAGGCTGACCCCTAGAGAGAAACGTTGGTCAGCCATAGAGAGGAGGCCTTTGCTGTGGTCTGGGCTCTGAAGAAGTTGAGGCCATACTTGTTTGGTACACACTTCCTGGTTCAGACAGACCATAAGCCCCTCTTATGGCTAAAACAAATGAAGGGTGAAAACCCCAAACTGCTTAGGTGGTCCATTTCCCTACAGGGGATGGACTTTACAGTGGAACATAGACCTGGGAGTAACCATGCCAATGCAGATGGACTCTCTAGGTACTTCCACTTAGAACATGAAGACTTAACTGGGCAAGGTTAGTTTAATGTCCCTACGTTTGGGGGGTTGTGTAGGAGAGTAGGATCTGCTTCACATGGGTACCCCCACTTTTTGCTGATGCTTCACTGTTTTTCGACATTAGTCTGGCTGGGGCCCTGCTAATCAGAACCCCAGCCTAGCTGCTTCCTCTCTAAAATGGTTTCCATGTGCCTTAGGCACATCACTGATTGGAATCTGGAGTGCCCTTATAAGTCCCTAGTATATGGTATACTATGTACCAAGGGCATAGGTACCTCAGAGGCCTACCAGGGGCTGCAGCATGTATTATGCCACCCCTGGAAGGTCATCCAAACTGACACCACAGGTCTGCTACTGCAGCCTGGGTAAGGTGGTGCATGCACCCCTTACTGTGATATAGGTTACCTATATCACTAAATACATACACACATATAAACCTATAAGTCACTCCTAAGGCAGGCCTTATCAATCCTGAAGGCAGAGTGCATGGTTCCTATGTGAGAGGGTGCCCCTGCATGAGCAGGGCCCCTCTGCAGCGTTCGGAGACCCTTCTCTGATGCTGTTTGTAGTGCAGCCTGACCATATACTCTTAAGTGCATTATAACCTCGCGTTAAATGCTAACTTTGGAATGGCTGCACCTAAACATGTCGTGTTTGGTGTCAAACATCTTGGAATACTACCCCCTGCCAATTCTGGCGGCGGGGTAGCATTCCACCCTTCTAGAGGGAAAGACATGTTAACTCTGGCTAGCCCGGTAACTTCTTTCCAAAGCCCTGGCATCACAAAATGGATGCTGCTGCCACAGACACGAGTCTGGCCTCCTGCTGCTGGACGAAACTCCGGCAGGGGAGGCCTGGACAATAGGTTTCCTGTCCCAGGGAGGTGTGACCACCTCCCCAGACAGGATAATGTGTATTGGGGCTGGGCGGGAGCACTTTCTGGTGCTTTGAAGTCCTGCACTGGGGGCACACTTGGTGTCCCTGTGCATACCCCAGTTCAAACCGGATCAGGGGCTTGCAGCCCCTGCTTTGACGCGAACTGGACAAAGGGAAAGGGGTGTAGCCACCGGTCTGCCCTGACCCACCCATAGGTGGGGCCACAGAGTAGTCCAACCCCTAAACTTAGTATAAGTATAGGAACCCAGTCCTTAGGACTTTAGATTATCCCTGGACGAAACTCTGAAACAGAATCCTGGACCTTCGACGCTCTACTCACGATTAGAGGACAGAAGAATCTCCCTTGGGGTCAAGGAGTGACTCCCCTGCTTGGCAGGCACCAAAGAAGCATCTGTCAGGTTCGCATTTCTGAAGCTCCCGTCGGACGCCGAAGTCATCGCATCACCAGAGGTGGATTCTCAGACTTCCCCGAGGCTACCCTGAGTCCCCAGCAAAGCTGAGGCCCGTAGCTATCGTGGGTGACGTGAGACCGTGACCCCTGGACACCGAGCACATTTACAAGTGCATCCTCTTCTGGGTCTCCCACGAAGTCGTGCTTTGGGCTCCGAGTAGCCCTAGCCTCCAGCACCAACTGTACCGAAGATCACTGGCCTCCACTCCACGAGTGTCCTGTGAGCCAGATCCACGTGCAACGTCTTGAGGCTCCTTCGCGGTCGCTAGCCCGTTGGCTAGTAGCCCTTAACGAAGGCCAATCTTTTTCTTACTTGGCATCCTGGTTGCTCCAGGCCTGCCCTCACTTACCCTCGCTGGGTGAGTTCTCCAGACCTTGCTGGTCTGCACCATCGATGATCTTCCTCTGCATCGAGACTTGCCGTTGCCAAGGCTTGTTGGGTCCAATCCGGTCGCCGATACCTCAGCACTCGACAGACATTGTGTACCAGCCCGAATCCTGCTCCTGGTCGCCGACAATGCCTCCTGGACCTCGTGGCTGAAGAGTCAAGATGACCATCAATGCACCTGAAGCACTCGACATCGGTGGGCATCTGTCCATCGCCTTCCTGGTCACTGGCTAGTGACCCAGACTCTGTCCCCTCTGCTTTCAGGTTCTTCAGAACTCCGATCCACTCTTGGATCCACCCGGACACTTTCCACTTGGTCGCCAGCAGCACTTTGCAGCAGATCGCCAGTCAAATCGACGACGAAACCCGACCCCGAAAGGCACCTATGCACCCGGCTTCCCTGGGTGAGGTAACACGAGTACTCCAGTGCTCCCGTGGGTAGAGACTCTTCAAAGTACTAGTTCTCAAAGGGTTTGCTCCAAGTCCAAAACCCAAGCTAGGAAGACGGTCGCCTCCTGCTACGGTCTGCTAAAAATGATTCGTAAAATTTTGTCTGTGTTGCCACACTCAGCAAAAAAACTAGTGATTCAAGCCCTGATCCTTTCTAGGATTGATTTTGGCAATGCTCTCTACCTTGGGGCCCCCAAGGCAGTGATTGGGCGACTTCAGACTGTTCAGAACTTTGCAGCAAGACTGCTTACCGGCACTAGCCGGCGATGCTCAGCGCAACCTGCATTGCGCTCTCTGCATTGGCTTCCTGTCCAGGAGAGGATACACTTTAAAGCTCTTTGTGTGGCCCACAAATCTTTGAAAGGGGAAGGACCACCCATTACCAGGGATCTGATCTATTCGTATAAAGCTCCTAGACATCTCCGCTCTAACTCTCTTCACTTGGCGAAAAATTCCGAGAATTCAGAAAGCGAGAAAGGGAGGTAGGCTTTTTTCATACAACGCCTCTAGGTTGTGGAATACCCTTCCACTCCATCTCCGAAGTGAAGCGAACCACCTTAGCTTCCGTAAACAGCTGAAAACGTGGCTATTTCCATAACCCCTCTTGTGTTTACCACTTTAACGCCCGCTAGCGCTGGGATGCTCCCGGGTAACCACGCGCTCTATAAATCCTCTTTCAATTCAATTCAATTCAAGTCCTCCTTTAAGTGTCCCTTTTCTTTAATTTCCCGATCACGACTTTCTCCATAGAAGTCAACGGCGTATCGCGGTTGTGTATTTACACTGCACGCGTCCCCCGTGGGTCCCCTGTGTCACTACCTTGGGTGGTTCCTTGTGGTCCAAGCACTTCTAGAGGCTCTAGGCCTAGTGTCTAGTTCAGTCGTGGTTCTTATACCACTTTATTGGTATATGGTTTGAGTACGCCCCTAGGGCCCAAACGTGTATTTGTGCTATTACTGTGTTTAAATAACTTCTAACTTATGTACTTCGAACTCTAGCCTCATAAAGAGACTAGAGGGTGTGTTTAGCAATAAATACATATATTTTGAATATATACCTGGTGTGGTGCTCTTTCATTTGATCACTCAAGAGATTATAGACTGGTAAAACAAGCTGCTTTACATTCCTTCAAGACTTAGCCTGAAGGCTGCTCTCCATAGCTACCACTAGGATAGCTTTCAATAAGGTTGTCTTTAACCTATCTCCAATAAGGGGTTGTTTGGACTGGTGCAAGGTGCCCACTATAATTAGTGGACAGCATATACCAGGCCAACTTCTCACAGACCTGTGTGCACCAGGTGAGTGATTTGATTCTTGAAAAAATGGCGCCATTCTTGAAGGGCACGAGCTTAAGGGCTGTGTCCTGGTACGGTCTCCGGACTGTCTTGCTTGAACGACATTAGCTGACGGGCTGTGTCTTGGTACAGTCTCCGGACAGTCTTGGTGCAGTTTTCGGACTGCCTTGCTTGAACGGCACACGCCTACGGGCTGTGTCTTGGTACGGTCTTCGGGCTGTCTTGGTTTGAACTTGGTGGGTTTGCGGACCCCTTAAAAGACACAGAGTGTTTGTGAACTGTCTGCCAGGTCAACTGGAAATTTGGTCTACTCTTGAAAAGGGCTGGGGCTAGAGCCTGTCTTCTTGAACTTGGTACAGTCTCCGGACTGTAGGGAGCGGTCCTCGGACCGTTTTGGTTTGGTTTTTGAACAATATTTGTATTCTTTATTTTTTATCCTTTTGTTATTTTGTTTGTGGGTGTTATATTTGTCCGTTGAGGACAGCGCATGTGTCTTATATTAAGATGCCTTGTCTAACTAAACTGGGGTGTTTTGGATGTCGGTGTTGTTCTACTGAGGCTCGATTGGAAGAGAGCCAGGCTGTGGCTCCGGAGTGTCCCCCAAATTTTGATGTATACGTCAAGCATGGTATTGGCCCTATTATGTTTAGCACATTGTGGAATAAATATACGAGGGACAATGCTGAGTTACAATGGCCACTTACTGGCTCGTTTAATGAGCAAAAATTGAATTTCTTGCAGGACAAATTGAAAGGCATAGAATGTGCAGATAGAAAGTTTCGATTGCAGAAAGATAAATGCTATGTTACTAGAGAGGAAGGTGGTATTTTCGTTGAAGAGCTATTGGACTCTCGCCCTCCTCCACCTTATGCTCCTGAGCGGATAAACCCAAGGGTTCCCACATCTCAGTCCCCGGCCTCTGGTGCCGCTCTTCCTAGTAATTCGGCCTCTAGTAAAATTGCTTCGGCCCCAGCCCCGCCTGCTCCCTCCCTGCTCATGCTAGGAACAGGGGTGGGAACCGTTAGCTCTCCTGTTCCGTCTACTGACTCTGTATCTACTGCTACACCCCCTTTCACTCCTACAACACTGTCTCCTTTCATGATGATACCTGTCTCCTCATCTGCTCTTTCTCCCTCAAGCATGACACCCCAAGCACTGCCGAATGGCGAGACCCCTGTACGTGGGATACATGAAGGGAACTGGGCGGCACCATTAGCGATAATGGGGTAACCCTGTGTCCCTCAGAACCTGGGTGTGTATGAAATACAAAAAAGTGGTTCTGTAGGGGGAATAGCAATTCCTTTGTTCAATGTATGTAATACATCCTGAATTTTCAAAAAAAAATCAAAAGTATAAATCACAAACTTAATGTTTAGAAACTGGTTCACCAATACTTTTCAAGAACCAAATGACGATAGAGGACACACACCACAAAGACAAAATGATTTAGTCAAAAATGACGATTATATTACTAGAGTATTATGTACAGTGGACAATAAACATGGCTGTCAATGAAACAATACATAAACGGCAATAAAGTGATTAAAGTGCAGGATAAGTGACTTGTGGTGATAAGTGAAGTCAAAAAGTGCTATACATATATTATACAAATGGGTAACATATAAAACAGTCAAAATAACAATTGTATCTTTCTGTCCGTTCCTTAATGCATCAATACACAACACAAGTGTGACTTTGTATTGGGGTCAGGGAAACTGCATGGACTACTGTGACTACAACATCGACGTTTCGACCCTAGGTGGAATCGCGGCTTAATATGCGTCAGAGGCGGGTCTTCATCAGGACTGGCGGGGGAGAAACAAGTGTAGACAGCCAAAAGGAATAGATGCCAGGGATCCTATTGAGTAAGTGGGTAAGGATCAAAAAGTGATTCCTGATATGATGAATAGGTAGACCTACACCGGGAGGTTGTGGTCTGGAAGATCGATGTTATCTCATAAGTGCTCCACCAGCCGGTTGGAGAAGAGATAATGATTATTTCAACCCACGCCGCCCTCAAGCGATCATGATGATGAGAAGAGACGTGACCTATTCCGTCTGCTTCCGATCTGCAAATGTACATTCTCCAACCGGCTGGTGGAACACTTATGAGATAACATCGATCTTCCAGACCACAACTTCCCGGTGTAGGTCTACCTATTCAGCATATCAGGAATCACTTTTGATCCTTACCCACTTACTCAATAGGATCCCTGGCATCTATTCCTTTTGGCTGTCTACACTTGTTTCTCCCCCCCAGTCCTGATGAAGACCCGCCTCTGATGCATATTAAGCCGCACTTCCACCTAGGGTCGAAACGTCGACGTTGCAGTCACAGTAGTCCATGCAGCTTCCCTGACCCCAATACAAAGTCACACTTGGGTCGTGGATTCATGCATTAAGGAACGGACAGAAAAATACAATTGTTATTTTGATTGTTTTATATGTTACCCATTTGTATAATATATGTATAGCACTTTTTGACTTCACTTATCACCACAAGTCACTTATCCTGCACTTTAATCACTTTATCGCCGTTTATGTATTGTTTCATTGACAGCCATGTTTATTGTCCACTGTACATAATACTCTAGTAATATAATCGTCATTTTTGACTAAATCATTTTGTCTTTGTGGTGTGTGTCCTCTATCGTCATTTGGTTCTTGAAAAGTATTGGTGAACCAATTTCTAAACATTAAGTTTGTGATTTATACCCGGGAACTGGGCGGCAGCACGAGACCGTATGGACAAAGTGTTGGTGCGTTCTGCTGTGGGTGATGAGGAGAAGCAAATGGTGGCGAATCAGGCGGCTCATTGGGCTCGGAACCCGATCTATAGTGTGGAAGATGTGTGGAGTGTGATGAAAGATTATGAGCCCTTCATACAGCAGCATGCCCTTAAGCACATGTCGGCCACGCTAATAGGACTGTGGGAGCAGTGTTTTCAGGGTGTTGCACCACAGATCATCTATGACATACGGGACAGGGTATATGCTGCAAGTATGGCTCCTAATTAGGTTTTTAGCAATGTAACGACATTGGTGGGTTATCGGGGCAGATTGCTCCAAAAGGTTCCGACAATGGTGACCCAGTGCCCCATGAGGGAGGTCCATCCCATTTATCATCCTGAAATACCAGAACTGCGCGACTCCACGAATGCTGTAATTAGGCAGCGAGTCGATGCTCGGTTCCAGGAACAGTGGATCTATACTCCTTGGAAGAGGAGTTAGGTAATATCCCTTAAAAGTCAGTTGCCAGACCCTCGGAAAAACCCGACTGCGTATTACAAAGAGTTGACAGAGGCGGCCTCCTCTACGGTGATGACGTTAGCAGATATTGAGTTGTTCTTTGGCTGGTTGGTACCAGTGGATATATGGAGGCAAGTGCATACACAGGATCATGTGGTGGAATTGGGAGGAACATGGGATCAGATCAGGGCGTGGGATAAGGACAGCAAGCCCGGTGACAAGCCGAAGGCGGAGATATTGGCTTTACCGGGTCGCATTATCACCTATATGCATTCCCTTATCCCGCTGAGACGGGTGGATTGGGACAAGTTGACTGCATGTCGTCAGAAGAAGGACGAGAGTGTGTCTGATTTCTTTACTAGGTTTGAAGGGGTGTTTCTCGACTTTAGTGGCCAGGATCTGTCATTGGAAGGTGGTGTCCGGTTGTTTGTCAGCAGGTTCGTTAACAATTTGCTTCCTGAGATTGCGACTAGGTTGCAGGCTTCAGAAAGCACTTGGAGCACCTCTTCCCCATCTGTAATATTGAGTATGGCACAGTACTACGAGCATAGAGAGAATGAAGAGAAGGAGAAAGTGGCGAAAAAGTTGAAAGACTTGAAGACGAGGGTGTTGATGCAGCAAGTTGCGAGGGGTAACAGAAGAGGTAGATGTTTGGGTCCGGCCCAGCGGCGACCCCGGTCTAACAGGGGCGGTACCTCGAGTGCACCAATTGGGCTCAACCAATGTGCTTATTGCAAGCAGGAGGGACATTGGCGGAATGAGTGTCCGGAGTTAGTCCAGAAAGACGAGGCCCCGAGAGGTCAGGGTTTTAGAGGACGTGGAAGAGGAGGAGGAGGCCGGGGGGAAACGCGATCAGAGAATACATTGTCTAATAGACAGAGCGGGAACTATTTTGACGACCCCCGAGGGAGGCAGTACTATCATGATGACTATGACATGGACGAAGTCTTGGGGATGTCTCACAGCTAGGATAGCCAGGGACAGGGCAAGGGACCAGTTCCGGTGCCTGTAGATCAGCGCGGGCCCTATGTCACTATGGATTTACACGGTACGACCGAGAAATTCTTAGTTGATGCAGGGGCTATGAAAAGCTCTGTTTCCCGTTCACTGCTCTGTCTGGCCAAAACAACGTTTTGGTGGGTTTCTCAGGCATGCCGGTTGTCAGTCCCATTTCCAAACCTCTTGCTTTGACTATTGGCCCCTTCACGGTCGATTCACCATTTCTATTAACGTCAAATTGTGGGGAGAATTTGTTAGGGTTGGATTTGTTAAAAAGGTTGCATGCAGCAATTTTTTGTTCTCCAGATGGCGTTTACATGACTATTGGACTGCAAGTGGCCCGTGCCACACAATGTCTCGCAAAGGATGCTCCCCTCCTAGCTGAGTTTAAAGATGTGCCACGCACGCTGTGGGCTACAAGAGACAAGGATGTGGGGTTACTCCAGATCCCATCGGTCTCTATACAGATTAAGGACAACGCTGTATGGCCACGTATTCCCCAGTACAAGATATCTCAGGCAGGAGAAAAGGCCTTATTGCAAATAATACAGGATTTGATTAAGTCTGGTGTGGTTGAGGAGACAGCGGCGAATGGGTGTAACAGCCCTATTCTTAAAAAGGCACCCTTGGATTCTTCTGATGCTCACCCTGACGTTTACCACTTTGTAATTGACCTTAGAGAGGTGAACAAAATAGTGGTTCCCCAGTATGCTGTAGTCCCAGACATTACCACGATCTTGACAATGATTCCCCCGTCTGATAAATTCTTCTCTGTGATAGATTTGAAGAATGCTTTCTTCAGCATTCCAATCCATACAGATAGCAGATATCTGTTTGGATTTGCAATAGCGGGAAGGAGCTTTAGGTTCTGTCGTGTTCCACAAGGCTATACGGAGAGTCCTAGTATCTATAGCTAAGCTTTGAAAGCTCAATTGGATTCCTTGGAACTTCCCCCTGGTAATGTGCTGTTGCAGTACGTTGACGACCTCCTTGTGGCTTCAGACACTGAAGATGGTTGTAAAGAGGCCACAGTTAAATTGCTGTTACATTTGGCACACATTGGCCACAAGGTGTCACTTTTGAAATTTAAATATTGTCGACAGGAGGTCACCTATTTAGGTCACCTACTGTCGAAGGAGGGTCATAGACTAACACCTGAACGCATAGCTGCTAATACTAATATGCCTGTTCCTAAGACCCAACGCGAGGTACACGTTTTCATTGGTATAACTTCATATTGTCGTCACTGGATCCCTAACTATTCCTTACTAATGAAACCCCTACGTTACCTGACCACCAAAGAAGTGCATGAACCCCTGCCTTGGACATCTGCATGCCAGCAAGCTTTTGAGCAATTGAAGGTTGCGCTTTGCTCTGCTCCTGTGCTTGGTACTCCTGATTACCAGAAGCCTTTTGTGCTCTATGTACATGAGGCGGACGGTTGCGCGCTTTCTGTTCTAATGATGATGATGAGAAATTTATAAAGCGCGGCTAATACCCTGGGGTGTCTAGGCGCTACCTGCAGTGCATTCAGTACAGAGGAGGTAGGCCAATTAAACCAAGAACAGCCAGGTTTTGAGGACATTCCTGAATTTAAAGAGACTGTTTTATTTTTTCAGTGTGATGGGCAAGGAATTCCACAGGCTTGCTGTTGTGACTGTAAAACTCTTGCCACCCCATCTTACCTTACTGATTCTGGGTACAGTTAGGTTTCTCAATGAGGCTGATCTAAGGGCTCTGGCAGGGGAGTAAGGTTTAAGAAATGTCGTCAATTGTGATGGCCCCATGTTATTAAGGCATTTAAAAGCGATACATAGTGATTTAAATTGTATCCTCTTTTCTACTGGAAGCCAGTGGAGTCTAATCAGAGCTGGGGAAACTGAGACGAACTTGGGAATGCCCAACAGTAATCTAGCCGCTACATTCTGGGCCGTTTCTAGACCAGGGTTGTCCCCGTACGAGGTGGTCTTTGGGTGCCCCGCCAACGTCTGGGGCGTCCCAAGACCCAAGCGCTTTTCCGAGATAGAGTACCCGCTGCTTGTGGACTATCTGTATGAGTTAACTAAAGATCTTCGTTCTGTCCACCAACAGATTCACGCCACGCTGCAACCAGTACCAGAGGAGCCCGGGCATCAGCTACATCCCGGGGATTTCGTGTTAGTGAAGAATTTTCAGCGAAAGAACTGCCTGGAGCCTCGGTGGAAGGGGCCACTCTTGGTCCTGCTCGCCACCCGCACCGCAGTAAAGCTTGAAGGCCAGAAGCACTGGGTACACGGATCACACGTCAAGAGGATCCCTCTCCCACTTCCGTATGACCAGTGGGTCCTCGACGGCATTGCTGACCAGGAAGGGGAGCGAGTGCCCCGTTTCGTTCCCTTCTCTGACGCCCGACTGAGGTGGGCGCAGACAGATGAAGAAAGCGACGAGGCCTTACTTGAAGCGGTCCCCCCAGAGATAAGGGCCGTCCCGGATGCTCCCGCTTCTGGTGCACAGACACCTGAGTCTCAATGCCCTGCTGAGCCTGAATTCCTTCCCCTTTTTGTTGACAAAGAAGTGCCTGGAGTTACCAGGTACAACCTGCGGCCCCGACGGAAGGACAGTGACAGTGCGCCAGTAGGGCAGTCCAGGTGTTAGGGAAGGACTCGAGCTTAGGGCGTAGGTGCTATGCCTAAGGTGCCTGCTTTAGATTAGAGTGAGTTACACTGGTGCACTGCCCTGGACACTGGACAGGATTAGCTGAGGGTGTCTTCCAAGGAGGGAGGGTGCCCTATCCTGAAAGAAGAGGATTTGTTTTCCAGCAATGGCTGCGATCGCGCAGCTCCCCCGTGGGAGTGCTTCATAGCACCGTCGTTGATGAACAATAGGAGTCTACCAGTGAGGCTCTGAAGGACACTGGGTTATTTGTACACCTCTGGTTGGTTGTATTTTTGTGGCTCCAATTCCTAAAGTTTCTTTCTATGTACCCATTTGGCCGCGCAATTATGAAGGAGGAACAGCCTCTGGTGGCCCCACCATCACAGCAGAGTGGTCCTGTGTGTGAGAAGTTGGCCTGGTATATGCTGTCCACTAATTATAGTGGGCACCTTGCACCAGTCCAAACAACCCCTTATTGGAGATAGGTTAAAGACAACCTTATTGAAAGCTATCCTAGTGGTAGCTATGGAGAGCAGCCTTCAGGCTAAGTCTTGAAGGAATGTAAAGCAGCCTGTTTTACCAGTCTATAATCTCTTGAGTGACCAAATGAAAGAGCACCACACCAGGTATATATTCAAAATATATGTATTTATTGCTAAACACACCCCTCTAGTCTCTTTATGAGGCTAGAGTTCGAAGTACATAAGTTATAAGTTATTAAGTCACAGTAATAGCACAAATACACGTTTGGGCCCTAGGGGCTTACCAAACCATATACCAATAAAGTGGTATGCGAACCACGACTGAACTAGACACTAGGCCTAGAGCCTCTAGAAGTGCTTGGACCACAAGGAACCACCCAAGGTAGTGACACAGGGGACCTACGGGAGACGCGTGCAGTGTAAATACACAACCGCGATACGCCGTTGACTTCTATGGAGAAAGTCGGGATCGGGAAAATAGAGAAAATGGACACTTAAAAAAGGACTAGGACAAAACCCTTTGAGATCTAGGACTTTGAAGAGTCTCTACCCACGGGAGCACCGGAGTACTCGTGTTACCTCACCCAGGGAAGCCGGGTGCATAGGTGCCTTTCGGGGTCGGGTTTCGTCGTCGATTCGAATGGCGATCTGCTGCAAAGTGCTGCTGGCGGCCAAGAGAAAAGTGTCCGGGTGGATCCAAGAGTGGATTGGAGTTCTGAAGAACCTGAAAGCAGAGGGGACAGAGTCTGGGTCACTAGCCAGTGACCAGCAAGGCGATGGACAGATGCCCACCGATGTCGAGTGCTTCAGGTGCGTTGACGGTCGTCTTGACTCTTCAGCCACGAGGTCCAGGTGGCGTTGTCGGTGACCAGGAGCAGGATTTGGGCTGGTACACGATGTCTGTCGAGTGCTGAGGTGTCGGCGACCGGATTGGACCCAACAAGCCTCGGCAACGGCAAGTCTCGGTGAAGATGTAGATCGTCGATGGTGCAGACCAGCAAGGTCTGTGGAACTCACCCAGCGAGGGTAAGTGAGGGCAGGCCTGGAGCAACCAGGATGCCAAGTAAGAAAAGGATTGGCCTTGGTTAAGGGCTACTAGCCAACGGGCTAGCGACCGCGAAGGAGCCTCGTGACGCCACACGTGGATCTGGCTTACAGGACACTCGTGGAGTGGGGGCCAGGGATCTTCGGTGCAGGTGGTGCTGGAGGCTAGGGCTACTCGGAGCCCAAAGCACGACTTCTTGGGAGACCCAGAAGAGGATGCACTTGCAAATGTGCTCAGTGTCCAGGGGTTACGGTCTCAAGTCACCCACGATAGCCACGGGCCTCAGCTTTGCTGGGGACTCAGGGTAGCCTCGGGGAAGTCTGAGAATCTACCTCTGGTGATGCGATGACTTCGGCGTCCGACGGGAGCTTCAGAAATGGGAACCGGACAGATGCTTCTTTGGTGCCTGCCAAGCAGGGGAGTCACTCCTTGACCCCAAGGGAGATTCTTCAGTCCTCTAATCTTGTCGTAGAGCGTCGAAGGTCCAGGATTCTGTTTCAGAGTTTCGTCCAGGGATAATCTAAAGTCCTAAGGACTGGGGTCCTACCTTTATTCTAAAAATAGGGGTTGGACTACTCTGTGGCCCCACCTATGGGTGGGTCAGGGCAGAGGGGTGGTTACACCCTTTCCCTTTGTCCAGTTCGCGCCAAAGCAGGGGCTGCAAGCCCCTGATCCGGTTTGAACTGGGGTATGCACAGGGACACCAAATGTGCCCCCAGTGCAGGACTTCAAAGCACCCGAAAGTGCTCCCGCCCAGCCCCAATACACATTATCCTGTCTGGGGAGGTGGTCACACCTCCCTGGGACAGGAAACCTATTGTCCAGGCCTCCCCTGCCGGAGTTTCGTCCAGCAGCAGGAGGCCAGACTCGTGTCTGTGGCAGCAGCATCCATTTTGTGATGCCAGGGCTCTGGAAAGAAGTTACCGGACTAGTCAGAGTTAACATGTCTTTCCCTCTAGAAGGGTGGAATGCTACCCCCGCCGCCAGGATTGGCGGGGGTAGTATTCCAAGATGTTTGACACCAAACACGACATGTTTAGGTGCAGCCATTCCAAAGTTAGCATTTTACCGCGAGGATATAATGCGCTTAAGAGTATATGGTCAGGCTGCACTACAAACAGCATCAGAGAGGGTCTCCGAACGCTGCAGAGGGGCCCTGCTCATGCAGGGGCACCCTCTCACATAGGAACCACGCACTCTGCCTTTAGGATTGATAAGGCCTGTCTTAGGAGTGACTTATAGGTTTATATGTGTGTATGTATTTCGTGATATAGGTAACCTATATCACAGTAAGGGGTGCATGCACCACCTTACCCAGGCTGAAGTAGCAGACCTGTGGTGTCAGTTTGGATGGCCTTTCAGGGGTGGCACAATACATGCTGCAGCCCCTGGGAGGCCTCTGAGGTACCTATGCCCTTGGTACATAGTATACCATATACTAGGGACTTATAAGGGCACTCCAGATTCCAATCAGAGATGTGCCTAAGGCACATGGAAACCTTTTACAGAGAAAGCAGATAGACTGGGGCCCTGAATAGCAGGATCCCAGTCCAACTAAGTCATAAACCAGCAAAACACCATAAAAAAAGTGGGGGCAACCATATAGTCAGATTCCACCTTCCTACATAACCCCCCAAACGAAAGGAGATAAGGCTAACCTTGGCCAGTTGAGCCTATATTGACTAAGTGGCCATATAAGGAAGCACCTGCACTAGCATTGTTGCCCCCTATGTTATGGTCCACTAAGCAATCCCTCACCCTAAGGGTATGAGAGGATCTCCACCATGGGGAATCACTACCTCTGGTGTGCTTAGGTAAAGTACAAGGCTGGTGAGGTGTCTGAGTAGGGAAGTGAGGCCCTAGGAATGTTGGCCTCAGCTTCCTCAGATCACTGGTCACCATGTATGCCTGTCTTTCCATGACTGAGTTGCACTTTGCTCTAAGGGTCAACCTTTGGCTGCCTACAGCTGGGGGTTGGGTCCCTTTGGATGGAACACTGGAGGGACATGGCAGGTTTGGAACCTTCTGGTCCCAGGTTTGCCCTTGCCTACCAGAGTCCTTCTGGGGGAGGTCCCTACATAAAGGTATGGGGGATCCCTCAGTGTGTAGAGGAATTTTCACCTGGCTAGGGCTACTAGACTGGGTGCCCCTAATCTGCTGATGGGGGCTTCCTCTGGACAGGGGGCCCTGGGGGTCCACTGATCTCCCTGACCTCTGCAGCCCTGGGCTGACTGAGGCAGGGTAGAGAGGGGCAGGTTACCTGCTCCAGACTGGGTACCACCTTGGAAGGGTCCTCTGCCATCAGGGGGTGGCCTGGCCAGGCCTGACTACCTCTGTGGCAGTTCCTTCACTAGGGGTAGGGTCAGTTCCCTGAGGAGGCTGACCCTTACCTACTGTCTGGGGGAAGAAGACTTTTCTTCAACCCTTGTGCTCTCTTTTGGGGGAGAGTGGGCCATTCTTTCAGGCTCCATCTCTCCAAATTCTTGGGCTGGGGCTGTGGCCATCACAGCCCCACTAACCTTTACAGGGACGCCCAACATCCTAAGATGGGTTTGGTGTTCAACTTCAGCCCAGGCTGAAATTTCCAAATCATTGCCCATCAGGCAATCTACAGGTAAGGTGGGGGACACTGCCACTCTCTTTGGGCCTGTGACCCCCTCCCAGCTGAGATTGACTATGGCCATGGGGTGATCTGTTCTGACACCATCAATGTTGGTCACCTGGTACTTAAACTCAGGTAAAAACTGGTGAGGGGGACTAGTTTCCCTGCCACCATGGTGACACTAGCCCCGGTGTCCCTAAATGCCACAGCTTTCTGACCATTAATTATTGGCTCCAATCTGTACCTGCCCAACGCTGTGGGACCCATGGTAAAGGTGGCAAATCCTATACCACCATCAGAGTCAGAGGAGTCTGTTGAGGGGTCCCTGTCTAAACTAGGGCTCACCTCTGTTCCTCTTGCAAAAGCACCCAACTTTTTGGGTGCACTACTCCCAACTGGAGGATTACTACTGGTAGTACCAGGAGGGGTGGTAGTAGTTGTGGGAGGAACATTTTCTTTATTGCCAATCCTGGGGCAACTGGGATCAGTTTTCCAGTGCCCAGGCTTTTTACAGACATGGCAATAGGGTTTCTTTTCAGGAGAGGAAGGAGTTTGGGACCCACCCCCAGAAGAGGAATTTTGGGGCCCTGTAGGGGACTTATCCTTAGATTTATCCCCACCTTTCTCTTGGGACTTAGTAGAATCTTTCTTCTGGTCACCACCCTGATTTCTAGTTTTTACTCTGGTTCTGACCCATTTGTCTGCCTTCTTTCCCAATTCTTGGGGAGAGGTCAGATCAGAGTCCACCAGATACTGGTGCAAAAGCTGGTTTTGACAATTATTAAGGATCTGCTCCCTCATAATCAAATTGTACAATCCTAAAAAGTCATGCACTTTGTTGCCATGTATCCAACCTTCCAGAGCCTTTGTAGCACAATCTACAAAATCAACCCAGTCTTGAGTCTGAGCTTTTGGGTGTCTCTGAACTTCAACCTATACTGTTCAGTGGTTAGGCCAAACCCATCTATCAGAGCACTCTTCAAGACTGTGTAATTGTCAGCATCCTCTTCTCTTACAGTGAGGAGCTTGTCTCTACCTTTGTCTGCAAAGGAGAGCCACAAGATTGCTGCCCACTGCCTCTGGGGGACCTTCTGAACTTTACAGGCCCTCTCCAGTGCAGTTATCCATTTGTGGATGTCATCCCCACTCTGGTAGGGAGGGACAATCTTGTTTAGGTTTCTATGGTCATTAGACCTTTCCCTATCTCTAGGGATATTGCTGCCACCAGGGGACTCTAGTCCCAACTTTCTTTTCTCTCTAAGGAGATCAAGGGACTCCCTGTCTAAGGCTACTTGCTTCCTTCTGAGTTCAAGCTGAGCTTCCTCATATTGAATCAGCCTCTTTCTTCTCTCATGAGAGGATTCCCTCCTATGAGATGAGACAGAGCTCCCTATTGAGGTGCCAGAGTGGTTGGACTCCTGAGAAGGAGACCTAGACCTCCTGGTCACACTCATAATCCTTCCTGGGGGACAAAGGGTGCATCATTCTGATCCTCCTCTTCCTCTTCCCCAGGAGGGTTTGGATTTTCCAGGTCAGGGTCATTGTCACCCTCCTGGCCAGTTTCAGAGGGGGGGCTGGGGGTATTGGTACCCCTGGTCCCTTCCTCATCTTCTGCCCTACCCTCAGCTCCTACCCCTTCAGTCCCTACAGGCTTACTAAGGTCATAAGCCACCAACAACTCCTTGAGGTGTTGGGTGGTGGGGCTTTGGCCTGTCCTTATTTTTCTCAAGTTACATAAAGCTCTCAATTCCAAGAATGGGAGTGTATCATACTTGGAGGGTGGAAGCTCAATGGCTTCCTGCAAGGATTCTTTGGATCCTGCCCTTAAAGACATTACTAGTGTGGTGTGGTGTATGCACTACCTACTCTAGTGTGGCCTACTAAACTCTCTTGAGTTGTAGAAAGGGTTGTGCTATCCCTTAACACACAACTCTAAGTTCAGTAGAACTTACTGTATTCTAAGCTTAAATTATATGTACCTTAGGTACCTTTAGTGGTTTTCAGTTGATCAATTCAATTGAGATTATCTGGTAAAACAATAGCAAGCTGGAATCCCACCACTGCCACCAATGTGAGAAGTTGGCCTGGTATATGCTGTCCACTAATTATAGTGGGCACCTTGCACCAGTCCAAACAACCCCTTATTGGAGAGAGGTTAAAGACAACCTTATTGAAAGCTATCCTAGTGGTAGCTATGGAGAGCAGCCTTCAGGCTAAGTCTTGAAGGAATGTAAAGCAGCCTGTTTTACCAGTCTATAATCTCTTGAGTGACCAAATGAAAGAGCACCACACCAGGTATATATTCAAAATATATGTATTTATTGCTAAACACACCCCTCTAGTCTCTTTATGAGGCTAGAGTTCGAAGTACATAAGTTATAAGTTATTAAGTCACAGTAATAGCACAAATACACGTTTGGGCCCTAGGGGCGTACCAAACCATATACCAATAAAGTGGTATGCGAACCACGACTGAACTAGACACTAGGCCTAGAGCCTCTAGAAGTGCTTGGACCACAAGGAACCACCCAAGGTAGTGACACAGGGGACCTACGGGAGACGCGTGCAGTGTAAATACACAACCGCGATACGCCGTTGACTTCTATGGAGAAAGTCGGGATCGGGAAAATAGAGAAAAGGGACACTTAAAAGAGGACTAGGACAAAACCCTTTGAGATCTAGGACTTTGAAGAGTCTCTACCCACGGGAGCACCGGAGTACTCGTGTTACCTCACCCAGGGAAGCCAGGTGCATAGGTGCCTTTCGGGGTCGGGTTTCATCGTCGATTCGAATGGCGATCTGCTGCAAAGTGCTGCTGGCGGCCAAGAGAAAAGTGTCCGGGTGGATCCAAGAGTGGATCGGAGTTCTGAAGAACCTGAAAGCAGAGGGGACAGAGTCTGGGTCACTAGCCAGTGACCAGGAAGGCGATGGACAGATGCCCACCGATGTCGAGTGCTTCAGGTGCGTTGACGGTCGTCTTGACTCTTCAGCCACGAGGTCCAGGAGGTGTTGTCGGTGACCAGGAGCAGGATTCGGGCTGGTACACGATGTCTGTCGAGTGCTGAGGTGTCGGCGACTGGATTGGACCCAACAAGCCTCAGCAACGGCAAGTCTCGGTGAAGATGTAGATCGTCGATGGTGCAGACCAGCAAGGTCTGTGGAACTCACCCAGTGAAGGTAAGTGAGGGCAGGCCTGGAGCAACCAGGATACCAAGTAAGAAAAGGATTGGCCTTCGTTAAGGGCTACTAGCCAACGGGCTAGCGACCGCGAAGGAGCCTCGTGACGCCGCACGTGGATCTGGCTTACAGGACACTCGTGGAGTGGGGGCCAGTGATCTTCGGTGCAGGTGGTGCTCGAGGCTAGGGCTACTCGGAGCCCAAAGCACGACTTCTTGGGAGACTCAGAAGAGGATGCACTTGCAAATGTGCTCGGTGTCCAGGGGTTACGGTCTCAAGTCACCCACGATAGCCACGGGCCTCAGCTTTGCTGGGGACTCAGGGTAGCCTCGGGGAAGTCTGAGAATCTACCTCTGGTGATGTGATGACTTCAGCGTCCGACGGGAGCTTCAGAAATGCGAACCGGACAGATGCTTCCTTGGTGCCTGCCAAGCAGGGGAGTCACTCCTTGACCCCAAGGGAGATTCTTCAGTCCTCTAATCTTGTCGTAGAGCGTCGAAGGTCCAGGATTCTGTTTCAGAGTTTCGTCCAGGGATAATCTAAAGTCCTAAGGACTGGGTTCCTACCTTTATTCTAAAAATAGGGGTTGGACTACTCTGTGGCCCCACCTATGGGTGGGTCAGGGCAGAGGGGTGGCTACACCCCTTTCCCTTTGTCCAGTTTGCGCCAAAGCAGGGGCTGCAAGCCCCTGATCCGGTTTGAACTGGGGTATGCACAGGGACACCAAATGTGCCCCCAGTGCAGGACTTCAAAGCACCCGAAAGTGCTCCCGCCCAGCCCCAAAACACATTATCTTGTCTGGGGAGGAGGTCACACCTCCCTGGGACAGGAAACCTATTGTCCAGGCCTCCCCTGCCGGAGTTTCGTCCAGCAGCAGGAGGCCAGACTCGTGTCTGTGGCAGCAGCATCCATTTTGTGATGCCAGGGCTCTGGAAAGAAGTTACCGGACTAGTCAGAGTTAACATGTCTTTCCCTCTAGAAGGGTGGAATGCTACCCCCGCCGCCAGGATTGGCGGGGGGGTAGTATTCTAAGATGTTTGACACCAAACACGACATGTTTAGGTGCAGCCATTCCAAAGTTAGCATTTTACCGCGAGGATATAATGCGCTTAAGAGTATATGGTCAGGCTGCACTACAAACAGCATCAGAGAGGGTCTACGAACGCTGCAGAGGGGCCCTGCTCATGCAGGGGCACCCTCTCACATAGGAACCACGCACTCTGCCTTTAGGATTGATAAGGCCTGCCTTAGGAGTGACTTATAGGTTTATATGTGTGTATGTATTTCGTGATATAGGTAACCTATATCACAGTAAGGGGTGCATGCACCACCTTACCCAGGCTGCAGTAGCAGACCTGTGGTGTCAGTTTGGATGGCCTTCCAGGGGTGGCACAATACATGCTGCAGCCCCTGGGAGGCCTCTGAGGTACCTATGCCCTTGGTACATAGTATACCATATACTAGGGACTTATAAGGGCACTCCAGATTCCAATCAGAGATGTGCCTAAGGCACATGGAAACCTTTTACAGAGAAAGCAGATAGACTGGGGCCCTGAATAGCAGGATCCCAGTCCAACTAAGTCATAAACCAGCAAAACACCAATAAAAAAATGGGGGCAACCATATAGTCAGATTCCACCTTCCTACACTGTGTGGTCTAGTTGGTCTATTGGGAGTAGGGTGGTAGTGGTCTTTCTCATCGTAACGATAACACTATTCGGGGTGGTGTGGTATTTAGAGGAACAGCATCCTGTGAACACATTGATAGGGACTACCCCGGCTCCACCTGAGCATTTGTTTGTTACACTGGCCCCGCATAAAGGAAGACATAGACAGACCTATGTTGAAAATGTGTTTCTGCGGATGCTTCATCAGGTACACAGTACAACTAATGCCACAAATTGTTGGGTGTGTGGGTTACTTCCCTCAGTTATGCACAGGAACGATCTACTGGTGTCATTGCCCCTGTCATACTTGGGTAACTGTGAGGCATTGGTTCCAATTGCTTTCTATAGTGTACATGCACTATCATGCTGACGCTATGAATATGGTACAGTCTGATTACGAAGCAGTGTTGGAGTATATAGTGGTACACCAAGGATATACACCTGGGGCAGATGGAAAGGAGGGTACCCTACATCCAGAAGCTTGTATGAATATTTTTGAGTATAATAAGAATATCACTTGGTTACAAAACGAAATGCTGGATTTTCAAGGATTTAATGTTACTGAATATTTTAAATGTTTCCAGGAATGAAATATAACTGAAGACAAAGCCATGCCCGTCCCTGTGATCAATACAACAGCTAGTTTCTGTGTTGAAGGTACAGGGAACATTGCAGTAGGTCAGAGCAGCTGTAACTATACATACCGATTGAACACTACTAGTAGCCCACCTTTGCTCACACCTCCCAATGTATACTTTGTTTGTGGGGAACAGGCTTATACATGGCTTCCCAGGGGATGGTCTGGCCAGTGTTATGTCTAATTTCTTTTGCCCTCTGTTTATATTGCACCATCTAATTATCACAGGGATCATAGGCTACAGCGTAGGGATCTACATTTGCATTGAGCCAAGAGAGTTGTCAATCCAGAAGATATTGATCAAACAGATACTTCCCTACAGCAATTTACTGACATCATGAAGGGCATTCTGCCATTCTGGGGCCCCATGTTCAATAGCCGTAATATCCATCGCCTTGCTAGAGTAGTTGAGGGAGTTATTAACACTACTGCAGGTATACTGACTAATATTACAGTCGAGCTTCAGGCTACGAGACTTGTTGCTCTTCAAAACCGTATGGTTTTAGACGTCATCCTTGCTGATAGGGGCGGAGCCTGTCACGTCATCGGCAGCAGTTGTTGTGTTTACATTCCTGATAACGCCCCTAATGTATACTCCGCCATACAGAAATTACACAGGCTTGCTTCAGATATCCATCAGGATAATGGTTCATGGTCCCTCACAGGGTGGTTCTGGGGTCTGTTGACATCGTGGGGTTGGAAGATACTACTTGCCCTCATAGTTATTGCAGGTGTCATCTTCACATGTTGCCTATGTATTAATTGACATTCCAGCATGTTGCACCTATTGTGTGAGCAAGCTCACCCCTACCCCTAAATTGCCAGGGCGCGATGCTAAGGTCTCTACTATGATGATGCAGGATATCCAGGATATGATGCTTATTGACGAAGGTATTTTTTAATATTAAGTAGATTTTGATACTCATGTGCTGCTTTATTCTCCCTTGTACCTTGACTGACTATGCATTTTCTCCCTTCCCACTCAGAATTGTAAAGACCCTGCCGGATAGCCTCAATAAAGCATTTAGCCACCCATGCTAAAAGGAGGGTCTGTTAGGTTTGAAAATCCCATTTCTGCTTTGCACTCGTATCATGCTACATTAGGTTAGCAATGTGTGGCTAAATAGATGCCATTTGTATTCACGCTATGCAACCCACTGAGTTATCCCTGCAATGTGCAAACTTTAGTTAGCAAGTGTGACTCCATTTTGTATTTCATAATCCCTATTAGGCTGTGTCTGAACTAGGCCTCATTATTCGTATTGCTTGCCTCAGCAGAACACTGTATTTAGTTTTTTTTTTCTTCCTGTTCAAGGCTGCTTCCTGACTTACTGATGAATAGGCCCTTCTGCCCTTGCATTCCTATCCGAGTGTGTAGTTCTGCTCCCACGTTAGGAGACGCTGAGACTCAGCACGGTAACCTTGAGTTGCCGATAGCATGTACCCATCCTTCTGTGCCTTCTTTGTTCATGTTCGGCCCAGGCCGGTAACTTTCCACTGTGGGCGTGGTTGGGGGGTTCTTTGAGGAATGATCATGCATTGCAAGCCGTTGGGGAGCCAGTCCTTGGCAGACATCTTAGGGTGCAGGTCAGATTCGACTCCTCTGCAGAGTATTGCTAATAAATGCTTGTTTGTATTCTCTACTGTCTGACCGACTCTTCATTTCTTGGGAAGGCATAGCAGGTGGATGTAAATAACCCGAGTGGCCCCTAAGGGCCACTTCCTTCAAAGCCAAAGGGCATCACTAGGTGTTGAAAATGCTGTTTTTGGTTTGGCATCCTCAGCTAGTCTGATTTGCCAATAACCAGCAGTGAGGTCAAATGTACCCAAGAACTTGGCTGAGGCCAAGGTATCAATAAGTTAATCTGCCCTAGGAATAGGGTGAGCATCAGTCCTAGTGACTGCATTGAGCCCCATGTAGTCTACACAAAACCTCATTTCTCTTTTACCACCCTGGGTATGAGGCTTGGGTACCAGGACTACTGGACTAGCCCAAGGCCTATCTGAGGGTTCAATGACTCCCAATTCCAGCATCTTTTGAACCTCAGTCCTGATGCAGTCCCTGACATGGTCAGGTTGCCTGTAAATTTTATTTTTAACAGGCAGACTTTCACCTGTGTCCACGCCATGGGTACACCAAGTGGTCTGACTAGGAGTCAGGGAAAACATATGTCTGTACTGATTGAGGAACTTCCTGCAATTAGTCTGTTGCTGCTCAGTGAGGCTGCCTGCCAAGGCTACACCATCAACTGAGCCATCATCAGGGTTCTGTGAGAGGAGGTCAGGGAGTGGGTCACTATCTTCCTCCTGTCCCTCATCAGTAGCCATGAGGAATCCCATGTCTGCCCTGTCAACATATGGCTTGAGTCTGTTCACATGGAGCACCCTGTGGGGGCTCCTGGGAGTTCCAAGGTCTACCAGGTAGGTGACCTCTCCCTTTTGCTCAAGAATGGTATGGGGCCCACTCCATTTGTCCTGGAGAGCTGCTGGGGCCACAGGCTCTAACACCCATACCTTCTGTCCTGGCTGGTAGACAGTCAGTACAGCCTTTTGGTCATGCCAAGCTTTCTGTAATTCTTGGCTATCCTCAAGGTTTTTACTTGCCTTCTTCATATACTCAGCCATCCTGAAGCGGAGACCAAGTACATAGTCCACTATGACTTGTTTAGGTGGTTTGAGAGGTAACTCCCACCCCTCCTTCACTAAACACATGGGACCCCTAAGTGGATGTCCAAACAGAAGTTTAAAAGGGCTGTAGCCAACCCCCTTCTGAGGAACCTCTCTGTAGGCAAAGAGAAGGCAGGGCAACAGGACATCCCATTTTTGCCTAAGCTTTTCTGGGAGGCCCATGATCATGCCCTTCAGGGTTTTGTTGAAACTTTCAACTAACCCATTGCATTGTGGGTGATAGAGTGTGATAAATTTGTAATTTACTCCACACTCCTTCCACATAGCAGTGATATAACTAGACATGAAGTTTGCACCTCTGTCAGTTAAGACGTCTTTAGGGAAACCCACCCTGGAAAAAATTCCCAGGAGGGCCCTGGCCACCACAGGAGCTGTGGTAGTTCTAAGGGGTATGGCTTCTGGGTACCTAGTGGCATGGTCCACCACCACGAGAATATATCTGTGCCCAGATGCAGTTGGAGGATGCATGGGACCAATTATGTCAATCCCAACCTTCTCAAAGAGAGCCCCCACCACAGGTAGTGGTATCAGGGGGGCCATTCTGGTACCACCTGCCTTACCACTGACTTGACAGGTGGTACAGGAGCAGCAAAATTCCTTTGTGTCCTCTGACATGTGAGACCAGTGAAAGTGAGGGACAAGCCTGTCCCAAGTCTTACTTTGGCCTAGGTGTCCTGCTAAAGGGATATCATGTGCCAGGGTCAGTAGGAAGCCCCTAAACTTCAGAGTTATGACCAACCTCCTGGTAGCACCAGGCTTGGGGTCTCTACCCTCTGAGTAAAGGAGTCCTTCATCCCAGTAGATCTTGTGGGACCAACTGGCACTCCCAGCAGCCTCAGCAGCAGCTTGCTTTCTGAGGGGTTCAAGAGAGGGGCAGTTGTGCTGCTCCTGACTCTGATCTGTCCTGGAAGGGCCCCCTGTCCCCAAGAACTCAACCTGGTCAGGTTCAAGTTCCTCTGAGACAGTTCCTTCACAGGGACTGGGATCATCTTCCTCAGGAGACTGATCCTCACTCTGAGTCTGGGGGAAAGACACTGCCTTACCCCTACTGCTCCTTCTCTTGGAAGGCACCTGGTCCATTTTACCAGGATCCATGGCCTGTTCAGTGGAAGACAGTTTGGCCTGTGACCTAGTCACAGCAAACACATCTGCAGAGATGCCCAACATTGCTGCATGTGTCCTGAGTTCCACTTCAGCCCAGGCTGAAGTTTCCAAATCATTGCCCAACAAGCATTTCACAGGGAGGTCTGAGCTAACCGCAACCTTCTTAGGGCCAGTTACCCCTCCCCAGCTGAAATTAACAACTACCAAGGAATGGTCTGTCCTGACATTGTTAGCATTGGTCACTTGGTACATCTCACCAAGTATGATCTGGTTAGGGTCCACAAGATCTTGTTGCAGGGATTCTGCACATATACAGAACTATGCGCAGGAAAACGGGATCTCAGTGAATAGTGGTGTACCAACCCACCACATTAGTACCCAAAATCCCAAACCGACTAGCTATAGTGTCTCATTCGTTCTCCGACTAACAGCGAAGCTACCAATGATTAGAAAACCCAGAACCCAACACTCCCGACTCTCTCAGGAATCACGGGAGCCAGACAACTCTTTCGCTCACTCACTCATACTTGTCCACAATGCGAGTAATCAGAGTCACGGTATAGTTTAAAATGTTTATTTTAACTAACGCGCTCTATGGTACAGTACACGTGCTATTACTAACAGCAAAATGCATAAACACAATATAGTCAGCATTGTCACAATTCCATAGAATATAAACGGGGATATCATTTTGTAAAGACAGTGGAAAAGGGCTACAATACCTAACCACCCTCCCCGTGGTAAGAAATAGTTTATTATAAAAAGGAAGACCTCTGGGCTTTGTCAGCAGACCCCATACCTCAGGGCCTAGATGAAAGGTTTACATCTCAGGACAAGCACAGCTCTTCTCTCTGGAAAGGAATCTCTCCAAGTGCTCGCACCACATGTTTAGCTTGCAATATTAAAGCATACGATTTTCAGTAGTGCAGCTGTGTGTCATGTTATGTGTAGGTGCGAGGACTGACCAGAACAGAATAACAAGGGGCATTGTTGATCGACCTTGTCCATCGTGTGCAGACTAAACCTCAGAGCACAGCAGAGAACGCGAAAAGCAGACAGTTCTCATGTGAAAGAGCACAAACAGAGTCTTGCGAAATTTATGCATGCAGTGTCGTGCGCAAAAAGCAGCCTCATGGCAGCAAAGCTCATGCTAACTTAGCAGATGTCAACAATGGACCCACAATCCATACTACACCCTCCCCCTGGTAAGGTCATCGCATGTAGACATAGTACGAAAACAGAGTTCAAAAGTGTGAGTGAAAGAAAAAAAAACTATTAGGAAAAAAGTAAGTTCATTTAAAAGGCTTCAGAAATCCGAGGACTGGTGAATGTAATCCATCAGAGTGTAGGAGCAACAAAATGCAATACCCTCCAGAAGGAAATCATTGTTGTTGGTAGAAAAAAGGGACGCCATCCAGTTCATCAAATCGAATGAACAGGTGTGCTACTCATATGCGGGTGTTTCCATTAGCATTTCCGGACAACTTGCGTGATATTCGATGTAACTTTGAAGTAGGAGATTCTGCGCAGCCTCACAGACATCCCATTGAGCCAAGATTCCAAGTGCAGCCACATGCGCCATAAAGCCAACCCCAGAACAGTCCCGCTCATGGGCCACTGAGGGACCCACCAGCTGGTCGAAATCCGGGTCCGGACATGACGAATTGGAGAGGCACAAATCCAATGACCATGCAAACGGACATTGTAGACATGAAAAGACAGGTTGCACGCAAGTGAAGTATGGAAAGCGGAAGGGCAACCCATAAGACACACTGAGAACTGCCAGTGGTAGTGTACCGAAGCATTCATGCATACGGTCACGAAGCAATCGCAGCCGATCTTGTCTGGGCAGTACCAAAAGAGGAGCAGCCATAGCGCAGCAGACACAGTAGAAGCAGGATCCCAGCAGCTAACGCCAGCACTAAAGGGAAGTCACCAAAGACGCTGGAAAAGATAGAATGAATGAATGCAGGTATAACACCAAATATTGTCTGAAAAGAAGTCACAAGGCCAGAGCCAACAGCATTGAAAAAATGAGCAAGGCCACTTGTGTCAGACGCATTAAATATGCGGTGTATCAGCTCCCCAAAATGCAGTGGGAGATTAGTTTGTTAAAAGTGTTTGAATTTTACTAGCAGCGCTAGCCACCTGCAGGTTGAAGGTTTCTCGTGCGGAGGTAAGGGCGTCTTCCTGTTGGGTTAAAAGCGCTTTTAATCTGCTCAACTTTTTTTTTTTAAATATTTTTATTAGAACAGAAAAAATAGATAAGATAATAAATAGTTTACACAACAGTAGCAAGACCAATATATTAGTCGATCATAGTTAACAACACTTATAAAAAACATTCCAGAATACAATCATGATGGACTTTTAGATGTAGAATCCAAAAACATAATTCTCAATAGTAATTAAAGACGATTCAGACTCCCAGACTCTTATCCCATACATACAGACTGATCTTTAAATAACAAATTACATTAAATAGAGTTAATGAAAAAAGTGCAAAGTGCCACGTGCAAATACATTTTTAATTACGAATATATACGTATCATAGTTTCTTAAAAGTGCCTTGTGCTAATATAAACTATTTATAAATAGATCATCATAATCAGGTTTCATCTGTAGTCCCGTAAGGAAAGAAATATCGCCATATACCCCTAAATCTTACAACTGCTCCTATACGTTTAGCATAGGCCTCTTCTAATCTTCAAGTCCTAGTCATTTTATTA
Organism: Calotriton arnoldi; assembly: GCA_963921515.1. Lineage (NCBI taxonomy): Eukaryota > Metazoa > Chordata > Amphibia > Caudata > Salamandridae > Calotriton > Calotriton arnoldi. The sequence continues at coordinate 347,571 of CAWUFW010012376.1, read as the reverse complement.
AACCAATGCTCGATGCTAGGTTGTAGGCTGGTTCTCCAGTTTTGTAAAACAAGTGATCTAGCAACTGCAATAGCAATTAATATAAAATATTGCTGATATTTTGTAAAACATTTCACTTCTCCTGAGGACCCAAATAGCACCAGCATAGCTGATGGAATGATTGCCACGGATAAAATCAGAGAAATTTCCGCAAAAACCCCCTCCCAGAATTGCTGTATATCATTACATTCGTAAAATATATGTACCCAACCCCCTTCACTCTCTTTATTACAACAAAAACATTGATTCGGGCACGTTCGAAACATTTTAGACAATTTCAGGGGTGTAAAATATAATAACCATCCGGATAAAAAATTCTGCTCAACTTGTTGAAATCTGCTTTCAAAGTTGGTATGGAAGGCCAAATTGAGCTATCGAGCTGCCCACGCGGGGGAGGAAAAAGCACATTTTTACAACAAATTACGCGCTGTGAAACCGTTACTATGTATGGTATGCCAGCCAGCAAGCCGCACCATTCTTGGTTATTTAGAATAAGATAACTACTGTTAGTAAGCAGAGTGAACGTGGGAATTATTGCAAGAACCGGATTACCTTTTAAAACACATGCAAGGGTCGGAGCTGACATATTACATGCTCCGTGCAACTTGATATTTTTGCAAACAAGGGAATGACCCACTGTAGAATCACAGTCCTCCCCTGTAAGGTATACTTCAGTTTCTTCCCGCAAACACCGGTAGGTAAAAGGCAAAGACCACAGTTCATGCAGAAAAGCGCTACCCAGGGGTTCAAAGCGGCCTAACGGGTAATGTTTCATACAGGAGCTGAATTGGAACAGCGAGAAAGGCAAAGATATGACCCCATGAATTAGCCAAACAGCAGTGTCAGTTTCCACTACAGAAAAGGACAAAGGGTCTATTTTTTCTATGTGTAGAAGAGTGTAAGTTGCATCTTTCATGGACATGAACTGCTGTTTGTCAGTTAAATTAAATGGTAAAAACAAAGCAGTCGCATTTAAATATTCCCATGGTACTTTTCCCATTTTTAGAGTTTGCAAAGTCCATGCGAATTGCATGACAGAACGCAATTGATTTTGACCATGATATAACAGAGACACATCTTCTTGCACAATATCAATAACAGAAGAAACAATATTATCCAATGTGTAAATGCGGGAATATAGTGTGTTAATACTATTATTGACTTACTGAAAAGACAAAGGGCCCCCTGATACCTATGTGAAGTACACCTAGACAGGGAAATACATACTGTAAATTTTCTAGGGCTACTTCAGAACTACAGAGCTAGAACATGATTATATTGATAATAATGGTAGTGACACTAAAGTTAGAAAAATATAAAAATATTTATTATGAAATGAATACATAAAACACGTTTCTAAATAGCATATACATTTTAGTTGAAAATCAATTGCATCCTATAAACTGTTGTCATTCATCCATTCATTCAAAGCTACCTCACTATATAATATTGTGTGTGCTGTCAGCGTAATGAATTGATTCATAGTCTGACAAACCACATTACAGTACATATGATAAATACAATGTTTTGAATTAAAATGATTGTGGGGTGTCTCAACGCTAACCCTGGGCGGTGAACTACGCTACGCTCGCGGAATTGGCGAAGTTACGGTAACTTTGCGATTCGCATAGAACGCGAAGTTACCGTGCACTACGCAATTTGCGGCGTAGCGTAGCTGTTTTTCTTCTTCGCGCGCTCAATATACGTTCTCGCGCGCGCGGTAACGACCTACCGTGATTCTGCGTTCGCCGACGCAACTTCCTATCCGTTCGCGGGCGCCACGAGATTTGGAATCCGGCCGCACGATCCCGCGAGAGTGTGCGAACGCGAACACGTCATTCGGACGCGCGATCTGACTTCCGGCGGCAGTGTTGGTAAGATCGCGATCCCGAACACGAAGAAACTACAATCTGGCGAAGAATATATCTCGAGCATCATAAAACCTTCTCGAAAATGATGAATTAGTTCATTTTGCACAAAAAACTCCTCAGGTTGTCATTTAGAGATGTAGTTTGGTGAGCAAGGAGTCCTTTTTCTTTTTTTCCAAGAGGAAGGAAGTGCCCCTGATTCTCAAACTTCCTGTTCCTGTCCAGCAGGCTCCTCCCAGTGTTTTGTCCATGTGCTGTTCACTTTCATTTGGATTTGGAGCTGGAAGGATCACTTTTTGTGTCTGTCTGCTGCATCATATCATTGGATTGGATTTGAGGACTCTTGGATTTGAGATTTTACAAGTAAGTTGGAGAATTGGTGTACTTGTTTGTTTGATTGGGGCTTGTTTGTACCTACATTTTTTGGGGGATTTCCATAGTTTTTAAAATGTATTGTTGTGGCCTGTAGTTTCGGCAGGGGCCTAGTTGTTTTTCTTTGATTGGAATTTCAGCCAGTAGGCCAGGACTAGAGCCAGAGGTACCCATGGGTGCATGTTTCTGTGGTGTCTGTTGAATTTAAAGTTTAAACATCATGTAGGCCGGGCATCCATGGATGGCATTGGTTTGAATTGGTAAAAGTGGTTTTTGGGGTGTATTTCATTTTTTGGGTGTTTGTTAAATAAATAGGCCTTTTCAGCCAGTAGGTAACCCTGGGCGTTCAGCTCGCGGACTTTGGGCAAGTCCGCACTGCGCGACTACGCGGACTTACACTTTTATCTTCTTCGCGCGCTCAATGTACGTTTTCGCGCGCGCGATAACGACTTTTTGTGACGATCGCGATGCCGAACACGCAAAATTTACAATCTGGCGAAGAATATCTCTCGAGCATCATAAAACCTTCTCGAAAATGTTGATTTAGTTAATTTTGCACAAAAAACTCCTCAGGTTGTCATTTAGATGTAGTTTGGTGAGCAAGGAGTCACTTTTTTTTGTTTTACAATTTTTTTCAAGAGGTAGCAAGTTGCCCAGAGTCTCCAACTGCCTGGTCCTGTCCTTTGTCTTCACTTTTTTGTTATTTTGGGTGGCCTGGCCATGTGGGTGGCGGCCATTTTGTAAAGCCAGGCATTGTGCTTTTGCCATAGGCCTGCATTGTCTGTCTTGTGTTCCTTTTCTTGTTGTTCTGGGTGGCCTGGCCATGTGTTGGCGGCCATTTTGTGTGAACAGCCACTGTGCTTTTGCCATAGGCCTCCAAGCTTGCGGCCTAGTGTGCCAGTAGGCCCGGAGGTAGTCATCCTCATGGGTGCATAAAAACTGTTTCTGTGTTGTCTGTTGAATTGTAACATAATTTAGGCCATGGATGGCATTGGATTGATTTGCAAAATGTGGGTTTTGGGGTGGTATTTTATTTTTTGGGTGTTTGTTAAATAAATAGGCCTTTTCAGCCAGTAGGTAACCCTGGGCGTTCAGCTCGCGGACTTTGGGCAAGTCCGCACTGCGCGACAACGCGGACTTACACTTTTATCTTCTTCGCGCGCTCAATGTACGTTTTCGCGCGCGCGATAACGACTTTTTGTGACGATCGCGATGCCGAACACGCAGAATTTACAATCTGGCGAAGAATATCTCTCGAGCATCATAAAACCTTCTCGAAAATGTTGATTTAGTTCATTTTGCACAAAAAACTCCTCAGGTTGTCATTTAGATGTAGTTTGGTGAGCAAGGAGTCACTTTTTTTTGTTTTACAATTTTTTCCAAGAGGTAGCAAGTTGCCCAGAGTCTCCAACTGCCTGGTCCTGTCCTTTGTCTTCACTTTTTTGTTATTTTGGGTGGCCTGGCCATGTGGGTGGCGGCCATTTTGTAAAGCCAGGCATTGTGCTTTTGCCATAGGCCTGCATTGTCTGTCTTGTGTTCCTTTTCTTGTTGTTCTGGGTGGCCTGGCCATGTGTTGGCGGCCATTTTGTGTGAACAGCCACTGTGCTTTTGCCATAGGCCTCCAAGCTTGCGGCCTAGTGTGCCAGTAGGCCCGGAGGTAGTCATCCTCATGGGTGCATAAAAACTGTTTCTGTGTTGTCTGTTGAATTGTAACATAATTTAGGCCATGGATGGCATTGGATTGATTTGCAAAATGTGGGTTTTGGGGTGGTATTTTATTTTTTTGGGTGTTTGTTAAATAAATAGGCCTTTTCAGCCAGTAGGTAACCCTGGGCGTTCAGCTCGCGGACTTTGGGCAAGTCCGCACTGCGCGACAACGCGGACTTACACTTTTTATCTTCTTCGCGCGCTCAATGTACGTTTTCGCGCGCGCGATAACGACTTTTTGTGACGATCGCGATGCCGAACACGCAGAATTTACAATCTGGCGAAGAATATCTCTCGAGCATCATAAAACCTTCTCGAAAATGTTGATTTAGTTAATTTTGCACAAAAAACTCCTCAGGTTGTCATTTAGATGTAGTTTGGTGAGCAAGGAGTCACTTTTTTTTGTTTTACAATTTTTTTCAAGAGGTAGCAAGTTGCCCAGAGTCTCCAACTGCCTGGTCCTGTCCTTTGTCTTCACTTTTTTGTTATTTTGGGTGGCCTGGCCATGTGGGTGGCGGCCATTTTGTAAAGCCAGGCATTGTGCTTTTGCCATAGGCCTGCATTGTCTGTCTTGTGTTCCTTTTCTTGTTGTTCTGGGTGGCCTGGCCATGTGTTGGCGGCCATTTTGTGTGAACAGCCACTGTGCTTTTGCCATAGGCCTCCAAGCTTGCGGCCTAGTGTGCCAGTAGGCCCGGAGGTAGTCATCCTCATGGGTGCATAAAAACTGTTTCTGTGTTGTCTGTTGAATTGTAACATAATTTAGGCCATGGATGGCATTGGATTGATTTGCAAAATGTGGGTTTTGGGGTGGTATTTTATTTTTTTGGGTGTTTGTTAAATAAATAGGCCTTTTCAGCCAGTAGGTAACCCTGGGCGTTCAGCTCGCGGACTTTGGGCAAGTCCGCACTGCGCGACTAACGCGGACTTACACTTTTATCTTCTTTGCGCGCTCAATGTACGTTTTCGCGCGCGCGATAATGACTTTTGTGACGATCGCGATGCCGAACACGCAGAATTTACAATCTGGCGAACAATATCTCTCGAGCATCATAAAACCTTCTCGAAAATGTTGATTTAGTTCATTTTGCACAAAAAACTCCTCAGGTTGTCATTTAGATGTAGTTTGGTGAGCAAGGAGTCACTTTTTTTTGTTTTACAATTTTTTTCAAGAGGTAGCAAGTTGCCCAGAGTCTCCAACTGCCTGGTCCTGTCCTTTGTCTTCACTTTTTTGTTATTTTGGGTGGCCTGGCCATGTGGGTGGTGGCCATTTTGTAAAGCCAGCCACTGTGCTTTTGCCATAGGCCTCCAAGCTTGCGGCCCAGTATGCCAGTAGGCCCAGAGGTAGTCACCATGGGTGCATAAAACTGTTTCTGTGTAGTCTGTGGAATTTTGACATCATTTAGGCCATGGATGGCATTGAATTGATTCAATTGAATTGCGAAATGTGGTTTTTTTGGAGGGTCTGACTATTTCACTTTTTGGGTGTGTTAAATAAATGCCTTTTTTGCGTGTGTACTGTGTAATTATAATTGTGTTGTTGTAGTGGTTGTCTAACTTTCCAAAGTGTTTTTAGCCATGTGGATTTTAGTTTTTGCATTAAAGCTGTGTGTGTTTTATAAGGCATCCTTTGTCTGCCCATATATAGGCCTGCTTGAGTTCATTGTTTGCCGTGCCTTGTGCCTGTGAGTCACCATGTTTCTGGGGGCCATTTTGTTGTGGTAGTTATTAGTGTGCTGTTTTTGCCACATAGGCCTGCGTGTCTTTCCATTGTTCCTCTTGTCTTACTGCTTCCAAATCCATCCCCATTGCCAGCTGCAGCTCCCTGATGCTGCTATATAATACATCCCACGTGATGCACAAATTTAGGCCAAACATGCTCCAGTACATTTTAGTTTTTGTTCTTTACTATTCTTATTCTTCCAGAGTGTACACTAGCACTACACAGTAGCCAGGAAAGCCCTGGCCTTGTTGTCAACGTCTCATAAATGGCTAGACTGTGTGTTGTTGTTCACAGAGTTTCTGAAATTTAATAATTGAGGCCACCACACACTAAGTTCTATATTCTATTTGTTTGATTTGTGCTATGTTTGACTGATGTTCTGGCTTTTTTGCTTTTAGGTGCACAAAGACTGAGGAGGAGGTGTGTCTCTCATCATTGCCCGTTGCACTTCCAGACAGACATCCTGCTGCTGTACACACAACACAACGTGACGTGTGACCTGACCAGACATCTCTGCAACTGAGTGCTGCTGACATCTGAAGAAGATGGGCCCAAAGAAAGCAGGTACCAGGTCCTCCAGTACCAAGAAAGTTGCTATTGAGAAGAAGAAGGAACAGAAGAAGCAAGTGACACTGAAGTCTGGTGTGCCGGCCAATACCTTTTTTGGGGAAAAAAAAATTGCGCCTGCAGCAGCGGTGTCCGGGGGGCAAGCTGGGGGCAGCACCTCCGCATCAGTGGACCCAACCCACCAACCCAGGCCCAAGCACATGAGTGTGGAAGAGGTAGCCAGCCTAATGGTGGAAAGCAGTGATGCTGAGCCTGAGATAAACTTATCGCTATCTCAAAGTAGTACCCAATCAACGCAGGAGGAAACACAGCAGATAAGTGGTCAACAACAACAGCCGCAACCACCGCCCGCAATAGTAGTTGTTGTTCCTCCTGAAGTAGGGGCAGTTCAGGAAATTGAGCCTCATGCAGAGGTAGAAGAAGAAGCCACTCATTCAGAAGATCCATTGTCTTCCAAATCCCCAGCAAGGAAAAGGAGGGTAGTCCATCAAGTTCTTCGCCAAGCCCCCTTCTGATGATCTAGATGCCACTTGGAAGCCACAAACTGAGTCTGAGAGGGAGCCACGTTCCAAGACCAAGCTAGGGAAAAGGAAGGTTCCGGAAAGCCTTACACTTATGGAGGTCGATGTAGAACAGCAAGATGATGATGATGACGACGAGCCAGTCATCACGAACATCACTCCCGGCCCCGAGGAGATGGAGACCAACATTCTTACCCTATCCAAAATCGCTGCGAGGGATGTAGCACGCATACCTCCACAGGTAACACCTAACACGACCTACAGCTTCCATATTTGCATTAGCAAAGGCCCGGCAGCGACCTACATCCAGCACAACCACCACCTCTGTAGGAGTAGGTAGTGGTACAGCAGCACAGAGTCAAATTCAACACACACCCTACAGATCATCCGGCATTGGAAGTGGCACCTCCAGCAGGAGGCCAAAGTTAAGCTCCCCAGTTTGGGACTTCTTTACGGTTAGCGAAAAGGAGGAGAACATTGCTATATGCTCCATTTGTAATACCTCTGTTAGTCGTGGTAAGCTTGGTACAAACTATGGTACCGGAGGCCAAATGACCCATCTGAAAAAACACCACTTGATCAGCTGGGAGGACCACCTTCGCGGCAGAAAAAAAACTGCAACCATTGGTGTTGGTGGGGATAAAGGAGTAGAAGAAGAAGATCCGATCACGGTGGAAGAGGAAGGACAGGGAGACATTCTCTCTGGTAGTGGTACACAAGGTGTCCCTGACCCCAGCAGTGCAGTCTTAACGTTGCACACATCTTCAGCAACATCTCAGTGGCACAAGAGTAAGAGTCAGCCGGAGACACCAAGAAGTACCAGGTCCGCACTACCAAAAAGTGCGTTGAGCCTAAGAGAAAGGAAAACCATGCAGCCTACCATTATCAGCATGTTTGGGGGTGAGGGGCAGTACGAACGCAACCACCCAATAGCACGTTTGTACAATGCGAAGCTGGCTAAAATGTTAGCACTGGACCTTCTCCCTTTTTCTTTTGTTGAAGGGGTGGGTTTTGTGGAATTTGTGTCAACCATCTGCCCAAAATGGCATGTTCCCAGCCGCTACTATTTTGCCAGAGTTGCAGTTCCAGCACTACATCACGACGTGCTGGAATTGCTAGGAAAGGCCTTGAAGCAGAGTGCTGTTCACAGTATCCACCTGACTACAGACATGTGGACCAGTTGCCAAGCCACAGATTACATGTGCATCACTGCACACTGGATCTGTTTTGCGGGGTTAGAGAACAGATATCTGCTGGTGTTGATACTGCAGAGATTTTTCATGCCACTCGCAAACATGCAACTGTAGCCATGTTTGCCATGGAGAAATCTCATACTGCTGCAAACATTTTGGAAGAGTTTAACACCAAGGTCTTTGAGTGGCTGCGCCCAAGAGGGCTTACGATTGGTTTTGTTGCCACGGACAACGGCAGTAATGTAGTTTTGGCCATGCGCAATGGTGGCTATTTCAGGGTCCCGTGTTTGGCACACTGCATTAACATTGTTGTTCAAGACTTTTGAAAAATGAATCCAAAGTCAGCAACTTACTGGTCACCTGCAGAAGAATATGCACACATTTCAACCATTCTTTTAAAGCCCGGAAGCAGCTGAGGGTCATTCAACGTGAGCATAAAATGCCAGTCAAAGCGCTCATCCAGGAGGTGCCAACACGTTGGAACTCAACTTATTACATGCTTGATCATCTGTTTGAACTGTACATACCACTCAATGCTTATGTCATGCAAAGATTAGGGAACCTACTGTGAGAGGCATGACCGTTGAGATGGCTCAATGGGACCTCATTAAATGCCTGACTGAGATGCTACTTCCTTTTGAGATCTTCACACGTGAAGTCAGCAGGGAGGACTGTACTATGGGCCAAGCTATCCCATTGTTGCACATGCTAGAGCAACAGCTGAAGGATGTGTCTGAAACGTACGCAGGTGTGGATGACAAACAAGACGCATATCATTTGGCGGAGACCTTAGCCGCTCGCTTATCGGAAAATACAAGGATTAAAAATAAAATTTTGTCACAACCACATTACATTAGTGCCACAATTTTGGATCCACGGTACAAAGTATTTCTGAACAGCAAGGCAGTAATTCCTTTTCGGAAGTGGATGTTGCCAACTACAAAACTTTGATAGCTAAGGAAGCCACTATTTTCGAAAGCGAACGGCTGTTAATTACAGGCCCCCCACCCCAGGCCATAACCAGTACTACAGGGCATCCAGAGTCAAGTTCTACTTCGGAGCCTGAGGGCAGTGCATTTGCCTCCCAGCAGTCACCTACACCAACAATAACATCAAGAACAGGATCATCCACAGCACAATGTGCAACTGATTGGTTTCTACAGCAGGGGTATGGTAAGTCCAGTGCTGATGCAAAGGCAAAACAGGCCGAGCACATCGGAGCACCCCTGAACATTGAGCGGATGGTCCAGGCCTATCTGGATGACCCAACAGAGGTCTTCATGGATCGAAACCCATTGGTGTATTGGTATGGGAAAAGAAGCCAATGGACAGTGCTCAGCAGGCTGGCGATAAAGTATCTGGCTTCCCCTGTCGCAAGTGTCTCTTCTGAGCGTGTTTTCAGTGCTGCTGGTGCCATTGTAACTTCGAAAAGGACCAGTCTCTCGGCCCAAAGCGTGGAGAGGTTAACCATGATCAAAATGAATCAGCACTTTATACCACCGGATTACAAAATACGTGAATCACAGCAGGAAGAGGAGAGTGACTTGGATGACGTAAATAGTGCGTTACAGGACCTACTTCTGTCCGAACCACCAGAGTTTGAGGACGAGCTCCTCTTCCCTGACAACTAGGCTTTCAAATTGTTACTTTCTTCCTTCCTTTATGTGTCTGTGTATCTGTCTTTCTGGTTCAAATCACAACAAATCCATCACCACCGTCTTCTCTTTTTATTTCCCTATTGGAGTTGGATGTCTGTGCATTTAACTGTCCACTCTTCAGAGTCCTGCTTCATCTTCCTGTCTCGCACAAGTACATTTCCATCAAGCCAGACATTAGTACAAGAAATGTTGCCTTTACCAGTCCCGCCTCCATAAGAAGTGAAACGTGACTATAGCTATCCTCCGTTTTGTTTTCGAGCCGAAACTCATCAGTGTCCGAAGGCTACAGCCTCAGCAGGCATCCAAAGGTCCTCACTGTCAGGACAGAAGGTACTTGGCAGAGAAAGACAAGAGACTCTTCGAAGAAACTTGCTGACATTTGTGCAAACTCAAATGACCATCAATGAGCGCTACCCAGGCCGCGGCCCATCATCACAGTGCTGACCATGGGAAGCAACTTAAACTGTGACAAAGTGCCACAGAAGAATAAGACGAAAACCGAAACAGCGACTAACACTCAAAATGAATGTGGACTGGAGTAATGATGAGGCCACTGCCCCGTAAAAAAAAATAACAACTGTCAGAACTAGGCATCTGATGATCTGACAGCCAAAGAGAAGAGCAAGACAGGTAATGATGGAATGCATTGGATGCTTGCAGACTCTGAGCGATTGCTGTTGTTTGTTGTTGATGTTGTGCATGAAGTCGAACTGTACTCTACTAGTTAATCTACAAAGTGACTCAAGTCAGTGACAGTCAATGTTTCCCTTCTTGTTGTTTAATAACCAAATTGTACTCCTACTACTGCAGGTGCAGGCCAATATCTGTTGCAATTTTTTAATATGGAATATGGACTTAATCGGAGTCACTACAGACTGAGTTGTAGTTGGACAACACGTACCACACCATGATGATGACCATACTATCTTTGCACGCAGTCATTCAGTTGGATCGGAGATGATTCAAGGAATAACTGCATTTCATGAAGTGGCATAAGGTAAACATAAACACAACAATTCAACAAGAAAGTAAACACAGCAGACCTACATGTCCATGTAGTGGTGTGTAGTCGAGTGTAGTGATGACTCACAGCGGCGCATTGATTTTGTCACTTAATTAGGAAAATGCTAAGTTGCTGTGTATGCCTTTTGTCTGGCTATGTCAAAAATTAAGGTAAATGGAGGTTGGGTCACGGGCTGGTGCTGTGGTGGGCATGTTCTGTCCTGTTGTTGTTGTAGCTTAATGCTGTAAACAGAATCTACACGATATATCCAAGCCGCCTCACTCTGAAAGTGTTCTCTCTTCTCTTCTTGGACTCCACCGTAATTGATGTTTTTTTATTCATTGATTTTTCAATACCCCTTTTGTTTTTCCATCTAGACGTTACAGGCCGGCCTTTACCCTGTGCTTGCTATACTGGGAGACACAACTCACATTTACCTTACCAATCGGCATCAGGAAGGCCACCAAGATTGATGTGCGGAGCGTCCATGGAAGATAGGACCAAGAGGAAGGACGAGATTCCACTCCACAATTTGAGCATGATAATACAGTAACTTTAGTATCATTCATCATTCATCTTTTAATTAATTTGAATGCTTTTTTCTCTTCAATCATTAGGACTGTGTGTTGTGTGTTGTTTGTTTGCTAATTGATCCCTACAACTGTGTTTTTAATTGTCTTTGCTATCTTTACAAGTAAGCCCAGTACAACATGGAATTTGGGTCTCTGAGGGCATATTACAGGCAAGGCAAATTGCATAGAATATACTGCTGCCCTGTACTGTCTAATTGTCTAGTAGGAGTTATTAAGTACTACTCATTAACCATCAAGTTATCTTCATCATCATGCATGCATTTCCCTTTTCTCCCTTTATAGATTTTTTGTATAAGATCATGGTCGTCTGCCAAGATTGTGCTTTGCTTTTGTTGTCCATGCGTACTGTTTTTCCTTCTCAAACCTTTCCCCAAACCCCCTTCCCATCCATTCATCAAACCCTAACCCTCTTCCCCCGGGCTGTGATTTATATTGAGGTGTGATGTGACTACATAAAATGTACACCAATTGATCACACGCTTGCTGGGGCAGATGTGGTGAAAGCAACACTAATTCAATTGCAAGGCAGGGCGAGGAGCTTCTTCTGCTTGCCCACCCATGCTCAGTCTATGTGCAAGCCGTCACCGGCTAATAGTAGTACATCATAATTAATTGCCGTCATTGATTGGATTAATCATCAAACTCCTACCACACAGCAGTAAAGGTTACGAATTACGATTGTGTTAAGTTAAGTGACTCAATCGACACAACTACAGTTTGTAACTTCTTGTACTAGGCTGTCCCCGCCACCATTATGTTTAATTTGACTTTAGCAGTTGCAACTGCAATATTGTTTGTTTGGCAGTCTTCTTCTGTACTGTATTTTACTTCGTTCTACTACTCCCCCACAGTCGCTCTCAGGAAAGTGACTGTCTCTTTTTAATTTTTTAGCAAATGCTACTGCCAGTGTCTACTCTACTACTACCACCACAACCATGGCATCTTCTACATTCTCTCTGGAAACCATGCAGCCATCGCTGTGCCGAACGTAATCATCAATCACAGGTAAGATAAGTTTGGTGGGAGGTATAAATGGACTAGGAGGAGAGACTGACAGTACTAGTAGGACAAATAACTCAGTGAGGGGTACCGCATCTATCTGTTTGTGTTACATCATCGTCGGCAGATTATTTAAATCAAACACTGGCTGCGGCCCTGCAGCAGCAAGGAAACCAATGTGACGTTAATTCGTAAAACAGTAACCCCCACAAAACATTAACATTGTATGTTTAAGTATAAATATAATTTATTACCCTAACAAAAATAAACTATCCCACACCTGACCCACCCTTCTCCCTAACCCCAACAAATGTCCAAAACGAAAAAAGTCCAAACAATGTCCCGAAACCCCAACGCCCAATTCCCACCCACCAAAACAAGGAATAAAAAGGGGCAAATCAACAGGGTCCTCGATGTTAAATTCGGCGGGCTTTGAGGTGTTTGTCCACCATGATTTTGACCCGCTCCTCCATTTGCTCCTCTAGACGTGCCATCCGGAGGAAGAATCTTCCTGCGAAATGCCCTGCAGTGGCATCCAGGGTGGGGGACAGCAGTGCTGGCTGCTAGCGAATGCGGCGGCGGCGGGCGGCTACCAGACCGTGGCGCCGTACCACTGGAGTTGTGGCCTGGCTGGGGCCCGGGGCATCGGACGAGGCTGCAGCTGCTGCTGCCGCCTCCTCCTCCTCCTCTGCCTGAGCCACCAGCCGCCGGTACTCCTGGCATATGGCCTCCAGTTTCCGGCGCCGGGCCCTGGCTGCCAACTCCTTCCGCGATGGTTTGTCTTGGGAAGGAGTACCATCTATATCAAGAAAGAAAAAAATATTGTTGTAACCAGTACTCTTAGCTAAACAGTAACACAAAATTAATTCAACACATAATGGCACAGTAGCACTAGCAAGAAGCACAGTACATAACATTTGTGGTAATAATCTATCTATCCTCCCACTTCCTCGGCCTCTAACATTTGTGGGAGTTTCAGGCATTATTCTAGCACTATGGACTCCAACCAGTACACAGTACACCAGTGTTCTTCTTTTCTCTAGTTTAGCGAAATGACATAACCTGGTTGTAGCCGGCATTGCCAGCTCGGTCATCTATGCTTGCACCCAAGACAAACATACGAGTCATGACGCAGACTCACGTTAGTTGGATTTACTACTGTTTGCAGGTGGGGAAGCTCGTATTTTTCTATTACGGGTGGCACTGGCCATACTCTCTCTGTTACATGGAGGGCAATTGCTCAATTTCACAGTGCCTTGGCTACTACAAAAAGGCAGATTATATATCTGATCCAATGATCGTTGCTTTTATATGGGACAACGACATAAGGTCAGTAGCGGTCGGTGGTGGGACTCGGGGAGTTCGGCCGGGCGGTGACGTGGGTAGGGGCAGGATGGGGGTAGTAAACTATGGATTACGGCCAATTACAGGTAAGTAAACATATAAATAAATGAAACTAATTTTGTTGCGCACACTGCATCGCATTTGGCGGTGCAGTGCGCACAATGAAATTCGCTTTATTTATTTGTATGTTTACAGTAAAGTTACCTGTATTTGCCCGCGTAATACATTGTTTACTACTACCCCCACCCTGCCCCTCCCCACATCGGCTTTGCTACTCTGGCGCGGTTTCTTTTACATTCCCTAAAACTGTGCATCCCGTGACAGTCTCCACCTATGCTGTCTATGATGAATACATACAGGCATCCATCCATTCTAAGTAAATGTCAATCATTCTTCTTAATCTCTCCACCAACCTTACTTTGTTTCACCAACAACAACGCATGCGTCCACTCACTCCGTTGCTTGCCTTGGCTTTGAGTTTCACCCAAACACCGCTGATGATTCTTGCTATCCACAGTATCCACCCATACTGTGTCGCCCACCCAGGCAGGCATCCATTCTTCTTTCACCTTCCACCCATCCTTCAACAACACATGCATCTGATTCCTATCAGCCACCTATCCATGCTTCCAACGTATCCTTCTCTGCCAGTCATCATATTAAATCTCGCCCGCCCTTCCTCCTTCAACCCTTCTTTCCCTTTTTGTTCAACACATCCATCAAGGTCATCTGATCTGACTTTTAGTCTCCTCCATAAAACTTTCACAGCTGAGTTGGAGTCAGATATAAGAGGCCATTGGTTAATCAAGTCACGCTGGTAATGCTATTGCTACTGCATTGCTCATGCTAAGTAAAGGGTGTCTTCTTTAACCGTTGTATAATGTTCACTACAACTTCATACCTAATAAGTCTCAACAACAGTACAGTGAGTGAAGTCCACACACCCTTCCAGCTAGTGCAATGTCAATAAGTCATGAATATAACTTACCACCGCCCGCCACCGCTGCTGGCTCCCCCTGTAGCTCCTGCAGGTGCCGCATCTTCTCCTGCCCCCTCCGGAAGGCTCGAATCGCCGGTGGCCCCGCCGCCACTGGTGGTTGCTAGTCCGCCTAGATAAAAACATGACACATTTTTAGCTGCCTGTACACCTCCCCCTATTTATTCTTTTTCATTAGCAAGATTGAAAAAAAGTTAATACATACATATTATTATAAATCACATTCAATAGTCCAAATCGGGTACTAGAGTACAGTCAGTAGACACTAGTAGTGTTATGGTCCCTAGGGTCATTATTATACTATACTCTACTCTTTGCAAAGTTAGCCTGAGCCATGCAACCATTTTCCGCTTCATGTCTTTTGCGCATGTTACCTCGCAGCTTGTTGCGCAGTAACAGTAAGACGCCTTTTGAGCCCACATGAGCACATACAGCTACTGTCTGAGCGTTGCGTACAAGAGGTCGAAAAACAAGCCACTTTGTTATGGAGTTCGGTTAGTCCGTATTGCTTAGCCATAGGTAACATGTTACACTTTTTGGGCAGGACTGAGAAATGCTTGCATTATACTATATAACACGCACCATTTTTCTCAGGCAGAGGATTCCCTTCTACGAACCAGAGATTTGCAGAGCTTATGAATGATGCATGTAACCAGTAATTCTACGTTCTACGGTGAGGAGTCGCCCAGAATTCGCACAGATCTTTTGTCTTATATATCATCAATGATCATGCACTTGTTGCAACACTGTTTATTGTTTTAATCTTATGCATTTTGCTGTTGGAGCTGGCTGGAGTACACTGAATTTTATAGAACAACATACATACAGAGCTTGTTAGTTGAAAATAAACCTTTTGAACTTACACATAGACTCTGTGGTATTTTGTGTGGTGGTGGTGGTGGACTTACACGAGTGAGTGAGCGAAAGGGTGTTATGTTCTGGGTTGTGTAATCATAATCATTGGGTATCTTCGGGTGGGGGTTCGGGGACCTAATGAGACACTATAGCTAGTCGTTCAGGGGATTGTGGGTTCACTTCTGACTGAGGTGTGAGGAACGTCCAAGTTCCAAACTCGCATCACCAACATCCTATTTCATTGTGCATAGTTCTGCATGGGGCTGTGCAGAATCCAAGTAGTATGTACTATATCCTATCAAAAATAGTCAAATATCTGGTTGGGCATTTTGTTTGTGGTAATTGTCAAAGCCTCAAGATTAAGAAGCCTAGAAGAGGACAACCGAAAGGACTGGACTCAGTGGCTAGAGCTATTAGTATTGGTCAATCTGAGTTTTATTCAAAACCGTACAATAAAGAGTGGCAATGCAAACTGGGCAAGCTTAGCGACAGACTAATATTAGTAGTACAGAGTACAGACATTCATAGCAGAGGCAGTTAGAACTTAGAGGCAGGGATAACCAGAATTTAGAAACAGATAGTCAAGTCAAGATCAAAGAATCTTTTGTAAAAAATAGAATTAGGAGTGGAGCCAGAATTAATAGTTCTGAAAAAATAAGGTGCAGTAAAAGTTAGGGCAATATAATTGTTAATATTAACCACTGGAGGACTTACTGGGACCAGCAGCAGGGCCCTCGGTAGAGGAGCGGTCCTCTGGTGGTTGTCCCGCCGAATCGGACCCCGTCTTCTTGCCCCTGGGTGCTGCACATCAGTGATCATGTAAGATATAATAAAGAAAAAGAAAGACACAAACATTAATGATTGCTGTGAAACAAATAAATTATCTAAAAAAACGCTCAAAAACGTTTTAGGAAACAAAAATTGCAATAAAATTGACCTATCTAATCCGATCGACTACTGCCTTGCGGGATTCACGGACAGTCTACTTATTTGGGAACACTAATTCAGTGTTCCATTCTGATTGATTCAAATAAAATCCAGAACACTAACTAAGCCTAAGTACCACCTGACCTAGCCCACCTATTCCAGGCGGGCCAATTGTTCATTAAGCCTGCATTTCCATTTTTTATTGACATCAAAAATGCATAGATGAGAAGGAGGACACATGCATAAAGTGCATAATGCATACACCAAATTGTTGGTTGGTTGCGTCTGATGTTCTGCAGCTGACTGACACTGCTAAGCTAAGCTTACCAGTACCACTCACTAAACAAACTACAAAAGGTTCTAAGGACTGGGGTAAGCAGCACTCAGTGACAGAGGATGCGTCACGCAGACCGCTCAAAAATTATCAACTAATAGTAACTAAACCTAGTATCAAATGCATCCACCACTATTTGACAGGAGGACAAAGGAAGGACTACAGTCTCTCTAGCAATAGCATTACCTAACTGAAGTTCTCTAAAGTAAACTCTTACATAATGACAAGCGAGCGCAAAGTTGCAAAAAGTAAGAGTACCGCCCAGCACCTGTGTCCTACAATCACAGAAGATTTTGAAACGTAATTTACCTGCAATGTAAGCAGCAGTATTCTTGTTATTTGTAAAAAATGTATACACAAATCACAATACTTATACTACTATATATATATTGGCTACTCACCAAGCCCCACGACCTCGACACCTAGCAGGTCCAACGGGTCCTGCTCCCGGTCAAGGATGTCTGACCACCGGTGGGCCAGCTGGTTATGGGTGCGCCGGACCTCGGAGCAGCGAAACACTGCCCGACGCACCTTCGCCCACCGGCGGTGACGCTCCTGGGTCGGGTACCCGGAGCCTGGCCTGCCGCCTGCTGCCAAGGTCAAGGGGAGGTGGCGCTGAATAAAAAAAACAAGGGCGGCCACCTCCGCCTCATTAAACAGCTGGCGGGCTTGCACCCCTGCAGGGCGCAGTCTGCCGCAAGGCAGGCGGCGATTGGGCGCACGCGCCTTGCCCTTTGAGCCGCTGCTGCTACCCTTCGCCATGGTTCTGGGGTGGGAGGAGGTGAAAAAGAAAAGTTAGAAGGGAAAAATAAAGTTAGGGGAAGAAGTAGGAGCTTAAAGAAGAAAGTTATATAAAACAGTCGAAAAGTTAAAAAAACACAGTAAAAAGTAGAATAAAATGCAAAAGATAGACTTAAGCAGAGAGTGAGATAGATAAGAAATAAAGAAAAATTGAAAAACAGTGTAAAAAACTAAGGATTGCAAAGATTGAGGGAGGATAGAAAAGCAGGCCCAGAACCATAGCATAGAGTGGTAAAACAAGATGGCCGCGCCCATCGCGACCGCGTGGGTAAGTTCGCGCGATATTTGTCCCCGAGCACGCAAAAAACATTGCGAACACGTACAACGCGTTCTCGAACAAGGAATGCGCATCGCGAGCACGCTATACGCGACCCGGAACAGGAAATAAGGGATCGCGAACGGGCGGGACAAGTGAAAAACAAAATGGCCGCGCCCATAGGCGACCGCATGGGTAAGTTCGCGCCCCGAGCACGCAAACAGCGTCCCGAACAACCACAACGCATTCCCGAGCAAGAAAAACGCATCGCGAACGGGCGCAGCAAGCAGCTACGCACGCTCGCGAAGCTACGCGTAGCTCGCGTAGCGCTCCGACGTCTTCGCGTAGCTTCGCGTAGCGCGACTACGCGAACTACGCCCAGGCTTACTCAACGCGCGTTTCGGCAGAAAACTGCCTTCCTCAGGAGAACCACCTTAATTCGTAATATTTCAAATATACACCCCCTACGGGACGTGAAGGTGTATTCCTAAAGCAGAATTCGGGGTCTTGATAGAGATGCGTCCCGATTAGAGGTTAAATCTTAGGGCATAAAGAGCAAACCGCAAAGCTGAAAATAGGGAATCAGCCTAGCATGGTATGAATATGAAATGATGAATGGCTGAGTTCTGCAAACCTTGATGTGAGTGCAAGACTCATGGGGCCTGACATTCACTTGAACAGTGCAAAATCCTCAATTTGAAACTCCATAAACGCTGCAGTAGTGGGTCTTCTTGGATTCCGACCCACTACTGCAGCGTTTTTATGGAGTTTCTGCGCACCGTGTAGACACGACATGTTTTAAGATTCTACTTTCAAAATTGGGGATTTTACACTGTTCAAGTGAATGTCAGGCCGCCCCCCATGAGTCTTTACCTTTCACATCAAGGTTTGCAGAACTCAGCCATTCATCATTTCATATTCATACCATGCTAGGCTGATTCCCTATTTTCAGCTTTGCGGTTTGCTCTTCATGCCCTAAGATTTAACCACTAATCGGGACGCATCTCTATCAAGACCCCGAATTCTGCTTTAGGAATACACCTTCACGTCCCGTGAGGGTGTATATTTGAAATATTACGAATTAAGGTGGTTCTCCTGAGGAAGGCAGTTTTCTAGTCGAAACGCCGTTGAGACATCTTGGATACCACCCCACAATCATTTTAATTCAAAACATTGTATTTATCATATGTACTGTAATGTGGTTTGTCAGACTATGAATCAATTAATTACGCTGACAGCACACACAATATTATATAGTGAGGTAGCTTTGAATGAATGGATGAATGACAACAGTTTATAGGATGCAATTGATTTTCAACAAAATGTATATGCTATTTAGAAACGTGTTTTATGTATTCATTTCATAATAAATATTTTTATATTTTTCTAACTTTAGTGTCACTACCATTATTATCAATATAATCATGTTCTAGCTCTGTAGTTCTGAAATACTATTATTGACAACAGCTAGAATCTTTTCTAAATTCGCTTGGTCAATTTCCCGCAGATGTGACGCTGCTTCAATCTGGGAAAGTTTCCATATTTCATTGTAAGCTGCGTAATAAAATCTCTTTGTTCTAGGAACCTTGGGTCCCAAGACAAAGTCGGCCAAATTAATGTTGTTGTACAACAACGATAAATGTTGTTTAACGGACGATAGTGTAGAGTGCTGCAACAACTGTTGACATAATTTTCCAACCGAATAGGTTGTTACCGAATGTGTATCTGGAAATCTTGGGTCGGGTCTGTCTTGCATATAACCCGAATTGGTGTTATGAAAATGAAGTTGGTAGGCATTCGAACTCGTCTGCCAAACTAGCCAACCTAAAGAATCCAATTCAGACACATCAAAAGTGTTATTTTGAAATAAAGATTGTAAAGGCTTCAATGGTATAATTCAGTGTATATGCGCCCAATTATTATACTCAGCTAAAGAAGGAATGGCAGGGGCGTTTAACTTTTTGCAGTTGCCAAACCAAAGCAAGTTGTCTGGTAAACTGTTTCATTTAAAAACAAAATTTGTGTTGGGATGAGGCAGGCACGATGTAAGGCTTCAGTGCCTCGCACCTGCCAGGACCTAGAACCTCAGATCGATTTCAAATCAACGGTGGCCCTCCAGTTATCATAACCCTTGACAGACGAGATCATGTCTGAAAGAATTTGAATAAGTTAATTTTATACGGGTCAACATTACTTTGGGAGTTGATGGAACATTTACTTTAAAATAATACGACTCGGGTGTTGACCTATCAAAGTCTGTAAACGAGGTAAATTTGTCTCTAAGAGTTTTCAAACTACCTGTTAATGATGCAGGGCAATGTTCCCACTCTTTGTAATTGACAACAGGACGTAATGTATGAGTCTTATGTAGGAAATGATGTCTTAATGTTGATAACAGAATAAATCAGAATAATTGGCAGAATTGAAATATAAATCTTCAGCATTAAAAGCAGCATAATATTTCAAATCGGAAAAGAATGATTGTATTGCATGCACATCCCAGTCGTCTGAGCGTATGTCCTTTGTTACCACATCACCCATGGAGACGCGAAAGACGTATGGAATGTTAATAATTTCCGTCGGCCCATGGACCTGATAATCCACTTTATCCCAGATGATGCCATCCGCAACTGGAAATGCTGAAATGTTAACAAGAGATTGGTCATGCTTCATGATGTGGGAAAGTGAGTGAGGGGCCAGAATACCATCAACCAAGTTCACAGCAGAGCGTTCAGGTAAATAGTGACCATTGATGAGTGGGAAAAACCCCGTCACAAACCCAATTGACATAAAAAGAAAAATCGTGATCATTATTAACCAGATGTATGTCCAAGGAGGGACCAAATAAGTCTGTTTAAACCAAGAAATAAAAATAGAGAATTTGGTAGGGCCAATTGAAGTGGTGGAAGACGAGTCAAAAGAAAAGCTGCCATGGTGTAAAGAGCCTTCAGGCAAGCCATGCAAAGACTCACTTGTGGGATAAGTATACTCAATCTCCTCGTTGCAGGAGGGAGCAGGAGGGACAGATAAATGGTCAACGACAGGGTCCATCTCGAGGACAGTGTCATTAGGTGAGCTGAAAGTTGCGCTAACCCCAGGATTTCTCGAAATTGTGGGGCACGAAACAGCAGGCGTCACACTATTCAGAATCGGCCAGATGTTGTAGCTTGACATTGTCAATAGAGATGTATCTGTTGTCCTTGCGACCAGGAAGCAGTGGTAAAATGACTGTACGAGTGCCCTTCAAGCCAAGCACTGGAACCAGTGCACGATAAGAGGGACCAAATTCTTTTTTGTTCTCCAACTTCTCTCGGACCAGATCACCAACTTTTGGAAGCCAGCCAGCCGGCCACCGGAATCAGCAGTGCAGCATCTGTTGCCGAAGGCAAATGTTCAGTAGCAAGACGGGCACGAGTCTCTTGTAGGTCCTGTAACAAGTAGAATGATTATCTACGTCAAAGGTCACGGCTGCCACCGCAACGTCTAGACCATCAAGGTCTGGCACAAACATTTTGATGCCAAAGAGCATCTCGTATGGGGTCCGTCCACCCAGAGGTCTTCTAGGGAGATTATTGAGTGCACGTTGAATCCCATACAAGTGGGCCAGCCAGTTCCTGCCAGTACCTAAGACTCTAGCTGGGGAAACAACGTTTACAACGCATGCATTACATCGCATGCTATTACATCGCGGTTTTTACAACGCAAGTCGTTACAACGACTTGCGCTGGAGCGCTATAGGACAAGGAATAGTTTAATTTACTATCCAACACCTTCCCTACTGTACGTAGGCTGGAGTTGAAATAGTAAATTAAACTACTCCTAAGTACTAGCGCTCTCCAACGCAAGTCGTGTAACCGACTTGCGTTGTAAAAACCGCGATGTAATAGCATGCGATGTAAATGCATGCATTGTAACATCGTATATTCCTCTAGCTGTCAAGGATTGCTTTAAGTCACGGTTCATTCGCTCCACAATTGAATTGCCCTCAGGCCTGTATGGAGACGAAAACTGCACCAGCACCCCCAAAGACTTCATCTCATCCCTGTATGCCTTAGAGGCGAACGCAGGATCTTGGTCTGAATGAAAGGTGCCACAGGCAAAAATCCCTACAAAGACACGCAAATCCCTGATGACATTTCGAGCGTCAGCACTGCGTTGTGGCCAAACCCAAAGGAATCTAGTGCACGAATCAACTGCAACCAAAATTCATTTATATGCAGTATCAGAAGTAAAAGGACCGCAGTGATCAAGATAAACACAGGCAAAGGGGCGATTCACAATGCAAAGCTGTGTTTGTGGTGGACGTGTTACCGTAGAAGGCTTGATTTGTTGACAGATGTCACACGAAAGCACATAAGTACGGGTCTGTTAATATAAACCACAACACCAATAACGTTGCTGCAAGATAGAAACAGTGACTGACACTCCAGCATGGGCCGAAGCCATACCTTCGTGTGCAGTTTTAATTAAAGTGTGTCTGCGGTCCGCGTTAGGAATCAGCCGATCTCCAACGTAAGGTATACTCGCAAAAGGAATATTTTCAGGAGTTAACTGATAAGAATACTTTGAAGGGAAACCCTGTGGATAATTAAAGCCCTCCGCAGTTGCAGCAATTGCTGCCAAAATGTAATTATCAATTTTAGACATGGACCTTGTAACGGCTGCTACGGAACACGTGGCTACTGCAGATTTGGCTGCTTCATCAGCCAAACAATTCCCAAGAGCGTGTGCTCCCACACGCTGATGGCCAAGAGTATGTATAACATGTGTGAGTGGCAGACGTTGTTTAAGATCCGCCACTCGAACCCAAAGCATTTTATGCTTAATTGTGCTGCCTTTAGAATCTTGATAATCATTTTGAGACCAAAAGAATAAGTTGTCATTGAAAGACTGAACACAGTAGTAAGAATCGCACACAATGAGTGTAGAAACACTCGGATCTGCAAACTTGAGAGCAAGGACCAAAGCGCGCAGCTCGGCCAATTGGGCGGTACAGTCCCCTAACGCCTGTGTATGCACTATACTAGACTTGAATTCACCATTCACCATCGTACCAGCCACAATAGCGCAAGCTGCTGAATAAGCATGTTTAGAACCAGTGGCCGGTTGCGCCGAACCATCGGTGTAGATGATACATGTGTACTCCTCTAAGGGAAGCAAAGACAGAGGAGGTGGATGAACGTGTTCCTACTGCAAGAACTCCTGTGTCTGAAGAGAGGGGTCAAAGATAAACGTGACATCCGGAGACGTCAAAGAAGTAGCCCATTGTATCCAACGGGGATGTAATGCTTTAGAGTTTGGCACACTCGCCTTAGTTACTGCTTCCAAAGCAGGAAAAGGTGTAACTACTAAAATGCGCTTCCCCTGTGCCAGTGCGCATTCCTTCAGGACCGCCATCTGCACAGCTGTCAAAACCTTTTCGACAGAGGAAAATCGCATTTCGGCCGAAGTGTACAAATGTGATTTATATGCAATAGGTACTGTGTCGCCTTCATTGTAAGTGAAACCCACTGCGCCTGGCACGATTCGTATCACCAGGTTTGTGTGGTTATCACGTGTCAACAAGTACTTAGATTCAAGTAGATCAGACTGCAAAGATTGCAGAATAGCAGAATGTTCCGGAAGCCAGCTTGCTTTTGAAAAGGTAGGTTGTATCAAAGCATAAAGAGGCTTGATACGCTGGGCATACTCGGGAATGTAAGACCTCCCGAAATTCAAAAATCCCAGCAAAGACTGAAGTTTTATCAGGGTAGTCGGAGATTGCAAGCGTGCGCATTTCTCCAGAAAGTGTGGTGCCAAGCCCGACCTTCATTATTGAGCTCATAGCCCAAAAACAGCACCGCATAGCAAGCGATGTGTGATTTAGCAAAATTAAATTTGTATCCATAGTCCGCAAACTCAAGGATGATGCGGTCAACACGGCATAGATGCGGCCATAATTCGTTGTCTGTGAGATAAATATCATCAATATACGAGCATGCATCTGGGTCTATGCTGTCTAACAAAGAGACAACACGCGCGGCAAAAACCCCGGGGCTATTCTTATACCCCATAGGTAAACGCCGAAATTTCCGTTTTCCACCGGCCGTGAATGCAGTCCATTGACTACATTCAGGGGCCAGGTTATGACTGTAAAAGCCATTGGAAATGTTAAGTGTCATTTTATATTTTTTACGAACTATACTGTCCACAAGAGCAGAGCTATGGGTATTCTGTACCGCACAAGTACGACAATGAGAGTTCAAATGCTGGTAATCTAAAACTATGCGATAAGACCCATCGGGTTTGGACACAGTAAAAAGAGGATTATTCATCGGTGACACATATGTCTCAATCACTCCTTGAAACTCCAACTCATTTAGAACATCAGAAACGGGACCTTTGGCTTCCCGCCGGATGGGATATTCGGGTTGAGGTTGAGGCATAGACCGCAATGGAATCTCATGTGGTGGAGAATCCTTATCCCAGCCCACTTGATTACGGTACACTGCCAGCGCCTGGGCCAAAGCCCACTCAGCTGCAAAAGCCTCTGCATGCTCCTTGGGGACATAACGTGAAAAACTCTGAAGAATCACGTCCTCCCCCCTTGATGCGGCCAGTACAAAAGGTGGTGGCCAATCTGCCTCTGCTAACAAAATGTCATAGGAAGCGGTCAGATTCTCCCAAAAAATCCCTGTGACCACATGTTCAATGTCACCTTCAATTTGAAAAACTATATTATACAGCCTATCCGGGGGGGCAACCCGGGTGTCAGCTGTCTCTACTGTAATGAAAGTTTCAGTTGCTGTCGCCTCCAGACAAGGACGCAGTGCCTCCCGCACTATGGTAACTTCCGCTGTGCTGTCGAGCAGAGTCACCGCCCAAGTCCAATCCAGCAGTCGGGTTCTCACCATCTGAGGCATATCTCGCTGTCAAGGCGGCAACCTTTTTCTTTGGAAACGGGGGACGGAAGCGTGGTTGCTCCTCTTGTTTCCCTTTGATGTCAAATTGACGAGGCTGATCATGTCCCTGTGGTGCAGGATGACTCTTGCCTCGATCCTGGCGATCTCCACCACCAACTTGAGAGCCCGATTTGTCCTGTAAAGAACGAGGAGAATGCTGATCAGGGACTTGAAACCTATCAGGAGACTTAATTTTTGCGCGGTCGCGCAAGTCATAAGTACGCTCAGAAGTGTCAGGTGTCAGTGAACCAGCACGCGAACCCTGCTTCTGTTGTTGCTGCCCCTGTTTGTTAGTTTTCCAGTTCTTTTTAGGAAAGAACGGACGTCCATCTTTATCTGTCTGGACTTTTTGTGTAGTTTGAGATTGAATTTGCGTTTGAGTAAAAGGCTTAACCCCCGAACTATTGTGGCCTATGGTCTTATAAGCCTTTGCAATAATTTTCAGTAATTCGCGTGGTTTATCTGCATCAGGCACAGCCTCCAAGCGATTTGCCACTTGAAAGCTTACCGCATCGCCCTTGACATTTGCAAGGATCATATCTGCAACCACGTCGAACACCCCCACCAGTCTCATTCCCAACTCTACAGCCGCCTCGGCTCCATGTTCATCTTGAACACGTTTAATCACGGAAGGGAGAATGGTCATGGAAGGAGTGCCGAAACACTTCGAATATACCACTGCAAACACCTTACCCCAGGTGTTACAATCAGCCAACTCGGGAAGTAAGTCCTTTGGCAAACTAATAGTCAATATCCTGTGTTTCTCCACAGGAGATGTGTTTGGAAAAACAGCCTCTATTTGTCCAAATTTTTCAGCAAGCCAATAAGGTAATTCATCCTTATTCTGTGGATGCTTGCCCATTACTGAATTTACCATAAGGGGACTGATGGCCACACCACCAGGTCCCGCAGGTTGCTCAGCAACTCCAGGTGGTCCCACCTGAAAGTTGCGTGACATGAACTGTATAACAGCTCTATGCACGCGTATTAAAGATGTATGTAACACGCGGAGTTCTGAAAGCGTCGCCGTTGTCAAACGTCGCGGGTGAGGGGTATACCCAGCCAAAACGGGCCAAGTGGCCCCATGTATCGATAAAGGACCTAAAGGTACCAGCGTTATTGGGTGAGGAAGTGCGCCATTAAACCAAATTTGGTGTTGCCAAGCTGTAAGCTGAACCTCAAGAGCCCGATAGGGCTGATAAGCATTAGGAAGGGCCGTAGGCGTATATTCGTGAAACAAGTTATCTGTTCCATCCACCGCCGGAAAGGTGACCCAAGAATAAAACACTTCGAAGGGGTAAGCCGCATCTGCTTCTACTACAAAAATCAGCGCAACACCAGCATTAGGGACTCCATTCTGAGTCAAATAAGCCATGAGTGCTGCCCTATTAGCGGCCGGAATCTGGACCGACATAACCGATAAGAAAAAATAACAACCTAAAGCGCTGCAGCACAATAAAGGGTTGATAAGAAAGAAAAACCTTTTAAAACTTCAAGCTTGAATGAACCTATAAAAACATCAATATAGGAGGTCACACCGTCACAACTGTCTCTGGAAACAGAGGTGAGGGGATTGTGGACAAGCACAAGCACTACTCAAGCGTCTCGCAGATAAGAACCAGACCAAACGTTGGCGGCACCATGTTGCAAGGATTCTGCACATATACAGAACTATGCGCAGGAAAACAGGACCTCAGTGAATAGGGGTGGACCAACCTACCACATTAGTACCCAAAATCCCAAACCGACTAGCTAGAGTGTCTCATTCGTTCTCCGGCTAACAGCGAAGCTACCAATGATTAGACAACCCAAAACACGACACTCCCGACTCTCTCAGGAATCGCGGGAGCCAGAAAACTCTTTCGCTCACTCACTCATACTTGAACACAATGCGAGTAATCAGAGTCACGGTATAGTTTAAAATGTTTATTTTAACTAACGCGCTCTATGGTACAGTACACGTGCCATTACTAGCGGCAAAATGCATAAACACAATATAGTCAGCATTGTCACAATTCCATAGAATATAAACGGGATATCATTTTGTAAAGACAGTGGAAAAGGGCTACAATACCTAACCACCCTCCCCGTGGTAAGAAATAGTTTATTATAAAAAAGAAGACCTCTGGGCTTTGTCAGCAGACCCCATACCTCAAGGCCTAGATGAAAGGTTTACGTCTCAGGACAAGCACAGCTCTTCTCGCCAGAAAGGAATCTCTCCAAGTGCTCGCACTACATGTTTAGCTTGCAAGATTAAAGCATACGATTTTCAGTAGTGCAGCTGTGTGTCATGTTATGTCTAGGTGCGAGGGACTGACCAGAACAGAATAACAAGGGGCATTGTTGATCGACCTTGTACATCATGTGCAGACTAAACCTCAGAGCACAGCAGAGAATGCGAAAAGCAGACAGTTCTCATGTGAAAGAGCACAGAGTCTTGAGAAATCTATTCAGGCAGTGTCGTGCGCAAAAGCAGCCTCATGGCAGCGAAGCTCATGCTAACTTAGCAGATGTCAACAATGGACCCACAATCCATACTACAATCTTTTGTCACCATTGTGACACTTGCTCCTGTGTCCCTGTATGCCATGGCCTCCTTACCATTGATCAAAGGCTGTTGTCTGTATTTGCCCAGATTACTGGGGCTCACAAATAAGGAGGCAATATATCTATGCCTCCATCACAGACCAGAGAAGCCTGAGCTGGAGTTCTGACTAGGCCAGAACCCATCTCAGATCCCAGGGTTAACACTACTATACCCTTATTCACTGTACCACCACTTTGAGCTGAACTAGGGGGAACAGTTGCCTTAGGGGCAGTGGTGGTGGTAGGAGGATATTTGGCACTTGAACAATTGGCATCTCTTGTCCAATTGGTTTTCTCCTTACACAGGAAGCACCAAGGTTTCTTTCTGCCTTTATCTTTGTTAGACTGTGACTTCCCCCCAGATGCAGGTTTTTGGGTCCCTGATGAAGACTTCTGGTCTTTACCCTTTTCCCCACCCTTATCTGAAGGTTTAGCATCTTGCTTCTTCTGGTCACCACCTGTGGTCTGGTTTTTCTGTTTCACCTTGGTTCTGACCCACCTATCTGCCTTCTTTCCCAATTCTTGGGGAGAAGTCAGATCAGAGTCAACCAGGTATTGATGCAACAACTGATTTTGGCAATTATTAAGGATCTGCTCCCTCATAATCAAATAGTACAATCCCTTGAAATCATTCACTTTGCTGCCAAGTAACCAGACTTCCAGAGCCTTAGTAGCACAATCTACAAAGTCTACCCAGTCCTGAGTCTGTGTCTTCTGGGTGTCTCTGAACTTAATCCTGTACTGTTCAGTGATTAAGCCAAACCCATCAATGAGAGCACTCTTCAGGACTGAATAGTTGTCAGCATCCTCTTCTCTAACAGTGAGGAGCTTATCTCTACCTTTGTCAGCAAAGGAGAGCCACAAGATAGCTGCCCACTGCTCTTGAGGGACCCTCTGTATCTTACAAGCCCTCTCTACAGCAGTTATCCATTTGTGGACATCATCCCCACCATGGTAGGGAGGGACTATCTTGCTCAGGTTCCTATGGTCATAAGTATACTCCTTAACCCTAGGGACACTGTTGCTGCCACCATGGGACTCTAGTCCCAATTTATTTCTAGCCTTCTGGAGTTCTAAGGATTCCTTATCTAGGGCCAATTGCTCTTGCCTGAGCCTAAGCTTAACTTTCTCAAGCTCTAGAAATTGGCACTGTATTTCATAAGATTTATCTCTCTTATGAGATATGGAGGTCCCTATAGAATGTCCTGAATGGTCAGATTCTGCAGAGGGAGATCTAGATCTCCTGGGTAAACTCTGCACTCTTCCAGGGGGAGTAAAGAGAGGACCACTGGGGCCTTCTCCACACTCTTCCTGAAGATCTAAGTTGTCCAGGTTGGAATCATTTTGATCCTCCTGGCCAGGGTTTGAGTCTAGGCCATAAAAGGTGTCACCTCCTGACCTGTCTTCATTCCCTGCCCCACCCACTCTTTCTACCTCATCTGACCCTGGGGTCTTCCTAAGATCATCTAAGAGTAACACCTCAATGAGATGTTGGGTGTTGGCATTTCTCCCTGTCTTCAGCTTCCTAGAAACACACATGGCTTTCAATTCCTGAAATGTGAGGCCATTGTACCTAGAAGGCAGAGAGCCACTGGCTTCTCCTTTAGAAGACATAACTAGTGTGGTGTGGTGTATGCATCTACCTCACCTAGTGGGAACTAAACTCTCTTAGGTTGGAGAAAGGGTGTGCTAGACCCTTAAGTACCCAACCCTAATCTCAGTAGAACTTACTTTATTCTAATCTTTAAGTATTATATGTGCCTGAATACTTTAGTGGTTTTCAGTTAATCAATACAAAGAGATTTATCTGGTAAAACAATGCAGGCTTGAATCCCAACCGCTGCACACCAATGTGAGAAGTTGGCCTGGTATATGCTGTCCACTAATTAAAGTGGGCACCTTGCACCAGTCCAAATGACCCTTATGATGTATGAGGTCAAAGATAACCTTTAGAAAGCTATCCTAGAGGTAGCTGTGGAGAGCAGCCTTCAGGCTTAATCTTGAAGGAATGTAAAGCAGCTTGTTTTACCAGAATATCACCTCCTATATTGACTAAATGAAAGGAGAACCACACAGTAGTTATATAAAAATATGTATTTATTAATATAACACTCTCTAGTATCTTCTACACGAGGATAGAACACAAAGCACACAATACGAGATCAATAGAACAGTTGTAAGTAGAACAATACACAGTGGGCTCCCGGGGGAGACCAGACCATATACTAAAATAGTGGTATAACAATCATGACTTGAGTCAAGACAAGGTCTAGAGCATGTAGAATCGCTGGGACCCCAAGGAGCCACCCAAGGTGAGTAGATAGGGACCCCACGGAGGACGGGTGCAGTGTGCTAACACGACCACGGGCTCCGTACAATTCTATGGGGAAGTCGCGGTTGCAAGTTTAAAGTTTAAGGACCCTTCTAGGAGGACTTCGAGCAAACCCTTTGGAACTTAAGAGGTTGGAGAGCCACCCCACCCGTGGATATCATATTACCCGAGTTACCTATCCCAGAGGAGCCGGGTGCATAGGTCTGGAGTGGTGTCAGAAACCGCAGTCGTTCTCAATGGAGGGCTGTGAAGAAGTACTGCTGCCGTGAAGGTGAAGAGGGTCCGGTGGAATCCAAGCCTGGATTCTGGAAGGAAGGAACCTGAAAGCAGAGGGGATAGAGTCTGGGTCACTTCAGAGTGACCAGGGGCTCGGTAAACGAATGCCCACCGATGTCGGGTGCTTCAGGTGTGAAGAAGGGATGCTTGACTCTGCAGCCACGAGGACCAGGAGATGTCAATGATGACCAGGAGCTGGAGTTGAGCTGTACCACAAAGGATGTCGAGTGCTGAGGGGTCGGTGTCCGGCTGGAGCACCAACAAGCCTCAGCAAAAGCAACACATGCAGGAAGGTCAAGTAGGTTACAGTGTGGACCAGCAAGGTCCAGGGGACTCACCAAGCAAGGGAAAGTCAGGGCACGTCTGGAGAAACCAGGAAAGCCCAACAGAAATCAAGCTGACCCTCAGGAGGACCCACAGGCTGAATGACCAGGAGTTGCGAGGGGACCTCGAGCAAGATTGCAAAGTACCAGCCCACGGAGCACTCGGTGTGAAGAGGCCAGAGTTCTTTAGTGCAAATGGTGTTTAGGGTCAGGACTACACAGAGTCCAATGCACAAGCTCGGGAATTGCCAACAAGCATATGCAACTGCAAATGGAC
Organism: Calotriton arnoldi; assembly: GCA_963921515.1. Taxonomy (NCBI): domain Eukaryota; kingdom Metazoa; phylum Chordata; class Amphibia; order Caudata; family Salamandridae; genus Calotriton; species Calotriton arnoldi. The sequence goes on along the minus strand of CAWUFW010012376.1, from coordinate 317,082 downwards.
AGGGTGCACAGGGGTTCAAGTTATGCAGTCCCCACGAGGGATACTGGCCTCAATCTTGCTGAGTGGGTAGATCGACCTCAGGGACCTTCGAAAACCCACCTCCTGTGTTGCTGAAATCTTCGGAGTCCACAGGAGCTCAGGAGCAGCAGATCGGTCAGTGGCATTAAGGTGCCTGCAAATGCAGGGGAATGACTCCTTCACTCCAAGGGAGATTCTTCAGTTGTCCTTAGTGCACCACAGGTCCTACACGGAGCCTGTATGGAGCAAGGGCACAGACAAAGCTTTGGACGGAGAGGGAGACGAAGTCGGGCCCAGTCGAAGTCCAGCGAAGTCCAGAGGTCCAGACGGTCGAAGGTCAGTGGTTTCTTCTTGTAGAATCTTGTCCACATAAAATCTAAAGTCTTACAGCCAGGTAAGCCCTTTTGTAGCCACTGGAAATGGTTGGACAGATTCGGGGAGGGTAAGGACAAAGGGGTGGTTACACCCATGTCCTTTGTCCAGTTTTGCACCAGAGCAGGAGCCAATGGCTCCCAGAACTGGTTTGATCTGGACTATGCACAGGGACACCAAATGTGCCCCCAGTGCAGACTTTCAGGGTGCACCCACCCAGCCCCAATACACTAAATCCTGTCTGGGAGGTGGTCACACCTCCCTGTGACAGGATGCCTATTGTGCTGCCTTCCTCTGCTCGAGCTTGGCTCAGCAGCAGGAGGGCAGAAATGTGTCTCTGGTCGGCAGCATCCATTTTGTGCTGTCCGGGTCGAGAAGGCTGGCACCGGATAGACCAGTGACCCCACGAAGTTCGCTTCTGATGGGTGGAACCATACTGATTCCAAGGTGTTTGATACCAAACACGATATGATTCTATCCAGCCATTTTCGAGATAGCATTTACTGCGAGGTTATAATGCACTTCTACCTATATGTCCGGCTGAGTCACAGACAACCCGGGAGAATGGTCTCCGAAGGCTGCAGAGGGGCTCTGCTCATGCAGGGGCACCCTCTCACACAAAACTCAGCACCCTGCCTTCAGGATTGATAAGGCCTACTATAGGGGTGACTTATAAGTTTTAAGTGTAGTGACCAATAGATATAGTGAACCTATATCTAAGTAAGTGGTGCAAGCACCAGCTTACACAGGTTACAGTAGCAGACCTGTAGTTCCATTTTGCAAGGCCTCTCATGGGTGGCATAATACATGCTTCAGCCCATGGGAGGCCTCTGGGGTACCTATACCCTGGGTACATGTGTACCATATACTAGGGGCTTATAAGGGTACCCCAGTATCCAATCTGGAGTGTACCAAAGTACATTTATCTCAATTTAAAGGAGAAATCAGAGAGACTGGGGTCCTGGTTAGCAGGATCCCAGTCAGACTAGTCAAAAACAGTGCAACATCAAGCAAAAAAGTGGGGGTAACCATAAGAAGCAGATCCTACTTTCCTACATATATGGCAAAAGCACATTAACTGTCTCCACAAAATGGCCACCAGCTACATGGTCACAACACAACAACAACAAGCAGGAGGCCTGGAAAACAATTAACTCAATCAGGCCTATATGTGTGGGCACAGACTTTACAAAATGGCCCCTGGCCACATAGGAGGCTCAGCCAAGGCAAATGATGGCCCACTATTACAAACACACTCACACACTGGCCAGACAAATGAGGCATGCTAAACAACACATCTTTAATGCAACAATGGTAAAAACGAAAGTCCACAGGGCTTAAAAAAAGGTTTGCAAGTTTTTACAACCACACACATCCAAAAAGGGCATTTAACACACATGAAAAAAAGGGTAATACCCCCAAAAAACATATTTTGTATTTCAATCCAATGCCATCAATGCACTAAACTATGTTTAAATTAAACAGGCACCACAGAAACAGTTGTTTCATGACCCATGAGTAGCTCTGGGCATATTGGTTGGAAAACCCATTGGCAGGCTAGGCCTCATAGTGAATCAATTCAAATCAATAATATTACAAATGTATTAAAAACATGGAGAAAATGTAGTGAACTGTGCTACATTTTTTGCTGAATAAAAGAAGAAAAAATTGCATGCAAAACAACAACCAGCAAGAAGACATGGCCACCACAAAGAAGGCATGCAAGCCTATGGCAGAAGGACACTGGCTGCCTTCACAAAATGGGCGCCAGCCACGTGGTCAGGCCACAACAACAAGCAATAAGCCTACAAAGGGAAGACAGACAATGCAGGCCTATGGCAAAAGTACACTGGCTGCCTTCACAAAATGGCCGCCAGCCACATGGTCACAACACAACAACAACAAGCAGGAGGCCTGGAAAACAATGAACTCAAGCAGGCCGATATGGATACAGACTTTACAAAATGGCCCCTGACCACATGGGGAGGGTCAGCCAAGGCAAATGATGGCCCACTTTTACAAACACACTCACACACTGGTCAAACAAAGGAGGCATGCTAAACAACACATCTTTAATGCAACAATGCCAAAAACGAAAATCCACAGGGCTAAAAAAAGGTTTGCAAGTTACAACCACACACATCCAACAAAGCCATTTAAAGCACATGAAAAAAAAGTGAACTACCCCCAAGAAAACACATTTTGTATTTCAATCCAATACAATCCATGCCCTAAATGGTGTTTAAATTCAACAGACACCACAGAAACAGTTGTTTCATGCAACCATGAGTAGCTCTGGGCATACTGGCTGAAAGGCCTAGTGGCAGACTACTAGACTACATAGTGAATTAAATAAATATTACAAATTGATTTTAAAAGTTGGAGAAAATGGAATGTGCAACACGTTTCCTTTATAAAAGAAGACACATTACTTGCCAAGAAACTACTAGGCCCCTACTGAAACTACAGGCCACCCACCACAATATATATATATTTTTTAAAAGAAAAGTACAAATAAATCTAGGTGCATGGCCCCAATCGAACAAACAACACCAATTTCCCAACTTACTTGTGAAATCTCAAATTAAAAAATCCTCAAATCCAATGATATATGATGCAGCAGACACAAAGAGAGATCCTTCCAGCTCCAAATCCAAATGAAAAGTGACCAGGAGATGGACAAAGCCCCTGGGAGGAAGCCTGCTGGACAGGTCCAGGAAGTTGGAGACTCTGGGGCACGTCCTTCCTCTTAAAAAAAAAGTAAAAATAAAAAGGACTCTGTGCCCAAAATGTACAGCCAAATGTCAATTTGAGGAGTTTTTTAAATCCAAATCGACATTTCAAGAAGGTTTTGATGCTGCTCGGGGGGAGAACCTTCTTCAGATTGGAGTTGTGGTAGATTCAGCGCCTTCGTGATCGCGTTCTTCTTAAAACTTCCAACGGAAGTCTAATGGCGCGCCCGAATTACGTGTTCACGATCGGAAACTCTCGCGGGACCATGCTGCCACCCAGCAAATATCATGGCGCTTGCAAACGGCTCGGGAAATCTTGTCGGCAATCGCAGGCAACCGTTAAGTTGGTCACGCAACGTGCGAAAATGCATATCGGGTGCGCAAAGACAAAAAAACTCTGTTCTGTTGCGGAGTTTTTCGGCAACTCCGTGTTCTACGTGGAACGAGGAATTGCCAAAACTCCGCGAGCGGAGCGGATTTTTACGTCCAGGGTTAGTTTCCAGTTCAGGAAAAACTAAAAATGGCAGTTCGGGCTGGACTGTTCCCATGAGGAACAGAGTCAAGACTGGTTTGCATATGGCTGGGTCTGAACTCTGGTGGCGAAGTGAGCTAAATAACAATGATGAATTCAACACAGATCTTTGACTGTGGGTGAGTGTCTGAAAAGTTTCAGCACTCCGTCCATCAAAGCATGTTTGCTTTGTTTGCCTTAAGTTGGCAGGGTATGCCCAGATGTGGGCCTGTAGTGCTTTGCTCTTTCAGATAATAGAAAATACTGCCCTCCCACATGGAGGCTCAAACACGACGAAGCAATAAAAACAACACACCACCACATGGAAAGGGATTTCACTTTTATAAAATGAAACACATCAAAGACTGTTTTCAGAATAAGGCATGGGGTTGTATTTGTGCAACACTCTCTAACAAAAAGCTTTCTTAGATGTCAAATGAACAACATTCAAATGTATATAGAGATATATATATATATGTATGTATGTGCACGCAATAATATCACACTTATAAGTAGGCAAATGCAACTGTTAAATTCATGGCAGATAATAATATGAAATGAAGTACAAGCAGATAATAGTGGACGTCCTGCAAGAAATCAGAACGATATATACACTAAATACATCAGATGATTACAACCACTGAAGACTTGGATGTGCAGACAGACACACATCACAATGAAAATACCTCAGATGATTATAACCATTGGAGACTTGGATGTGCACACAGACTCACTCACACATCACAAATTCAATACAAAACACCTCACCGATCGTTCACTCAACATCCTTGCCAACTAAGCTGAGGAGCCCTTTGACAGCCCAGGCAGGATACTCGATCGGGACCCAAGTTCCCTTGGGACGACACGTCTGCCCCACAAGCAAGCTCCCGTCTGGGTGCCAAGATTTCCGGCCTTTAATACCTTTTACTCAACCTGCGGAGAAGGTTCTAGAAACCTCACCCTCTTTCTTCTATTATGAAAAACCGAGCTGATCGTACTGGTCTGTGTCAAGGTCAAGACAGAAGCTAGCCAGGCCCCTGTATTTTGACTCCCAGACAGAGATGTACATTCCCCACATTTCTCTGGCAACAACAATCTCTGCTCTGAAAGGTACCAAGCACAATTCCAACACATTATCCCAGCAAAGCTTACGAAAACCTAAAACAACCTTGAACGTGAATAGCCTAAACAACTTGAGAAATCTGGGGGCCTGTCGGTGGGCACAAAAGCTCAAGCAAGCTTACAGAATTCAAGAAGACATGAGGGCATGTCAAAGCCAATAGTAAGAACTTCATAATACTTCCCAATGTACAGCACAATGCACATTTGTGCACCACTGCCTATAGCATCACACACTTCATCTCCCAATGTACATGGTAATGCACATTTGAGCACCACTGCTTATAACACTGCACTCCAAGACCAAGAAGTACATTACACATCTCTCTCTCTCTCTCTCTCTCTCTCTCTCATGCTTTCAAATGCACATCCCACACATTCTGTTCCTGGCAAGGCTGTTCTACTCTGTGAAAGCTCCCACTATAAAACTACAAAGAGACACAAAAGACATCTTAAAAGAAGTGTGCACATGCAGGACATTCAAGCTACGATAAAATAAAACACCAAAAGTCAATTAAAACAATGGTGGTCAAAAGTCAACACATGGTTTCAATACATAGGAGTGCTGCTAGCACTACATGGCCCCTTGCTCACTTTGCCACTGGATTCATGTTTGCCTGGCTGATGAGGGGTGTTACCTGATTCTGTTCCCAGGATGCTTGTTTCCAGTCCAGGGAAGACCTGGCATGGCAGTTCAGGCTGGACTATTCCCATGAGGAACAGGGTCAAGACTGCTTTGCATATAGCTGGGTCTGAACTGGGTGGCAAAGTGAGCTATAGAACGATGATGGATTCAACCTAGATCTGTGACTGGGATGACTGTCTGAAAGGTTTGCCCTAAGTTAGCACGGTATGCCCAGACAGGGCTCCCTTGCTCACTTTGCCACTGGATTCAAGCTAGCCTGGCTGAAACTGGTCCCAGGATGATTGTTTCTGATCCAGGGAAGACCTTGCTTGGCAGTTTGGGCTGGACTATTCCCATAAGGAAAAGGGTCAAGACAGATTTGCATATGGCTGGGTCTGAACCTGGGTGGTGATGTGAGCCAAAGAACAATGATGGATTCAATCCTTATCAGTGACTGGGGGTGAGTGTCTGAAAAGTTTCAGCACTCCATCCATCATCTCCTTGTATTTGCTTTGTTTGCCCTACGTAGGCAGGGTATGCCCAAACGTGTGTCCCTTGCCCACATTGCCACTGAATTCTAGCTAGCCTGGCTAATGAGGGGTGTTACCCCAAAACTGGTCCAGGATTCTTGTTTCCCGTTCAGTCAAGACTTGGCGTGGCACTTCGGGCTAGACTGTTCTTTATGAGGAACATGGTCAACACTGATTTGCATGTGGCTGGGTCTGAACTCCGGTGGCAAAGTGAGCTAAAGAATGATGATTGATTCAACCCACATCTGTAAATGGGGGTGAGTGTCTGAAAAGTTTGAGCACTACGTCCATCATCTCCTTGTGTTTGCTTTGTTCACCCTAAGTTGACAGGGTATGCCAGGACATGGGTGCCTTGCTCACATTGTGTCAGCAGTGTTAATACTGTGGCAATTATTAGGCGAGGTTTCAAGGGCATTAAGAAGGGATCCAGAGTTAGAGTTTGTGTTAAACGTCCAATGATCAATCATTGGATCACCCTATAATGTCTTGGTCTGTGCCCATTACAATATGGCCGCTATGTTCACTACACATTTCAAGCTCTCATGGAACTCTCGCGAGATGAACTGGGACAAGGGAGTTTCACGAGCTCCCTTCTACGCACTTCAATTTGAATCGTTGAAGAAACAGGACTTCAGTAGTTCCTCTCCACATACTTAGGTTTTGGTGGAGTCTTAGTTAGTCTAGTTTAGCACTTACCTGTTCTTTAGTTTTGCTGCAGTTTCCTTCATCGGAGTCCTCCAGTAGAGAGCATTGGCTCTTCTCAGCACAATCTCTTGGCTTCTTGGTCGGTGGAAGAGCAGTGTCTCTACACAGACATTCTTCCTGGTTCACGGACTTCTGACTGAGAGCGGCGTCTCTCGAGTGCGCAACTTCCGTGGTTGCTTTCACCGAAAGCTGAGCAGTGTCTCTCCTCAGCGGAACCTTCAGAGCAGCAAATCCTCATCAGAGAGCGGCATCTCTCTGGTGCGCAACTGCCGTGGTTGCATTAGTCGAAAGCTGAGCAGTGTCTCTCCGCAGCGGAACCTCCAGAGCAGCAAATCCTCGTCAGTGAGTGGCGTCTTTCAATTGCTCAATGCCTGGAGAATCTTTGTACTCGCTTCACCCAGAGTGGCAGCTCCAGTCAGAGAGAGGCTTCTCTCTGTCATGACACCTCATATCCTGTAAACTACTATAACTTCTGCAATACAGGTGCCATTCCTGCTCTCTGGAGAAAATCACCAGACAGTAAGAAAGCTTTTGCTTCCCCTTATAATTAATCCATTCGGAGTGCTTTTCCTATTCTTTCCTTCCCTGCCTTTCCTTCCTTGTTTCCTATTTGCGCGCTTGTCTTGGAGAAATGTATATTTTCTACAGTTGGTGATTTGTCATCTCTACAAGGGACTATTTCTTAAGTACATCATTGTGCAAGACTAATTTTGTTTTTACCAGCAGTTACAGCGAATACTCGAACTTTCTGAGAAAATACAAGAACTGTATAGTAACAGTATTCATTATCTGCATATCCATATACAGAAGAGGGGCTAAATCTCCTATGGCACATGGTAGGCACATTCCTGTTTGTTAGTTAGGAAATGTATGAGAAATAGTTAGGATGTTAATTGTTCCTTTTACTTCTTGTGTGCATTAGGTCATCTTCCTTCCTATAGAAGCAATTCAGAAGAAGTGGGAGACGATCACCAGTGGAGCCAGCAGGAGTAGTCTCTTCTTTTTCCCATTCCCCTTTCCCCCTTGCTGGTAAGACTACACTATCTTAGTGGGTACTGCCGGCAGGAGGGCATTGGGAGATTTAATCTCTTCTGCTCCTGTGGATACTTCAGGTACCTTGACACATTGCCACTGGATTCAAGCTAGCCTGACTGATGAGGGTTGTTACCCCACAACCGGTCCCCGGATGCTTGCTTCCGGTCGAATGAACACCTGGCTTGATAGTTCGGGCTGGACTGTTCCCTATTAAGAACACGGTCAAGACTGATTTGCATATGGCTTGGTCTGACTGGGGTGACGAAGTGAGCTAAAGAACAATGATGGATTCCACCCAGATATGTAACTTGGGGTGAGTGTCTGAAAAGTTTCAGTGCTCCGTCCATCATATCCTCATGTTTGCTTTGTTTGCCCTAAGGTGGCAGGGTATGCCCAGACGTGGGTCTCTGGCTCACTTTGCCACTGGATTCAAGCTAGCCTGGCTGATGAGGGGTGTTACACCAAAACCGGTCCCAGGATGCTTGTTTCAGGTCCAGGGAAGCTCTGGCTTGGCAGCTTGGGATGGTCTGTTCCCATGAGAAACAGGGTCAAAACTGATTTGCATATGGCTGGTTCTGAACTGGGGTGGCGAAGTGAGCTACAGATGTATTGAATCCACATCTGTGACTAGGGGTGAGTGTCTGAAAAGTTTGAGTGCAACGTCCATCATCTCCTTGTGTTTGCTTTGTTTGCCCTAAGTTGGCAGGGGATGCCAGGACGTGGGTCCCTTGCTCACATTGCCACTGGATTCAAGCTAGCCTGGCAGATGAGGGGTGTTACCCCGAAATCTATCCCATGGTGTTTGTTTCTCGTCCAGCGATCCCTGGCTTGTAAGTTCGGGCTGGACTGTTTCCAATTAGGAACAGGGTCAAGACTGATTTGCATACGGCTGGGTCTGAACTGCGGTGACGAAGTGAGCTAAAGAAAGATGATGGATTCAACCCAGGTCTGTGAATAGGGGTGAGTGTCTGAAAGGTTTCAGCGCTCTGTCCATCATCTCCTTGTGTTTGCTTTGTTTGCCCTAAGCTGGCAGGATATGCCCAGACATGGGTCCCTTGTTTACTTTGCCACTGGATTCAAGCTAGCCTGGCTGATGAGGGGTGTTACCCCAAAACCATTACCTGGATGCTTGTTTCCGGTTCAGGGAAGACATTGCTTGGCAGGTCGGGCTGCACTGTTCCCATAAGGAACAGGGTCAAGACAGATTTGCATATGCATGGGTCTGAACTGGGGTGGCAAAGTGAGTTAAAGAATGATGATGGATTCAACCCAGATCTGTGACTGGTGGTGAGTGTCTGAAAGGTTTCAGTGCTCTGTCCATCATCTCCTTGTGTTTGCTTTGTTTGCCCTAAGTTGGCAGGGTATGCCGAGACATGGGTCCCTTGCTCACTTTGACATTGGATTCAGCTAGCCTGACTGATGTGGTTTGTTAACCTGAAATCCGTCCCAGGATGTTTGTTTCCTGACCATCGAAGACCTGGCTTGAAAGTTTGGGATAGACTGTTTCCAAGCAGGAACAGGCTCAAGTCTGATTTGCATATGGCTGGGTCTGAACTGTGGTGACGTAGTGAGCTAAAGAACAATGATGAATTCAACACAGATCTGTGACTGGGGGTGAGTGTCTGAAAGGTTTCAGTGCTCCAACCATCATCTCCTTGTGTTTGCTTTGTTCACCCTAAGTTGGACGGTTATGCCCAGACAGGGGTCCCTTGTTCACTTTGCCACTAGATTCAAACTAGCCTGGCTGATGAGGGGTTTTACCCTGAAACTGGTCCCAGGATGCTTGTTTCTGGTCCAGGAAGACCTGGCTTGGCAGTTTGGGCAGGACTGTTTCCATGAGGAATAGGGCCAAGACTGATTTGCATATGTCTGGGTCTGAACTCGGGTGGCAAACTGAGCTAAAGAACAATGATGAATTCAACACAGATCTGTGACTGGGGGTGAGTGTCTGAAAGGTTTCAGTGCTCCGTCCATCATCTCCTTGTGTTTGCTTTGTTCACCCTAAGTTGGACGGTTATGCCCAAACAGGGGTCCCTTGTTCACTTTGCCACTAGATTCGAGCTAGCCTGTCTGATGAGGGGTTTTACCCTGAAACTGGTCCCAGGATGCTTGTTTCTGGTCCAAGAAGACCTGGCTTGGCAGTTTGGGAAGGACTGTTTCCATGAGGAATAGGGCCAAGACTGATTTGCATATGGCTGGATCTGAACTCGTGTGGCGAAGTGAGCTAAAGAACAATGATGAATACAACACAGATTTGTGACTGGGGGGAGTGTCTGAAAATTTTCCGACCTCCTTTCATCATCTCCTTCTGTTTGCTTTGTTCGCCCTAAGTTGGCAGGGTATGCCCAGACATTGATCCTTTGCTCATTTTGTCACAGGATTCAAGCTAGCCTGGCTGATGAGGGGTGTTACCACAAAACTGGTCCTAGGATGCTAGTTTCTGGTCGAGGGAAGACCTGGGTTGGCATTTCAGGCTGGACTGTTCCCATGAGGACAGGGTCAAGAATGATTTGCATATGGCTGGGTTTGAACTGGGGTAACAAAGTGAGTTATAGAACGATGATGGATTCAACCCACATCTCTGACTGGGGGTGAGTGTCTGAAAAGATTCAGCGCTCCGTCCATCATCTGCTTATGTTTGCTTTGTTCGCTCTAAGTTAACAGGGTATGCCCAGACATGGCTCCCTTGCTCACTTTGCCACTGGAGGTGAGCTAGCCTGGCTGATGAGGGGTGTTACCTCGAAATCGGTCCCAGGATGTTTGTTTACTGACCATCGAAGACCTGGCTTGAAAGTTTGGGATGGACTGTTTCCAATCAGGAACAGACTCAAGACTGATTTGCATATGGCTGGGTCTGAACTGTGGTGACAAAGTGAGCTAAAGAATGATGATAGATTCAACCCAGTTCTGTGACTAGGGGTGAGTATCTGAATGGTTTCAGTGCTCCGTCCATCATCTCCTTGTGTTTGCTTTGTTCACCCTAAGTTGGCAGGTTCTGCACAGACAGGGGTCCCTTGTTCACTTTGCCACTAGATTCGAGCAAGCCTGGCTGATGAGGGGTTTTACCCTGAAACCGGTCCCAGGATGCTTGTTTCTGGTCCAGGAAGACTTGGCTTGGCAGTTTGGGCAGGACTGGTTCCATGAGGAATAGGGCCAAGACTGATTTGCGTATGGCTGGGTCTGAATCCGGGTGGCGAAGTGAGCTAAAGAACAATGATGAATTCAACACAGATTTGTGACTGGGGGAGTGCATGAAAAGTTTCAGCGCTCCTTTCATCATTACTTTGCTCACCCTAAGTTAGCATGGTATGCCCAAACATGTGTCCCTTGCTCACTTTGCCAATGGATTCAAGCTAGCCTGGCTGATGAGGGGTGTTACCCCGAAACTGGTTCCAAGATGCTTGTTTCCTGTCCAGGTAAGACTTGGCTTGACAGCTCGGACTGGACTGTTCCCATGAGAACCAGGGTCAAGATTGATTTGCGTATTTCTAGGTCAGAACTTGGGTAGCAAAGTAAGCTAAAGAACAATGATGGATTCAACCCAGGTCTGTGACTAGGGGTGAGTGTCTAAAAAGTTTCCACGCTCCATCCATCATCTCCTTGTGTTTGCTTTGTTCGCCCTAAGTTGGCAGGGTATGCCCAGACATGGGTTCCTTTCTCTCTTTGCCGCTGGATTCAAGTTAGCCTGGCTGATGAGGGGTATTGCCCTAAAACCGGTCCAGAGAAGGCCTGGCTTGGCAGTTTGGGCTGGACTGCTCCCTATTAGGAACAGGGTCAAGAATGATTTGCAATTGGCTGGGTCTGAACTGAGTTGGCCAAGTGAGCTAAAGAGCGATGATGGATTCAACCCAGATCTGTGACTGGGGTTGAGTGTCGGAAAAGTTTCAGCACTCCGTCCATCATCTCCTTGTGTTTGATTTGTTTGCCCTAAGTTGGCAGGGTATGCCCAGACATGGGTACCTTGCTCCTTTGCCACTGGATTCAAGCTAGCTTGGCAGATGAGGGGTGTTACCACCAAACCAGTCCAGGGAAGACATGGCTTGGCAGTTCGGGCTGGACTGTTCCCATGAGGAACAGGTTCAATACTGATTTGCATATGGCTGGTTCTAAACTTGGGTGGCGAAGTGAGCTAAAGATGGATTCAACCCACATCTGTGATTGGTGGTGAGTGTCTGAAAAGTTTCAGCACTCTGTCCATCATCTCCTTGTGTTTGCTTTGTTTGCCCTAAGTTGGCAGGGTATGCCCAGACATGGGTACCTTGCTCCTTTGCCACTGGATTCAAGCTAGGCTGGCTGATGAGCGGCGTTACCCCAAAACCTATCCCAGGATGGGTATTTCTGGTCCAGCGAAGACGTGGCTTGACAGTTCAGGCTGGTCTGCTCCCTATTAGGAACAGATTCAAGACTGATTTGCATATGGCTGGGTCTGAACTGGGGTGATGAAGTGAGCTAAAGAACGATGATGGAATCAATTCAGATCTGTGACTGGGGGTGAGTGTCTGAAAAGTGTCAGCGCACCATCCATCATCTCCATGTGTTTGATTTGTTCGCCCTAAGTTGGCAGGGTATGCCCAGACGTGTGTCCTTTGCTCACTTTGCCACTGGATTCAAGCTAGCCTGGCGGATGAGGGGTTTTACCACGAAACCGGTCCCAGGATGCACCTTCCGGGCCAGGGAAGACCTGGCTTGGCAGTTCGGGCTGGACTATTCCCATGAGGAATATGGTCAAAACTGATTTGCATATGTCTAAGTCTGAACTGGGGTAGCAAAGTGAGCTAAAGATTAATTCAACCTTGATTTGTGACTGAGGGTCAGTGTCTGAAAAGTTTCAGTGCTCCGTCCATCATCTCCTTGTGTCTGCTTTGTTCACCCTAAGTTGGCAGGGTATGCTCAGACGTGGGTCCCTTGCTCACTTTGCCACTGGATTCAAGCGAGCCTTGCTGATGAGGGGTGTTACCCAAAAACGGGTCCTAGGATGCTATTTTCCAGTCCAGGGAAGACCTGGCGTGGCAGTTCAGGCTGGACTGTTCCCTTGAGGAACAGGTTTGAGTCTGATTTGCATATGGCTGGGTCTGAAATGGGTTGGCGAAGTGAGCTAAAGAGCGATGATGGATTCAACCCAGATCTGTGACAGGGGTTGAGTGTCTGAAAAGGTTCAGCGCTCTGTCCATCATCTCCTTGTGTTTGCTTTGTTTGCTCTAAGTTGGCAGGGTATGCAAGACATGGGTCCCTTGCTCACTTTGCCACTGCATTCAAGCTAGACTGGCAGATGAGTGGTGTTACCCTGAAACCCGTCCCAGGATGCTTGTTACCGGTCCAGGGAAGACCTAGCTTGGCAGTTCGGGGTGGACTGTTCCCATGAGGAACAGGTTCAAGACTGATTTGCATATGGCTGTGTCTGATCTGGGGTGGCGAAGTGAGCTAAAGAACGATGATGGATTCAATCCCGATCAGTGAACATGGCGGCCGGCTAACTGGGGCCGATCAGAGCTCTCACTTACCCGGATGGATGTTGTGACGATGTTGTGACATTTAGAGTGCTGATGGAGGGTCCCAGACGGTGGTAGACTGAAGCGGACGGAGGGGTGATCGCTCCTTATGCGCGATTCCTTATGTGTGGTAGCAGCCACGGCTCCTCCAATGCAGGGGAATCTGCAGCCATTTCGAAGTGCTGGAGTGTGGGCAGAAACAGCTGCATGGCTCTCCCGTGACCGGTGGGTCTCAGCAAGAGTCTGCTTCCGGGGAATTTTGGGCAGCATAGCCCAAGCAAGCTTGCAAGAGGGGTGGAGAGGAGAAGAAAAACGGCAGATACAGTGTAGCATTGTGAACTGGCCGGCTGTGAATATCAGTGGCTGTAATATTTTGAAAAAGGGGAGAAGATTCAACCTAGAGGATGGGAATGCCCATATGTCTCCCTTAAAAGGAAGATGTGGAAAAAAGCATGCTGCCGGCAGAATAAGACCTCAAGTTATAGAAAAAAAGCAAGCTGGACCTGAGCAAAAATACACCCCTCGGAGGTAAGGAGGCTGTATGAGGCTGAGGGATGGCCAGTAAACAGATATTCTTTAAGAAATAAGCAAGTGCTAGAAGCTCTCCCAGTCTCAGAAGAAGACCCCCACTATACGTGCAGCACAGGTCACCCCAGTTCTATTCTTACGAGGAATAAGACCGAACAACGCCTTGAGGGAGAGGAAAACCTTCAAGGAGGGTGGGCAGAAAGAAAAAATAGTTGACCACATTAAAATTACCCCCTCACTGAGATCATACTTCAAGGTGTAATCCCTCAGTGGAATTATTTCTAACCCCATACATCCTCTAACTCGGTTAGAGTACACTGGAGGTCCAGGCATGGTGGAGCGGGCCCGTAGAGATGTGTTAAAATTCACGGGAGCAGATACACATATAGAATTAGAGTCCCCTAATAGATTTCAAGTCCTAGCAGAAAGGAGTTCAGACCTAAAGGTACATACACAGGACAAGGACCAGACAGCCCCCCAGAAATTAAATGGGGACGAAGAAATGCTAAGGGAGATAAAGGCTAGGTTTGATACCTCAGAGAAGAATCAAGAAAAGATCCAGGAGGTATGTGTAGAGTCTGGAGACAAAAATTAACTCTCTAGTAGAAAGACTGGAGGAGATTGAAGGGGCAGTAGAAAAGAAAAACAAAGATGTGGAAATGAGCCAGGAAGAGATTCTCTCCCTTAAGGGAGATGGAAAGGACTTGCAAGCAAAAATAGAAGTTTTGGAAAATAACACTGGAAGAAAAAATGTAAGGGTGTTAAATGTTCCAGAGGACTTCGAAGGGGACAATATAAAGAAGGCCATGATAGTACTGGTAAGGGAGTGAGTTCTATCCAGACTTAGAGACTTCGGTACTAGAGGAAGACATTCAACGCATTCGTCACGACCCCTTTCGCAAATCCCCCATAAGAAAGGTCCCAAGAAATATCCTAATAAACTTTAAAACGTACGCCCTAAAAGAACAAATTCTGGCCGCAGCTATTAAAGCAGGTATTTTCACTAAGGGTGACTGATCTTTAAAAATCAGGTCAGACATATCTAGAGAAAACCTTGTGGATGGACAATGGGAGCTGGGAAAACACATCCAAGAACTTAAACAGCTAGGTGCCACCGCCCAATTGCGATTCCCTGCCACTCTGAGGATAATGTGGAACAACAAATGAAGAGTTTCTAGGACCCTAAAGAAGTGGAAAATTTCATTAGAACAAATTAAAGCACACCAGAAATAAATGTATACAACACCAAGGGGGAAGGAGAGCTCGACAGGATAGCCTCCAAGTAGACTATCCAATGATATGAGGGAGGGTTCCCCAACGAGGTAGAGGGGCTTTAACTTCACTATTCACACAGGAAAGTTTCTTAATTAGCACGGGGTGGGAAGCATTTGGGAAAAAAATAGTTCTCATCGGAAAAAAAAAGAAAAAGAAACTACATAACTAACATAGCTAACAGAGGTTGGGTCAATATATTCCTATCTCTTATACTCTTTAAAATAGAAAAATGATGGCCCCGTCAAAGGAAAAGTCATTTACAATACTATCCTAGAACGTTAATGGTCTTATGGTCCCTAGCAGATGAAGCAAAATTATGGAATACTGGAGGCTGATAAGTAGGGAAATAATAATAATACAGGAGTTCCACCTACTAAAGGAAGAGTGGGCAATCATTTTAAAGAGCCAAAAATGGGTGGAACACTTTATATGTTCGAATCAAGAATGCCCTATAAAAGGAGTAGCCATCCTTTTTAAGAAATGTATAGGTGCATGGGGGAATGCACGGTAGACAGAAGGGGAAGATGGAGTGTAGTCAAGGTTAAAATATCAGGTAAGGCCCAAACATAGATGACCCGACTTCCCTCCAGGAGTTATTTCATTTACTATAAGTCAAAAAAGACCTTCCTCCGGGACACCAAACACTGAACACTGATATACACCAACATATGAATATCACTCATTCACAGTATGTTAATAATCTCAAACATAACCCAACTCACCAAATTAAGATATACATAAATATTTATTACCTAAATTCACAGATGCCTCTTTCAAAAAGGAATTTAAAAACACATTAGTTAAAAAAACACAGTAAAAAACAGTACTGTACAAAAATGTCATAAAGGGCGAGATATCAAATACATTTCATATACATCAATACACAATAAAAACAAAGAATTTTTTAGATAAAGATAAAAGGATAGATTAAAAAGGAGAACGGGAGATAGAGCAATGGAATTGATAACAAATCCTAAAAAAGAAACAAAGCAGCACTGGCACTGAACAGGAATCCTTGATTGGCATTAAGACATCAGAGAACGTAATTTGCACAAATTCAATTCCTCTTTATGGATAAATAGTTCCCACAGTATATACAGTGATCTTCTTTAGAAAAAAAGGGCGTCGACGCGTTTCGGTGGGTCCTTTGGTTGTATGACCAACACCTTCCTCAGGACAAATTAGTTACTCCCATATAGCTACACCTTTTCACAAGCTCAACAAATCATGAGCCTTCATCCAGGCCAACGCAATCATCGATGGCAGGTCACAATTATATTCCACCAGGTCCTTCGGTTATCAACAATCTGCGTTGCACTCCAATGTTTATCAGTCTGCGTTGCACTCCAATGTTTATCAGTGGCAACCCAGCACATATAACACTTCAGTAATTATCTCTGCTAAAGAGGAACTATTCAAATTCCATGCAGTTCGTATATCCAGATATCTCCTCGATAGGATATAAATCTTTCAGGGACGGGGTCTCTACCTCCGTACATCAAAATGGGAGTAACTAATTTGTCCTGAGGAAGGTGTTGGTCATACAACCAATTTTTTGACTTATAGTCTTTATTGGTACCCACTTCCTTTGGTGTATTGGGTCCCTCTCTCTTTATTGAGAGTTATTTCATTTACTCCTAGACATTAAGCTACCCATTATATTGAGGGGAGATTTTAACGCCCTATTAGACACAGTGCAAGACAAATCCTCATCTAGAGAAACCGTCAACACCCCTAAGACGAGAGCATTCATTAAACAGATGATGGAAGATCTAGATTTGATGGACATCTGGAAGGAGAAAGGTGACAAGAGCGCTAGATTCACTTTTAAAAATAAAAAATATGGACGCTCTTTAAGAATAGATTTCTTTTTAATTTCTAGAAGACTTAGAAATAGCATGGTACTAGTGGAACATATAACGGAACATCTATCAGACCATTTAGTCATAAGTATGTAAATCAGGCTGAGTATACCCTCAATACAGAAAAGATGGACCCTTAATAGAGCTCTGTTACTTGAACCAGTACTTGTAGAAATTTTAAAGAAGGACACCAATGAGTTTTTTCAGACCAACTGGGCATTGACCCCACCACACATAGTACCTTCAAAGCTGTCATAAGGGGGAGTCTAACCAGGATCTCGATAGCCCGGAATAGGGAACAGGGATCTAAGTTAGATAACCTAGAACTCAACATAGCCAGACTGGTAAGGGAAGCAGAGTCTCCTCTAAATATTCAAGATTTAAATTGCAAAGTAGCTAAAGTACAGGAAGCGTACAACAGTGTATCCAGTTTCATAGAGGAGGGAATCAGGAGAAAATGGGAGGCTAGCAAAATGTCACACTATGAATATGGGGAAGGCTGTGGGAAACTGCTGGTGTGGAAAACTAAAACAGACTCCTTTAGAAACATTATTTCAGAAATTTTAGAACCTGAGACAGGTAAAATCAGTGAAGATAATAATGAAATAAAAAAAGCCTTTGAAGGTTTCTTCAAGGATTTGTACAGGGAGTATACTCTAGCTACCAGGGTACAACTGGAAAAATACTTTGAGGGTTTAAATAAGACTAGATTGTTCTCAATTGAGAAGGATCACCTCAGCTCAGAGATAAGCCTAGAGTAAGTGAGGTCGGGAATGGATAAGTTGAAAAAAGGCAAGGCTGCCAGCCCAGACAGCTTGCCGAATGAAGTATATAAGGTTTTAAAAGAAGAACTAATGCTATGGTACAGGGAGATGATAAATTGGGCCTATTTTGAAGGAAAAGAACTCCTTTCCTGGGAGGAAGCTACAATCAGTATTATCCTAAAACCTAATAAAAACCCAAAGGTATGTGCGTCATATAGGCCAATATCCCTTTTAAACAGTGACTACAAGATTTATACCCAAATCTTGGCCAAACGACTGGAGAAATTTGTAGGGAATCTAATTCACTCTTATCAAAAGGGTTTCATTAGAGGGAGACAACTACATGACCTGACACACAAGTTAATAGGAACAATAGATTTAGCGATAGAAGACAAAACCCCCTTGACGATACTTACCCTGGACGCTGCCAAAGCTTTTGACAGGGTTAGTTGGCCTTTTCTGCATTCAGTAATTAGACAACACAACCTGGGGGAAAACTTTTAAAGGGCAATATCAGCCATCTACAAAAACCCAATGGCAAGTATTTGATGAATGGAAACTTAACAGAGAAGATCCCTATAGAAATAGGGTCTCGCCAGGGTTGCCCCCTGTCGTCCCTACTGTTTAATCTGTATATTGAACCCTTTGCAAGCAAAATAAGATCAAATATAAATATTCTCCCATTCAAAAGTAGAGGCTGGGAAAAAAAAGTGGGCCTCTATGCAGACGATTTGATGGGATCACTGAGATAATATCGACACCACTAATATCGACCAACAAAATTATCAACACACTAATATCGACCACAGAAATATGAAGATCCTATATTTATTTAATAAAATACACAAATAACGAAATCAAAATATCGCCAGTAAAAAAAACAAGAAATCTAATTTCAAAAACAGAAATATTGTAAAAAATATCGTAATCATTAAATAAACATACACAACAACAAAAATATCGGAACCAAAAATATAGACCACATTATTATCGTAAGCACACAAATATTGACAACCCAAAAAAGATCAAAAATAACACAAAACATAACATTAATAATTCAAACAATAGTACAAACACACACAATATAACTAAATAACTACGGACGGAGGCAGGTCACGGATCACGGAGCTACAGAGCGGCGAGCTGCGAGCGAGCGTGTGGGGGTGTGCACAGAGGCGCTGTGTCCAACCGCAACGGCAGCTGCAGTCGGAGAGGTCAGGAGAGTCACACCGAATCGCACCGCTGTGCGGCCCTCCACCGTTTCTGCTGCCGGTAGAGGTGAGGCGTGGCAGGAGACAGTACAGGCGGTATGGCCCAAACCCACGGAAGAGTGGTTCCAGTCATTAAAGTTGCTTAAGCCTGGGGCCCTTGCTTTCAGTGATGACTCAGTGATGGTACTCAGATTTCAATAATGATTGCTGTGGAAGTCCCCAGATTCCAGTACTGACGGCTTGTTTGCTGTCTGTTTACCTGCCTGATCACCGGCCCCTTGTTCACCAGCATCTGGAGTCCGGGACTTGACAGTGGATTGTGGCCAACAGAGGTTAGCCAGAGACACTGGGATTTACGTTTGGGCCTGGACTCATACATAGGTGGATGTGCAGGTAAGAGTCCTTTTTCCCTCCTAACTGGTGTACAGGCTTTGTGCTGAGTTTGCCAGCTATACCTCTCATAACAGTTCTGCTTACATTGGAGCGGCCTCTACCGGGCTGGAATGGTGCATGCCGGGTCTGTTTGGCTGGCTATTTAAAACCTAGGGTCTAAGATCTGACATCTACTGCTATGGGAAAACGCAGGGTGGTGGCTACCTCAAGAGACCACCAGAACATGGTGAGCACTATGGACGCTTTTTTACAGCGAGCCGTGGGGGTCGTGGATAAGAAGATTGAATTGGCCACCCGGTGCCTGTTCCGATCACCTATCCACCCACCCTTAGAGGGTTCCTCTGCCCCCTTACGAGAAGGCTCACCAGTTCCGGTTCAAGATGCATGTGTGGTACGGATAGACACCGGGCCTTGACTACTGGCCTATTCACATCTATATCAATACCCCCCACGCCGGTCATTGCTTAGACATCAGCACCCAGGGTATGTCTTGGAGTGACCCCGGGAGTGGGGAAGGGAGCAGGAGGTGCAAAAAGGAAATGCTTCTCGATGGGGGGCCTTGCCAAGCGCAGAAAGAGTGCTGGTCCACAGTCGAATCAAACTGTGCCCCAAGCAGGTTCCAACATGGATTCCACATTGTTTAACACCTTCAAAGCAGCCTTGTTGTCAGTTTTGGATACTGAATTAAATCCAATTCTACTTCGTTTAAACATGCTTGAAAAAATGTAATCACTCTAACTGCTGCATTGCAAAGGAATAGCAACCTACCTCTTTTAAATCCCCCTTCCCCAAGGGCCATTGACAACAGCTCATGTGGTATTGGTATGGGACCAGGACTTAGGCCCGTGACAGAGGCCAACAAGGAACAGACTGGACATTTAGTGACTAAAGTATGTCATGCTCCGACAGTTTCATCCATGAACAGAAACGATCCTTTGGACCAGCAAGTCATTAGTAAAGGTGAGGGGAATTGATTCCTGAGTATCACCAGCTTCAAGGCCCCTCAGCAGGCAGTTTCAACAGTTTGCCTGCTGATGGGCCGGAAGGCACGATCCTAGGGGAATTCAATAATCCTCCCCAGAGTCTGTGTTCCGTTCATCTGCCACCGGAGTCTACCCCGCTTGTCGTGGTCCTAGCCAATGTGCCCCGTCTCGATCCAGAGATTAAGGAAGACTTTGATAGCTTGAAAAGCAAGGTGGTGCACTGGCTAAACTCGAACATTGCTTCGGGGCTGAGGGTGGAAAACAAAATAATCATGGTGCGCAGGATATCCTGGGTGGGCAGTGCTAAGAAAACTTGGGCCAGGGATTGTGTAATTATCAATTTTAATAATTCTCTTATGGTCAACCGTATTTTAAGTACAGTTGTGCAATTTAATTATAGGAGTTGTAACTCGGCAATAGTGGCACTCCAGCTGGGATATTTTTATAGGCCAAGGAGTTACCTTTCTCCTTCACTCAGCTACCCACAGGGGCGGCCCCACGCCGTGGGTAATAGGAGTCGACCTGGGGCGAACACAGGAATAAGTCTGGCAGATAGGCTGACGCCACTGAGTTCACTAGAGGGATGTGATTGATGGTGCACTGGCTCTAAGACTATGGAAGTTTCACCACTGCAGGGGGCTGTATTGTTTTGGACAGACTTGAAACCTGGGCGGACGAAAATAACATCTTAACCGAGGTGCAATATGGTTTCCGCCCAGGGCGTTCCACAGTGGAACAATGTTTGAACCTGTAAATGGTTTTGAACAAGTACACTGTGCCTCGCTCCGGCTCTATCCATCTAGCCTTTATGGATTTGTCTTCAGCTTTTGATCGTGTTAATAGATCGAAGCTCTGGCAGATGATGTCCTCTATTGGCATTGACAGGGACATTGTTTTGTTTCTAAGGGACCTCCACAGAGACTCAAAAGCGGTTGTCCGCTACTCAAATGATCTTAAGGTAACCCACAAGTTTGATTTTAGGAGAGGGGTGCACCTGGGGTGTATCCTGGCCCCCTTCCTTTTTAATTTATATATTAACTCTTTGGAGAAGGCCCTCCTGGAGGAAAGAGCTGACTGCCCACAGGTGGGTAAGCGCAGCCTGCCGGTTCTCCTATGTGCAGATGATGCTGTCCTCATGGTGAGGACAGCCAGGGGACTACAACTTCTGTTGAACTCCTTCATCCACTTCATGGAGGACCTGGATCTGCTGGTTAATCACAGCAAATCAATTGTCATACAGGTGGGACAAAGTATAGCATAGCAGTTTATTTTTATGATAGGAACCTTGTCAATCCCGACGACAAATGTTGTTTCTTACCTGGGATTAGTGTTTAATGATGCTCTGAGTTGGTCCCCCCTGATTACCCGGAAGAAGGGGGATCTGGTCAGAGCGACCGCAGCTGTTTTTAACTTTGCTTCTAGAGTGGGGTGGAAACCGATAGGGGGCCCTCTTGAAGATTTACAGAGCCAAATGTATAGCAAAGGCTAGTTATGGGAGCGAGATATGGGGCCACAATGGGCTGGAGGATCTGCAAGTTGCAGAAAACACTTTCCTGACATGGGTACTCCCATTACCACAGAGTGTCCCATCCTACGTCGTGCACCCAGAGCTGGGGATGGCTTTTCTCTCAGATGAACTGGTGTTTCATCCATTAGCACTGTGGTTAAAGATTTGGGCCAAGAAAGAAAATGCCCTTGGTAAGGATATTCTAAAGGATTGTCTTTCCCTTGACCATGTTAATCACATCCTTTGGCTAAAGTATGTAAGAGACAGCCTCCACAGCCTTGGAAGGGCGGATCTATTTGACAACCCAGATGGTATATGTAAGAGAGATTTTACTTGCATAAAAGAGTGTTTTCTTACAAGGCGTTGTGGTGAAAGAGAAGCAAGAGAGCTGAGCAAGCCCAGTGTGCACAGGTACATTGGATTAAAAACTGTGTCAGCTACTGAACCATATATTTTATGGATCAAAAGCAACCATGATCGCTACCTACTGACCAGATTTAGGCACGACCTCTTTCACTACCTCCTGGCCCAACCCTGTAGCACTCATAGAGATCAGTGCCTCATGCCCTGTGGCTGCGACGGTCGGTCTTGTCAGGACATGATGCACTTTTTAATGTTTTGTAGTTTTATGAGGTTCCTAGAAAATCTTTTATCATTCTTATTCTTAAAAAGGCTTGTTTTAGAAGGGTGAGACCTGCTTTTACCTTTTTACAACTTCTTTCAAGCGATACCGTACTGTATACGCTCAGCTTTTTAAGGGCCGCCTTCCGACTTAGGTCAAGCTGTGATTAACATTGATAGCGGGATTTATTTTTAAACTGTAATTAGATGACACTGGCCACATTGTTTGGTTATTCTGTGTATTTGTGGAGTTTTATTGATGTTTGCATGACTTTTATAGTTTTATCTGAAAAAAATGAATAACGTTTGATTTGATTTGATTTGAACTAAATAACTAACAAAAATATAAATATTAAAATAAAACACCACTACAAAATACTTCACAAAACTAACATCATCAAATAAATAATTTTTACAAAGAAATTAACTAAAAATAATAATTTATATATTTACTACATTATAACTTTACAAAATAAATACTAACATATAACTAAATATAAACATAATATTAAAAAACATAATTTAACATTAATTAGCGTTTACAAAAAAATAAAACAACTGCAAAACAATTTAAACCCATGCTTCAAAAACCAATGAAAAACAATTACAAAACAAATAAACCAATAAAAATGAAAGTACAATTAAATGAACACTATACATACCAATGAAAAATCAACATAAATCTGTATTACACCAGCAAAATATTAGAAGAAGCAAAATCTCTGCCGGATTTCTCCTTCAACATCACACTGCCACATCCAAGCCTTCTAATTCAACTTCACAAAGTAAGTAAAATATGAAAATTATTTAATAATGTAACAATCGACAACTAAACTAAACCAAAACAAACTAAACAAATAACCTAATGTTATTATAAATTATTTCTCCTCTACAGAATATCCAAACTACACTCAACTAACTACAAACAACATCCAAGAAACTCCGCCAAACAAAGTATACATTTAAAAAATACTAACCCAATACCAAAAAGTCCCAACCCAAAAACCCCACTAACTACCCACTCTCCAAAATACAAATAATACGGTTAAACAAATAAATTAAAAACATATTTTTCTTCAACAGAAAACAAGCACTGTATACAAAGACCAACAGAAAACATCACAAAAGCCAACAATTTCTACAAAACCAAACATGTAAGTATATTTTAAACTTTAACTATTTTTTAAGCAATAAAAACATGTATCACATATTTAACATTTTCTAACTACATTTCTTATGACAGTTCAAATAACAAAATGACTGAAGGTGCAAAATTCAGAACCTCGCAAAAAGGAAAACTTTTACTATGCTATATGGGATGTGTCTACACCCAAGAGAAACAAACAGCCGACAAGATTAATTGGAAATGTACCAAATACTATTCCAATGCATGTTATGGGAAGGCAACAACAAAGGAAACCACTGTAATACATGTCAAAGAGCATAACCACCCCCCTAACATAGCAGAGATAGAAGTAAGAGAAGTTGTATAAACTCTTAAAGACGCTAGCACTAGCTCTCAGAAACACACAACAGAAATACTAAAGGACAGCCTACCCTGAGTTCCTGAACATGTAACTGGACAATTGCCCTCCATCTCAACTTTAAAAAGATTAATTGCTAGAACTAAAAAATCTACTACTCACACACCACCTGCCACAAAACATTCAGTGAAGTTGAAATACCACCTGAACTTACTCTAACTTATAATGAAAAACAATTCCTTCTTTATGATAACAAATCAAATGACAAATTAATTTTAATATATGCAACTCCCACAAACCTACAAAAACTTCAAACGTGCGAAACATGGATGATGGATGGTACATTTAAAATATGTCCCAAAAGATTTTTCCAATTATATACAATCCATGGACAGTACCTCAATAGCAACATCCCCTTCATGTATGCACTATTACCTAACAAACAAACAACTACCTATGTAGAACTACTAACAAAAATAAAGCAAGAAACTAATAACTACTACCCACAAAAAATTATCATGTACTTCGAACAGTCAATGATACAAGTCATCCTGAAAAATTACCCTCACACAGCAATATAAGGTTGCTATTACCATTTTAATCAAGCATTTCTCAGTTAAATTAGGAGATGCTGCTTCTAAACTTTTTAATTCTCCTTGTGGCGTACCTCAGGGGTCTTCATTAAGCCCCACCCTTTTTAATGTATATGTTGCCCCATTAGCGGCTATAATAAGGAATTGTGGTTTCCTACCAGTCTCCTATGCAGACGATACTCAAATTGTGGTAGCAGTCTCAAACAATACTGACGAGACAGCAGGCAGATTTAGTAATTGCATGAGTCAGATCACTCACTGGATGCAATATAATTGCCTGAAATTGAATGGTGACAAAACCGAGGTTATGTTGCTTGGGACTGATATGAATTTCTGGTCCCCAAAATGGTGGCCAGATAGCCTAGGCGACTGCCCATCCCCAGTGGACAAAGTTAGAAACTTGGGAGTACTGCTGGACAATAAACTATCTTTGGGTGCCCAGATAAACAAACTTTCTTCTTCGGTGTGGTACATCCTCAAACTAATAAAGAAACTATCACCATTTATCCCCCCAGATTCTTGTAAAATATTAGTAACTGCACTGGGCTTATCCAGGTTGGATTATGTGAATGCACTGTATGCAGGGTTACAAATTCAACATCTAAGAAAATTACAGCGCCTACAGAACACTGCAGCAAGGCTGGTGATGGACATTCCCAGATATGAACCAGTTGCCCACAGATTGGGAATACTCCATTGGCTACCTATTGAAAAAAGGATCAAGTTTAAGTCAGTTTGCCTGGCCTACAAAGCCCTTCATGGAATAGGATCCCACTTCTTAAAAACTCATTTGAAACCATATGAGCCATCCAGGAGACTGAGATCAAGCCAGGCAAAATTAATTCAGGTTCCTAAATTTAAGCAAGTTAGGTGGGGAGGGAGAAGCTTCCTCCTACAGGCAGCTAAGACCTGGAACCTTCTCCCTGTTACAATTAAAAACAGCACATCGCTACTTTCATTTAGGAAGGAGGTGAAAACATGGCTGTTTACTTTGTAGTTGGTATCATTCTTCGGCAGACCTAGTCTTTTACAACGATTAGCGCCAAGGCGCCCTTGGGCATTCGTGCGCTTTACAAATATACAAATCAAATCAAATCAATCATATGGAGACACCTACACAAATCTACCCTTAGTGTAGAATATGCAACTAACACCAACTTTGCATATGAAATAAAAAAACTAATTGCACTAGCCTACGTCCCAATAACAGAAGTTGCTGAACACTGCAATTTAATAATTGAGAGCCCCTATTACCAAACCAATGAACAAAAACTAAGGGGCTGATTACGATGGCGGTCGTAGGCACCTCCGCAGTGCTGTCGGTGGCGGAAAAAGAAATTTTCATTACGCCGGAAGCGGTCATCGCGACTGCCATATTACAATGGGCAAAGATAGCCCATTTTCCGACCATCACAGTGTTTCCGGATCTGCCAGAAAAATCGTTCTGCGTCGGTGCCGGAGGTAGCCAATAGAGAAAGCCAGCCGTGCGGAAGGACACTCCGACCGCCCACCACATTATGATGCGCCCATCAGGCCATCTGAACGCAGCGGAAAAACCAGCTCGTCACAGATGGCGGAAACAGAACTACTGAGCGAGAAACTCCATTCACACACAGCTCTCCACGTTCCTGCACGTCATGGATCCTGCCCTACAAGCCCTGCCGCTGCTCTATCTGGTCCACTACCAACAAATACAATGCTGTCACGCACCCCACCCGAGGTAAGTCCAAAACATATTCCTGCATGCAACTGCTTGACTCCAACAATACACAATAATCGCTCATGGACAACATGCCTGTCAACATCGGACACCCTGATGGACACAGGAACATATACCAATATTTAAAGTAATCATGCTGCGCACAAAGGTCCATTGTCACCTCAGCAGCAGGGGCACCCATATCGATACAAATGATGCCATCTAGCGAGGCCGTGGTGGTCACATCACAGCAGCGGCGGTGGGCAAAGATGCCCATATGACTGCAGAAGTTCTGCAGAAGAGTACAGCCTTGCAAGATCCTCAGAGCATTCTCCAGCCCACAGCCACCCAAAAAGTAGCCCAAATTAGCACAGCATAGCTGCTGCAAGGAATTGACCTTGTGGATGGCATGGGTTTTGAACCTGACTCACAAATCCTGGTTACAATGGATATCGTATCATTGTATACCAGTATACCACAACAACATGCCCTTGAGGTTATGAGAAACGCCTTGGACAGAAGACCACTACCGGCACCAGCCCCGATGGAGTTTATCGTTCAACTGCTTGAAATAGCGATGACGCAAAACTTCTTTTATTTCCAAGGGGATCACTATGTGCAGACCAAGGGAGTTGCCATGGAGGCAAGCTTTGCCCCGGACCTGGCAATACTGTACATGGCCAACTACGAAGAACAGTTTATTTATAACGACTGTAATCCTTTCAAACATCAGATGACATACTGGAAACGTTACATAGATGACGTCTTTATGATCTGGACTGGAAGCGAAGCAGAACTCCAGTTTTTCTTTGGATGGTTGAACGAGAGATCCACGGACATCCAATTTACCATCCACAAGGACAAATGTACCATCGACTTCCTGGACATATCTATTAAAGCTGCCAATCACAGCTTATATACCACTCTATATCGGAAGCCTACGGAGAGAAACACTCTATTGAGATACGGCAGCCACCACCCTCGGGGACTACGCAACAACCTGCCCTTTGGGCAGTTCCTCAGGATCAGGAGGAATTGCACTCTAAAAGAGGACTTTTTCATTGAATCATATGACCTCATCAATAGATTGACAGAACGAGGGTACCCCAAAAGGATGGTCAAGCGGGCCAGGAAACGGGCCTGGTACAACCCCAGAGACTCCCTACTCACGCCTAAACCACGTCCCAATGAACATTGGGACAGAATGATCTGTGTGACAACCTTTAATACAAAGAGTAACAACATCAAACGAATTGTCAACAAACACTGGCATCTGGTAGCAGAAGATGTACCATTACCAATGCCCCCCATGCATTTGTTCAAAAAAGGAAAGAACGTTCGGGACCAGGTGGTCAGGTCATTACTTGCACCACCGTCTCCACCAACGATCCAATCGATGTGGCAACTCCCACCAGTAGTGGGCCATTTCAAATGTGGTAGTTGTAAGGCCTGTGGAATGACAATTGAAACAAAGGAGTTTGAACACAATAATTGTCCTACGGTTCTCAAAGGTCACACAAACTGCAACACCACTAATGTAATTTATGCAATTCTTTGCCCCTGCGTCAAAGTTTACATAGGCCAAATAACTCAGAAGGTTAAGGCAAGTATACTACAACATTGTAGTAGGATAAGATGTGGAGTGACAGGGGCACCCCTAGTCGAACATTTCCAAGCTCATGATCACGCTCCCGAATCCCTCAAATGGTTAGTCTTGGAGGAGGTTAAACTAGGTATAAGGGGTGGCAACCTGGGCTCGATTCTAAATGTACGTGAATGTAAGTGGATGGACCTTTTTAACACAGTCCACAATGGCCTCAATGAAATAGATGTAACATATGCACAACTATCCACACTCAACGGGGACTAGACGTTACTCTTTTTACCTTTTAGGGGCCTGCACATTGGTTAGTCCTTGTTTCTGAGCGCGCATCTAGACACAGTAAAATACAAGTGCTGTACTGTTGGTTTTTGGATTGGTGATGTATTCTTTACCCTGAACAATTTACAATCATGTGTATTATATCGCGGCTACATAGACTTTATCCATAATGTATCCTGCCCTGTGATTGATGTGTTCCATGGCCTCCATAAGCAAATTCTGTTAGAAACACACTCTATATAACGTTGTGATTACATTTCCACATAATGTGCGCTGCCACACGCAGACAGTGCTCCCTC
The DNA here is from genome assembly GCA_963921515.1 of Calotriton arnoldi. Lineage (NCBI taxonomy): Eukaryota > Metazoa > Chordata > Amphibia > Caudata > Salamandridae > Calotriton > Calotriton arnoldi. The sequence goes on along the minus strand of CAWUFW010012376.1, from coordinate 288,845 downwards.
CATATTTCATGAAGCTTTTGTACATTGACATGTGTTTTCTCTTTTTCTAAATATTATCCTGAACAACTTATAACCATGTGTTTCACATTGTTTTCATCCCCATATAATATGTTCTGCCCTGTAATTAATTTGTTCTATGGCCATTTTTATCGTTTTGCATATTTTCGATGCTTATTTGTAAACATAATTTTGTTTAACGCTGTGGCCTTATTTTCAAATTATGTGCGCTGCCACGTACAGACAGTATGTCTTCCCTTTAATTTGACTGCATTTACGTTTCATAATCTGCCACCTGTATGATTTCATGTCTAGTCACCGTTTTCTAATCATGAACATCACGTTATGGCTACATACAAAACTACCATGGCTAGGTCATCTAACGTGCGCCCATAGATGCAGACAGTGTTTCTTTTCTTTCCTTTTAATTTCGAGTGGTTTTTATTTGTCAACAATCATGGTTTTTACAATGGGGTTATTTATAAATTCATTCCCGTAGTAAACGTGGACAGGGTCTTAATTTCAAATATGCTGCAAACCTACGATGTCATCCTCTGTTTTGACACTGGCCGTAAACCATCGATCTGTTTTCAGATCGGACGTGCCTTGCGTGCACGCTTTGACCGGGACCTATAAATCCCAGGCGGTTACCGTGAGACACTGTTAGCTGTCTACCTCCAGTAGATGTCTCAGCAGCCAACAGGTATGTCGTTACACGGCCATTTTGAATATGTTTCCCTTAATGAGATTCAGACCCCCCAGGCTTTTTGGTTAGTAAGTGGCTTCAATAGTAACAGATTAATTTGTACCTCCAGCGCGTTTTGAGCATTTAACGTTGAATTATGCGCTAGACTCACGCTGCCACCACTTTTGATAGCACTTGATGTAGGACCATGGCGGCCTCCCATTTCACTCTGATGTTCTAATTAATGCAGGTATGTCGTTACACGGCCGTTTTGAATTTTTTTCACTCTTATGATTCCCCCTAATGAGATCCAGACCCCCCGTTTGTTGGTTAGTAAGTGGCTTCAACAGTAACATTTGTACCTCCAGCGCGTTTTGAGCATTTAACGTTGTATAATTATGCACTAGACTCACGTTGCCATTACTCTTGATAGCACTTGCTGTAGAACCATGTAGACCCCCGCAGCGGCCTCCCAATTCACTCTGATGCCGCAATAGATTTAATTAATGCCTACCTCGAGTGGCATATTTTATTTCTGTTTAGTTAGTAAGCTTTTTTTCATCACAGCCATCGATCGGACTGTACCAGCAGCTTTAGCAATTTATTACACTGTTCTCCGAGTAGCTGCATATTTGTAATTTAGGGAATACTTGATGCCAGCCGGCTCATGGTATTATCTAGTCCATTACCCAGATGTTTTTTCTTTTTCAGTCAGAGGTTACTGATCAACCTCGACGTACCGTTACAATCTTCGAAGAATCTTGAACATTCTGAGTAAGTTCTCAGAGCCCTGGGCTCTGTCCTCCTTCCCCCTCCCCTTCCCCCCGCCTTTTTTCACTTGTTTGATTTTGAGTCCTTGTTAAATGTCTCTGTCTATACCCATTTTCCTAGGAGCTCACAAGGCCTAGTTTTTTTAACCATCAGCCTGAAGCATTCTGGCTGTTTCTCTGGTAATTTATTAAATATATTTTTAATGACAGACTTTCATGTCTTCATTGTGTTACGCCACCGCAATAACACTATTCCATTTCTTTAGGTGCTTTTTTAACCTCCTTCATCCCAGTCCTGAGGAAGACCCCATTCACAAGGCATCAAATCAGCTGTTTATTTCAGGGGTCGAAACGTTGACATTTTCCTTTTGTTTCCTTTTGTTCAGACACTGATGACAAAGATTTATTATTTGCATCGGATACCTCGTGTTATGTTTTACTATTTCCGTACTCGCCAGACATCTGGCTGGATAGGCTGTATATATTGATTATTGATGTCACATATGCACACTACCTTCCTTTTGCACTTCACTTTCACAATCCTTTTCATGCCCTCACTATCCCCCCTTTCGCACCAGTTTTTATAAATGTTTGATTTTGGCATACGTTGTTTATAATCTGGCTATAATGCAACTTTTGTGATGCAATAAAATCACAACCATTGATGGTGAATGACTAAAATGGTGGCGTTTAATTTTGATTAAAGTAAAAATGTTTTTCTTGTGTTCGGTATAATATGCAATTGTTTCCCACTGTGACATTACCCTTTTGTACCGTAAGTTACCCTGGTCCAGTGGCCTTTCGGGTTTACCCCATTGTTATATAATCCAGCAAGGAATTGAGGGGCAGGGACAATGTACATAGTGACAACATAGTAGGTGCATGAGGAATGGGATGAGCAATAGGAGCTATGGTGGAGGGAAGAGTCACCAGAAAGTATAAATGGCAATCATTGCTGTCAAATCATGGTTAGTCCTGATCCAAGGAGGAGTACAGGAGGCAAGAGTGAACAGGATGTGTTTTGGGAGCTCACAGTAGTACAATGAGGTGTGTGAAGAGTCAGAGAACAAAGGTAGATGACACATTAAGACAGCTACCACTGCCATGTAATCACAGGTAAGACCACACCCTAAGCAGAAATTGACAGGCTCATACCATAAAATGACAGACATTCCCACATAATGACAGGTCATACCATTCACCCCTGCAGAGAATTATTGACATGAACTGTAAACTTAAAGGAAACACCAGTGGGCATTTGTCTCGTTTGTGTAATGCTGCACTAAACATTCCCATGTGAGTTTGTCCTGTAGCACAATAACACTGACTATCCAGCCACTCCACCTAACTCCTCCCAACCAACACTCCACATTTCCAACTATAGTACAAAGCAGAAAATCTGGACTGAATGCAAATGTGTCATGAAGAGGCCATTATGAAAGCAGTGAACCCTGACCTAAGCACCATGACAAACTTCCTCATTCTCACACCTGCCTTTCATTTCTGTGAATAAACTAGCACAATTTAACACATAATGAGTCATTGCACAGATTACAAAACTTTCACTGGTCATCAATACTGTATAAGAACAAGTAAACTATTCAAAAGTGGAGAGACCTGTGCAAGAAATGTCTGAAGAAATGAGTGGCAGAATATGTTCATGGAATGTAAGCGGCCTCATATATGAGACTATACTTAGGACATCAACTGATCCATGTGTGGCACAGAGATCCAAATAGAATGAAAGATATCATCAGTGCAGTATCACTGTGATCCAGCTAGTCAAGTAAGCCATTGCACCACAATGAGAATCTGTATTTTATACTCGGCACGCAAGGATTTAACCTCACTAGGAGAGCACTTGTAATTAGCCATCCAGGGATCAGCACTTTATTTGTCTTAACTAATCTGTCATGTGTATGCCACTGGCCCACTACTCATGCCTCACTGTGACCTTCCCTGTCAGCCAAACTTAAAAATACTATTCACATTTAAGCCTCACCTTCCCTGCTCTACACCCGGCACAATCTCTGATACAGGTGCCACACTACTCCTACAAGTTCACTGCCCCAGAATGCATCACACTGGTGGGTACACCGACATCTCAGAGCCCATGTCAAGGATGTCCGATGTAATCCAGTACTCTAGGCAATTGCTAAAGACCCTACTCACAGACCACATCAAGATAATTCCAACAAGCATGTGTATGTGCAGTAAGAGAGGGGATAGCCCAATATGCTCCCAGTCCTCCCTTGAACAGATATAAGCCTTTTATTTGGCTAATTGCACAGACTGCATAAACCACCCTAAAATAATTCTACATAGCACAATTGGGCACACTCAACGAGCAAATTAACAAGACTCCACATTGCCTGATGTGAAATGGCCATAATAGATGCACAATACTAAAGCAACACTCATCTCAGTGCATTCACACACACACTCCTTACACACACACTCTCCTGCAATAACCACAGAACACACACATGCACTTGTCTGTAGAAAGAGGCAATACACCCAAAAAAAAAGCATCCCTCCCAATCTAAATCATAACCCATTCACATCCTAATACATCCCACATCAAACATAGCTGGACATCAGGGGGCCAAACACTTGTCAAGTATAATGTATCAGCCACTGACAGCAGTGCATGCACAGTGAGCAGTGAGTGAACACCAGAACAACCAGGGACACACATATCTGAAATCAACATCATGAACAAGAACATCACACATCATCACAGCACACAGATCACTCTCCATTATCCATGATTCACTCTTAAGATAGCCCTCATTCCACACTCCATATGCATCCCAATGAAGATCCACAGGTACAGCACAGCTGCTACCATGTGGAAAAATAACATCACCACACTGTACACTCATGACACAGCACACCAAAAAGCAAGTACATGTCCATATCAGGGTGACAGGTCCACACATACTGATGGATCTTCCACACACATTCCTCATCAACACACAAAAAGCTATCTCATCTTTACCTGAGTTAGCACACACGCCAACACATAAGCAGGTGCTCACGCAACACATAACACCACCACCCTTGAGCATCAAGACAGTGTGAAAGTTATTGAATCACACATCCATGCCCAAAAGAAATATACATTGACCATGTATGCTACATCTCAATCACCAGACCAACACTCACATGTAAGATGGTCACCCTATGTCCACACAAGTCACTATGGTCACATCTACATAAACCAACAGAACTACTGTGCCCACACCACAATCCCTTCCTGTACAGTATGCAGCCAGTAGTCCACACTCACTGCACATCAGCACAAATTACTGATCCTGCATCGTGTGCCACAACCTCAAATGCATCTTCACATACGACATACTCAGCTAGAACACACATCAGAATGGGTGGCATTGCCTCAGCAAACACCTACACACTGCAGCTATCACCTACTGTTCTACAACTCTGGAAACCACATATGCACGGGACAACCCTGGAGTAATGCGTTATAAAATAATCTGTACAATACAGGATTTCCCATCAGTACAATTAAGTAGACTCAATTAGCACATATCAAGTTCGGAACCAGTGCTGAGGTGCACTTTTTGTTTGGACACAAATGATTCTACCATAGTATAGTGTCACACTATGAGTTGTGTTGAGTGTCAAACACTTGTATGGCATAGAGTGGAATGTTGTTGAGTGAATAGGTGTATACAGTAGTATTGTACAGGTGAGAAGTGTACAGAGCAATAGGACATAATGGAGTATCTTACAACTTATTGGCCTCAAATGGACTTCTGTTGACTGTAGTGTCATACAGTGGTGACAGGTACACTGCAATAGCACACAGTGGAGTTACGGAGACTGGACTTGGGTACAGGACTGGTATGGTGTGGAAAACCACATAGTGGAGTATGCATAGTGTAATGTGACATCAATGTATGGCTAATGGCACATATTAAGTATGTTTGCCAGAGTCAGTCAGCACAGTGATTTCAAAGGTATGTAAGACCAATGGCTGATCCCCAAACCATCATCTCACACATTGGAGTAACACATTCTGCATACTCCCAGCTGATGTGGCCCACAAGTAGGTGTACCCTAGTACAGCGAGGTCACACTGATACCCTGCACATTGCACCTGCACCAACGTCCACATGTGCACACAACCTGTTGCATGTGTCTGAGCTTGTAAACAATCAGGTACTCACAAACTGGAACATGCATGTGTGAAATGGTTATGCTCAAGTCCACAATCCACATTACTACATTAGCTTTTCACATGACTATCACACTGCATGAGTAGTCAAGTACACACATGTGAATGTACCCATGTGACTATGAAGCTATACCTATCAAAGATAACTGTACACCTACCCTGCTGTGTACACATCAAAATAGATCCGTCACTTATGATGCACTGTGTCCACCCCTCAAGTCATCCTGTAGACTAAATAGCCGGTGTTGATGTAGAGGACCCAAAGATGACATGTGTACAAACACAGAGCCCAGACAAATAAATATAGAGGCCAAGAGTAGACCATCACAGATAAGCTTCATGGCCCCATTAACCCTCTGACTCAATAAGCACATTACCTGCTCCGAGCTCTGTGGACACCTGCAACTGCTAATTAAGTACATGCCACTATGAATGTTGCATTTAGAGCATGGAACAGCTCACATATACACATACGTTGGTCAGCATCATTAGCAAGGCCAGCGACAAAGCTCTGAACCAAAATATACCTTTAATATAATCTCCATTAGAAAAATCAAGTGCAAAACAACAAGGCCAATGGCCAGTCCAAATAAGAGTCCTCACTTGTGTACATGAAAACTTGCACAACAATCCACTGCCATGGAAACCTCCCCAGGATAGTAGCAGCAAATGGGCAGTTCAGGCACCACTCAGGGAGGATATGGGTGGGAAGGGGGAGGCTGGCTCAAACTTTGGGAGAACTGGAACTGGGAGGGGGTGGCTTGTCTGGGGCAATGGGAGGACTGGACCTGGGAAGGTGAGAACTGGCTGAGGTAGTTGGAGCAGTGGGTGTGGGAGGGGAGGGCTGTCCGGACCAGGTGGAGTCATGGCTCGGGGAGGTGGAGGACAGCCGTGGGGAGGGTCAGGGGTTGATGTGTCATGTGGAGGGCTGGGTTTCACTTTATTGGGTATATGATACCCACAAAACTGCTTGGTGGAAGGGAGGAGTGAGGTGGCCACAACAGCCTCCTTCTTCCCAGAAAGTGGGGCAGGTGGGGGGGCTTCTTTCCGGGGAGATTTCCCAGCTCTGGTTGTACGATCGGGGGTGTTTTTTTTCCCCTTCCTCCCCGGTTGGGGAGGGACAGCCACCTCTTTTGGTTTGTGCCCACACTTTTCAGGGGGGTAGGTGGGAGAGGAAGCTTTGGGCAACCCAGCCCTCTTAACTCTGGGTGGGGGGGGCAGCAGTGGTAGGACACAGGCCCAGGGCATCCAGGGTAAGGGTCTTAGAGGCTGTGGGCTGAGGTGTGGGGCTGGGAGGGGTTTTAGAGTGCAAGGAATATGAGGTGTGAGATGTGGATGCATGTTTTGGGGGATTATGTTTCTGGGTGTCCTATGATGGTGTTGTTGGTGTGGTTTCATTGGTGCTTTTTGTGTGTGTTTTGGATGTTGTGGTGTTTTTGTGTTGTTTTGAGTGTTTTTGATGTGTGCCACATGTAAATGTCTGGGTGCCTGTGTGCTCCGGTGTGTGTGTGCTCTGGTCAGGTGGGGGCACTGAGAGGATGGAGGTGGAAGGGACAGGAGCAGGACTGGGAGGTTAGTATTGCTGAATGGCTGCCGTAACTGTGGATCTCATAGACTGGACAGTTCTCTGCAGGCCGCCCATGTCCGAATGAATGCCCTCCAGCAATGCAACAACCTGTGACAACTTGTTGCCATTATCCTGGAGGGCATTCACGATTGCAGTCTGACCCACAGAGATTTGCCGCACAATGTCTATGGCCTCAACACTGAGGGCAGCAGGGGAGACAGGGGCAGTGGTGCCTGGGTGGAAGGAGACTCTACCTTTCTTAGGTCTGCGGGCCCGGATAACAGTTTGGGGAGCAGCAGGGAGGGTGGACACAGGACGTGGTGTGGTGGACGGAGATGCTGATGTAGAACTTGCTGGGTCCACCAACACCATGGAGTCACCGCTGGAGTTTGAAGTCGTTGTGCTAGGTGTTTCTGCTCCTGTCTCCTCCAGGGCACTCCTGTCCCCTTCCGAGGTACTGGTCCCATCAGTGTCGCTGAACTCACGGGGACCACTCATGTCAGCTGCTTCTCCAATGGTGTCGGGCCCCTCTACTTCCCTGCCCTCAAAAGATGCTGTAAGAGACAGAGACATAGGTTCAGTACAGTGGCCTTCTCACAAATATGTCATGAAATAGAAAAATAAATCATTTCACTTCCGAACAGGAATTAACTTGTACATGTACTGGCTGCATCTGCACAATCTTTGACCTGAATACATGATGTATTGACACATGACTTGTGTACATTAATGCAACATGATGCGTTCACAATGTTGTCGTTCCCTAAACACAACACATAGAAAGTGGAACATGCTAATAGGTAGGTGACATTACATCCATACATAAAAATCTTTACGTACTGCAGCACACCTACTGGTGATCATTGACTTCAGATTTTAAACGCATCACTTACATGGAAGGGGACACCACAGATATCTCATTCCCCCATAACAAGATGCTCACTGCTGTTCACTACCAGTTGATGTCTTTGAGATTTACACTTCTGAGCACTTCACAAGGACACATGTTTATGAAAAAATGCAATGAAGCAACATGTACAAGTCTTGACAAAGAACAAGGCACATTGGCCTGAATAGGGCAATCTGATGCAATGGTCTTGCATGTGATAAAATGTCACATACCAGACAGACGTCGATGTCAGGGTAAGCCTGGAATGATCCAAGGCATCAGAATGACTTTTTAGGTGAAGCTTTGAGTGGCCTCGCTAAGGACAGGGAATGTGTGGTCAAAGCTAGTGTCTGGTGTCTGTCATCCCTATGTTGTGCTGACTGCTGACACACAGGACACATCAATGTCACAAGAGCTCACTCACTGATGGAAATCAGTAGCCAAAACTTGCCCATGCACTAATGCATATGTACGCCACTCCTTAATGTACACACCGTAAGTGGTACCACTCAGAGTGACATTGGCTAATTTTCTCAGAATTTTCAGTACAATACTTCGGAAACATTACAATTTCCCCTACACACTGATCACATACAACCATGTAAAGCCCTATGGCAAACACATTCTCCCAATAGTCACATTCTGCTCCATAGCTGCAAGCATCCACTGTCTGACTATCACAAAGACATGTTGCCGTGTACACAATGGCCAAATGTAGATCATCCAATGTATAACTGTACTCATCACCATCTATACCATTTGGGCATGTGTGCAGTTGCTGTCATTGTGGCAGGGAATGAACTGATGTGATGCCATGCTGCAGATATCCGACAAAATGTTGAGCTGTGATGCTGTCATCTGTATCATTTGGCTCTACATAACACATAGGACAAGTGTAATCCCTGCTAACTCACTGCACCATGAGTCCTCCTCTATTCACGACTCAATCCACTGGCACATTATCACATGAGTCACAATACTCTAGGAGACACACAGCACACACAAGGCTGACAAGTGTACTGTGCCAGACAATTTACACACCTTATTTTGATGCGTATGAATGGGTCAGTTCAGACATCATTTTCCAAATGAAACATGCTAACAGGTCAAAATTATTTGCAATGACATTAGTTTTGGAAATGATACATGAGATTCCAACTGTTATACACACCGGGCACCTCATGCCATTACCACTGAGGCAACTTTGAACAGATTGCATCACACCTGAGACATCTCTGAGGTCCCTCGGTTGATCATGGCTGGGATTAAGGCAGTCAGTCATGCACCAAGTCACACTCAGCCCAATATTCACCCCCAACTTGCTGCTGTTGGGCCCTCAAGCGCCCATCCAGCTATGGCTGGGTCACCGCCAGGATGCAGGCCATTAGCTGGATCATGGTCCGGCGCGCCAACGTGCCACTTTGAGGGGCCAGACCCAGCTGCATTTCTGCTAGGTTTTTGCTGAGGTGGCAGATGTCGTCCCACCTCTTGTGACAGTGAATACTGTGCCTGTTGGAGACCCCCAGGGTCTGCACCCTGCGGGCGATGACCCTCCATATAGCCTTGCGCTGATGGACCTTGAGCTGTAGGCATGGGAGACATGAAAAACAAAATTTGAACAATAAGTAGTGGACCATTGTGTGCCAGTACAGAAGCAATTATAAACATACCACACACATTAATCAATGGACAGCAGAGTCTAATAGACCATGTCTCATACTACGCTCTGAGCAAGCTTTATGAGTACAATGGCAACATCTATGAGAATGGACCAACTACCTGGCCATCACATACACATGCAGATGGTGTACACTTACATCAGGGTGAGCAAGGGCCTCATCTGTGGTGCATGATGTGAGTGACCATGACAGACAGTACACTGTAATTGATACCTTGTGGAAATAATCACTGTGTCTGACACTACACACACCTTTACGTCTGGGCACATTGCATACCACCACGTGTCATTGAGGTCACAGTAAGGTACCTGACACTACATTCACTCACTTATGTGACAAGTTTTAGGCCTTTCGTGTGTACTATTCAAACCTCTATATGCTTGTTTCAAAATAGGAGGGTGCACTACTCAGATGTCCAAGCAAGTCATTTGTGAGATGTGGACTTTCTACATTGTGGATTCACAGGACAGCCCTTTAGCCTATTGTGAGTCCAAAAATGTGAGCCATCACAAGATTCACATGCATGTGGAATGAGAATGTTGACACAGTACATACACATGTGAGACTCAACACATTATGGCAACAAACCAAGGATGACATATCCACTGTACATGTCTCAGATGTGTAAGTGCCACTAATCTAGATGGATACAGGCCTTGAACTCTTGGGCAGACAGGACTCATCTCCATAGTGTCACTGTAACCTCATTTACTTCACATATCTGTACCCTCTGCCCAGTCGACATGTACCATCTCTCTAATGTGTTTAAGTTATCTTACTGATGTTTCTATGTGACATCTCTCAGGGAACAGGTGCAGAAAGTGACGATTGGTCCAGTCATCAGTGTAACTGTACAATTGCTAAACATTGTTAGGTACAAATCCTCATTGCATGCAGTCAGGGATCATGGGGAATAAGGCTTTACACACCATTACCGTGAAGTCATTCTGCAAGTCAAAGGTGCACACATTAATCTTAGCCATGCTGTAGGAGAGTAGGATCTGCCTCTTATGTTGCCCCCACTTTTTTTCTAATGTTTACACTGGTTTCTGGCTATAGTCAGGCTGGGACCCTGCCAATCAGGGCCCCAGCCTCTCTGTTCTCTCTAAACGACTTGGAGTGCACTCTAGGTGCACTAGTGATTGGATACTGTGGTACCTTATGAGTCCCTAGTATATGGTACCTTAGGTGCCAAGGGCATAGGTACTTCACAGGCCTACCAGGGGCTGAAGCATGTATTATGCCACCCCTGGGAAGCAGACTAAATCTGACACCACAGGTCTGCTACTGCAGCCTGGGTAAGGTGGTGCATGCACCCCTTACTTTGATATAGGCTACCTATATCACTACATAGATACACACATATAAACCTATAAGTCACTCCTATGGCAGGCCTTATCAATCCTGAAGGCAGAGTGCTTGGTTCCTATGTGAGAGGGTGCCCCTGCATGAGCAGAGCCCCTCTGCAGCATTCGGAGACCCTTCTCTGATGCTGTTTGTAGTGCAGCCTGACCATATACTCTTAGCGCATTATAACCTCGCGTTAAATGCTAACTTTGGGATGGCTGCACGGAAACATGTCGTGTTTGGTGTCAAACATCTTGGAATACTACCCCCCCACCAGTTCTGGCGGCGGGGTAGAATTCCACCCTTCTAGAGGGATAGACATGTACCTACTGTGGAAACGCGGTAGAATCCTGAAGAGCCCTGGCATCACAAAATGGATGCCACCAGTCACAGACACTGGACTGCCCTCCTGCTGATGACCGAAACTCGCAGTGGAGGAAGCCCAACAATAGGTATCCTGTCACAGGAGGGTGTGACCACCTTCCAGACAGGGTTTAGTGTATTGGGGTTGGGTGGGTGCACTCCTAGAGTGCTTTGAAGTCCTGCACTGGGGGAGCAGAAGGCTCCTCTGTGCATATTCCAGTTCAAACCAGCTCAGGGGCTACCTGCCCCTGCTCTGGCGTGAAACTGGACAAAGGGAAGTGGGTGTAGCCACCCACTCCCCTGACCCTCCCATAGGTGGGGTCTTAGAGCTAGTCCCTCCCTTCCTATTTAGTATAAGGTAGGGAACCCATGCCATTGCAAACTAGATATCCCTGGATGATGCTCTGAAGAAGAATCCTGGACCTTCGACGTTCCACTACCTCTGGAAGACTGAAGAATCTCCCTTGGAGTCAAGGAGTGACTCCCCTGCTTGGCAGGCACCAAAAACTAAAATGACAGTTGCAAACTACGCCGCTCCCGCCAGAGCCCGAGGTCCCTGCAGCCCAAGATGAAGATTTCCTGACTTCTCCAAGGCCATCGTGGGTCCCCAGCGAAGCTAAGGCCAGTGGACCCCACGAGTGACGAGAAACCGCAGTCCCTGGGTACTGTCCACTTTTGTCGAGTGCAACCCCTTCAAGACGTTCTACGAACTTGGGCTTTTGATCACGTGTGGTCCCAGCCTCTAGCAGGAATCCCTCCGAAGATCAGAGGCCTACTCCATCCTGAGTGACCGTGGGCCCCTGTTGAAGGAATCCTCCCAAGGTGTCTTTGCAATCCCTTGCCAGCCGGCTTGTGGGTCCCCTGAAGACTTTTCTAAAGAACCAAAGAGCTCCCCTGATTGCTCCAGGCCTGCCCTGACGTACCCTTGCTGGGTGAGTTCCCCAGATCTTGCTGGTCTGCACCATTGACTTTTTACGCTTTCCACAAGACTTGCTGCTACCAAGGCTTGTTGGCTCTAATTGGGGTGCCGACACCGCAGTCAGCTGCAAACTTTGTGGGACACACTGAATCCAGCTCTTGGTTGTCATCGATGCCTCCTGGACCTCGTGGCTGAAGAGTCAAGACACCCATGAACGACCTGAATCTGTCGACGACGGTGGGCATTCATCTTCCTTGCCCAGGGTCACTGCCCAGTGACTTTGAACACTGTCCCCTCTGCATTCAGGTCTTCCTTCTTCCGAATCCAGGCTTGGATTCCACCGGACACTTCTTCGGACTTCACAAGCAGCAAGTCTTCATTGGCTCCCATTGAAAACGACACCGTGACCCGACACCAAAGGACACCTATGCACCCAGCTTCCCTGGGTGAGGTAACTCCAGCACTACGGAGCTCCTGTGGGTGTTGGCCCTAGAACTACTTACCCTGTAAGTGACTTGCTTGTAGCTACTCCCGAAGTTCCCTTAAACACTTAATTTCCAACCGCAACTTGCCCCATTGAAGTCTACGGCGATCCGCGCCTGTGTTCACGCACTGCACGCGTCCCCCGTGGGTCCGTTACTTACCTGCCTTGGGTGGTTTCGTGAGGCCCCAACACTTCTGAAGGCCCTAGGCCTTGTCCCTTTGCAAGTCGTTGTTCTTAAGTCTCTTTTTAGTATATGGTCTGGTACGCCCCTAGGGCCCCAGCCATATTGTGCTTAATTTATTGTGAAACGTTGATTTGTGCATATGTTCCTGACTTCTAATCTCATAAAGAGATTAGTAGAGAGTTGTTTAGTAATAAATACATATATATTTGATATATATACCTGTGTGGTGTCTTTTCATTTGGTGATTCAAGAGATTGTGTGGTAAAACAAGCTGCTTTACATTCCTCCAAGACTTAGCCTGAAGGCTGCTCTCCACAGCTACCACTAAGATAGCTTTCTATAAAGGTTGTCTTAAACCTACCTACCATAAGAGTCGAATTGTACTGGTGCAAGGTGTCCACTTTAACTAGTGAACAGCATATACCAGGCCAACTTCTCACACATGCAGAAACCATATCTGTGATTGAAGTGTCCAAGGGAGCTGCACAAGTGACAATGGAGCCATCCTCACCACATACTCAAGTGCAACAACTTGTAAGTCATGTATGGGCCATGTAGAGGTACAAAAAAAAGGAAGATACATTGGCTTGCACTCTGAGGCACATACTAGTGTACAGTTACATAAGCTGAGCATTCTAATGACTCAAAATAATCTACACATTCACTTATCAGTACCTCTGGTGCAGCATATAGCCGCCTGTACTGGCCAAGGATCTCATCCACGAGGAGCACCAGCTCCTCTGGGATGAAGGGACAGGCTCTGATGTTCTCAGTACGAGCCATGAATGGTCCCAGAGATGCAGAACAGCAGCAGGTGATGGGGAGGAATAGCAGACAGCAGTGTCTGTAGGCAAGTGACAAGTATGGGCATTTCCCACACATATATAGGTCCCTAGGGTGGTTTCAGTGTTATTCTTCAATTGCAATTGGACCGCAACGCTGCATTTTTCATTGGTGTCCAATGGTTTGTGATTGCAGTGGCTGTGCACACCTACCATGATGTTCAAATCCCAAAAGCAGACTGCAAAAACAGGTCTCATTGGCTGCCATGTTATTCGCATAAGCAGTGTCACAACGCAGGGGCAGAATTTCTCCACCGCAATGCTGCATTTTTCAATGGTGTCCAATGGCTGTGACTTCAATGGCTGAGCACGCCTACCGTGCGGGTAACCCCATTTTCTGTTTGCGTTTCTCGACTTCAAAATTGCTGCACTAATCTCCACACTATCTCCGACTTGAAGGGCACCTTGTGAAGTGATTAGAGAGTTTGACAGTAATATTTTCTCTTTCAAAACATGTAATAGCATTACACATGGGACATTAAACATTGATTTGCCCTTCCTCACAGGTCATTATCATCCATGTGGGCATGGACTCACATTACCAGTGGATTTGTGTTCCCTTGTTGTGAATATGTAAATGTGGCTAATGCAGACTCCTCACAGACGCATAATGGTCTGACCTTGAAATGTGCATATATGCTCTACACAGTGCCATCGTTTGATGAAGTATTGTCCTGCTTCTAGTCACTGGCAGCATATTGGGATGATGTTGTGCTTTTTTTACCTCAAGGTAGGTCTGGTTAAGTGACAGCAGCTACATACAAATCTGCAGTCATTCTGTTTGCTACCTGTGATTTGTTACCTACCCACAGGGCTGTGTACACATGAATTAGCCATGTACCACTTGTGTAACACCTAGGCAATTATGTAAATTGTAGTAGCTAGTATATACACCTTACTAACCAAAAGAACTACAGGATGCCAATGTGTGTATCCATGTCACTTGTGCATTACACTGATTCAACAGGTCTGTTAATGTTGTGCTTGTCAAAGTCATTGTGTATGCTGTTACCAACATCTCATGTGTGCCTCTTTCCACACAAGTGTCCCCTGCCAGTGGGAGATGGAGAAAACCACCTGTCTATCGGCCTTTCCCGGACCTGTTGACCATGGAGGATCAAGACATCATCAAGAAGTTCCAACTAAATCGCCTTACTCTTCAAGAGCTATGTGTTCAGTTGGAGCCCCATTTAATGGGTCACAGAACCTATCCAACAGCTTTAACACCAACAGTGAAGGTGATGGCCGTCCTGCATTACTTTGCCACTAGATCATTTCAATACACGGTGGCTACATCAGGTGGTATGTCACAACCGATGTTCAGCATGGTGTTGCATGATGTCCTGTCGGCATTGTTGACATACATGAACAGTTATATATATTTTCCAAGGAGAGATGATCTGGCAACTGTGAAGGGTGAATTTTATGACCTCTGTCGCATCCCAAATGTTGTAGGAGCCATTGATGGCACACACATTGGCCTTGTTCTACCTCAGGCACGTGAACATATCTACAGGAACAGAAAACATGTTCATTCAATTAATCTGCAAGTGGTATGCCTAGCAGATTTGATCATTTTGCATGTCTGTGCCAAATTTCCAGGCTCTGCACAATTCATATATAATGCAGAATAGCATCATACCACAGTTGATGTCAAATCTTCACCTAGAGAGGGCCTGGCTTGTTGGTGAGTGAGGTGTCAATATTTTGCTTGTATGTGTGACATGCTGGCCTCCTTCTCCTCAAATAATTCATTCAGATTGTGCATCTGTGTGTCTCACAACTAGGTGACTCAACGTATCTAGACCGGCCTTGGTTGCTGACCCCACTGAGAAATCCAAGAACGCCAGGGAAGGTCCGCTTCAATGATGCACATGGGACAACACGTTAGGTAGTGAAGCGGGCTTTTGGTCTCCTGAAGGCAAGTTTCAGGTGTTTGGACAAGACCAGTGGTGCACTCCTCTATTCACCCCAGAAGGCGTGTCAGCTCACAGTTGCATGCTGATTGCTCCACAACCTTGCCTTGCTCAAGGAGATCCCCCTTATTCAGGATGATGAGGACCAGCAGGATCCCCCGGCAGAGAATGCTCACATGTCCAATAAAGATGATAGTGGCGAGGAGGAAGGTCTTGACCTGCGTCAACAGCTCAACAACTTCTTCCCTTGAGTGTAAGTATGCATTGAGATTGTATGACAGTGACAGTTTGCTTTACGTTTGGGGCAGAAGCATTGATGATGTGTTGGGATTCTGGCTGTTAGCACACTACTGTGAGGTACTTTGTGCATCACTGTCTTTGTATTTCCACTTACCTGATGTCTATGTTGATGCTGTTGGTTAGTGTTATCTAATATGAATCTTGTACAGTGTTGAACAGTGTTGTACAGTGTTGAACAGTGGTGTATTGTTGCTGTGGATACATCATATGACTACTCAATGTTATCTTCTTGTTGTGTTGTTCTAGGACCTTCAGCCCTACCATCTACACATCTTGCATGTCAGTTTATTGAGCTCATCTGCAGAATGATGCTGTTCTGCCATGCAAGAAGGACAGGAGGTGGCCCGGGTAAGACACAGACTTTGTGAGTAAAACTCTGGCTTGCAGGCAACAGGCACTGCAATGTGATGGATGTTTCATGCACAACTAGCGATTTGTCAGGTGTTGGTGCATATCCTATGTGCTCCATATTGTTCTTCACCTCATTGTGTCTGTTGGGCCAATGCAGTTTTGTTACTGTTCACCTAGGTTGATACGTTTGTGTGTACAAATTTGGATGTAGCTACCCATGTGTTTCAGTATTATATACAACGTAAAGTATGTGGAAACACGTACACATGTACTAGGACAGCCAAGAGTGGCTGACACATCCTTTTAGAGTGTACCTGTGCAGATTATGTCTTTTGACCCCATGTTTCTTTGACAATTTCTCTGGCTGAAACTTGTTGAGGCCTACTTCACATGTCTGTGGATGCACTAATGTAACATCAGTCTGAGTATTCTGGGATTTGATAGTGCACGATGTTGCATACTTGTAAGTGAGATGTTGATATGTATAAACTGCCCTACTGCATGTTCCATTGTTGACATGTGTGTTGTCACTGTGCGGATGTCCTTGTCCTTCTAGCTGCCTACGGGTGTGACAATGTCCTGTAAAAATGTGTGTAGTTTTGACTTCAACATCTGTGACTGTTGACATGTTTTGTATACTCAACAGAACTGTTAGCTTGCACACCAACTAGTGTCTGCATAAATGGATTGTCACAATGTCATCTGGTGGCACATTCACATTCAAGTTTACATTGTACTTACTCAGATGAATATACAACTTACTCAAAGGCATGGGTGACAATTGTGTTTATTTTCATGCATATGCTGAATAAAATTAAATTGGATAACATTGTGACTGTGAATACAGAGTGGTTAAGTTGTCAGTGATGGTAACATAGAAAATTATAGTAGTAACCATGACATGGCAATGTGGGACAGAATGGTCAACCAAGTCAATGTTCTGTGCAACGCTGGTGACATTAAGGATGGCTCAGCTTCCTGGCTTGGCTTGGTGCTTTGCCACTAGATTCTCCTTTGGTGTTTCTCGGACGTCCCCGGTGACATTTGGGGGGTCCACTGCAGCAGGCTCGGAGGTGTCTGAGGACACATTGTGTTGCAGCTCCTGCCTCCCTGTGGCCACAGCAGAGGTGAGTTGAGTATCTGCATGCTGTCCACTGGGGGGGAGGCATTGCTTGAGCTGCATGGATGTCCCTCAGAACACCAACAAGCTGGCAAATGAGATTAACTATTTGTCCAACTCGGGTGTCCATGGACCTCTGCAGCAGCTGGATCTCCCGGAGTTCCTCTACAACTTGGCCCATCTGTCCCTGGTTCTGCTCATATGCCCCAAGGACTCTGGCGATGGTAGCCAGGGCTTCAGTCTCAGTGGCCTCCTGTGATTGGCCCCAGTTGCCCTCCCACCTACCCTGCACACCCGGACCTATGCACTTGGCTGAACCTGCACTCGCACACTGTCCCCATCTTGCTCAGTGAGGGTGGTGGTGTTGGTCACCTCTGCAACAGGGACATTGGTGCAGGCAACAGTGGTGGTGGTGGTGGTTGCTCCACAGGTAGTTGGTGCAGGGCTCTGTATTGTTGTTGCATCTGTGGTGGTAGTTGTGATGGTGGTGGGGCCAGGGAAGCCCTCTGACTGAGTATGCCCTGGCAGGCCAGAAGGGCCAGCTTGGTCATCCACATCCGAGAATTGGGGAGAATCTTCTCCAAAGAGTTCATGTTCAGGGGGTGGAGACTGGTTCTGCTGGTTATGGGTGGTCTCGCCAGCTGTTGATAGCAATCCGCCTGTTGGACAAAGGTTACATTGGCAGGAGGTTGAGTGCATTCCACAACATTGGTGACACAGTATTTGATGTATTAGAGAAGACCAAAGTTTTTGCATTGACTATACTAGTCAATTTTAATAGTTTTTCAGCAGTATGACATGAACCAGAGGTACATCCATTACATGTTTTTGAGGTGACAGGAGATGTCAAACATTTGACATGTTGGGATTGGCTGTTTCCAATGACATGTCACCAGCTACCAAGCTGGTGCTCATCCGCTTTAGTTTAGGCATATTTATTGTTGATTTAGCAAAACCATGTTTTACATATGCAGGCTTTTTCAATTTTGTGTTGGACATTTTGCATTGACAGCATGTGGGCTGTGTTAGTTGAATGAGTGCCCATGCATGTATCATGGCCATGTCAGCCTTAATGCTTTACAAAATTAGGACTTACACATAGCATTGTGCACATATCGTGATTGCTCTCTTCATTTCTTTACATGGGTCTTTGTGATTGGAAGTGTGAGTTCTCTAACTTGTATGTGAGCATAGCTGTGTGAGCAGTTGATGTGACATATGGAGCATTGTATACTTGGCTAACAAGTGAGAAATGCGGTGAGAGGATTGTTCCATCCTCTTCAGGGGTGATAAACGAGAGTTTAAGAGGTCTACCTACCTGTGATATGAAGCAGAGAGAGTGAAATGGCTGCCACATGGCTCTGGGGTGGGGAGAGTGTCCCATCCTGTTCAGGGGTGATGCAAGGGAGCATAATATGGCTATCTACCTGTGAGATGAAGCAGAGCAGTGAAATTGCTGCCACATGGTTCTGGGGTTGGGGGAGTGTTCCTTGCTGCTTGTGAGTGAGTCAAGAGGACCTGGTGGGGGTTGTAGTTGTGTTGCCCTGTCCCCACACTCCCCTCCCTAGTAAATTGCTACCTACCTGTAAGGTGAATCAGAGGAGTGAGATGGCTGCCACATGGCTCTGGGGTGGGGGGAGTGTTCCATCCTGTTCAGGGGTGATGCAAGGGAGCATAATATTGCTACCTACCTTTGAGATGAAGTAAAGCAGTGAAATTGCCACCACATGGTTCTGGGGTTGGGGGGAGTGTTCCATGCTGTTTCTAAGTGAGTCAAGAGGGCCTGCTGGGAGTTGTAGTGGTGTTGTCTTATCCCCACACTCCCCTCCCTAGTAAGATGGCTACCTACCTGTGAGATGAATCAGAGGAGTAAGATGGCTGCCACATGGCTCTGGGGTGGGGGGAGTGTTCCATCCTTTTTAGGGGTGAGGCAGGGGAGCATAATATGGCTACCTACCTGTGAGATGAAGCAGAGCAGTGAAATGGCTGCCACATGGTTCTGGGGTTGGGAGAGTGTTGCATCCTGTTCAGGTGTAAGGCAAGCGGGCCTGGTGGGAGTTGTAGTGGTGTTGTCCTGTCCCCACACTCCCCTTGCTAGTAAGATGGCTACCTACCTGTAAGGTGAAGCAGAGGAGTGAGATGGCTGCCACATGGCTCTGGGGTGGGGGGAGTGTTCCATGCTGTTTGTGAGTGAGTCAAGGGGGCCTGCTGGGAGTTGAAGTGGTGTTGTCCTGTCCCCACACTCCCCTCCCTAGTAAGATGGATACCTACCTATGAGGTGAATCAAAGGAGTGAGATGGCTGCCACATGGCTCTGGGGTGGGGGAGTGTTCCATCCTGTTCAGGGGTGAGGCAAGGGAGCATAATATGGCTACCTACCTTTGAGATGAAGCAGAGCAGTGAATTGGCTGCCACATGGTTCTGGGGTTGTGTGAGTGTTCCATCCTGTTCAGGTGTGAGGCAAGTAGGCCTGGTGGGAGTTGTAGTGGTGTTGTCCTGTCCCAACACTCCCCTCCCTAGTAAGACGGCTACCTACCTGTAAGGTGAATCAGAGGAGTGAGATAGCTGCCACATGGCTCTGGGGTGGGGTAGTGTTTGTGAGTGAGTCAAGAGGGCCTGCTGGGAAATGTAGTGGTGTTATCCAGTCCCCACACTCCACTCCCTAGTAAGATGGCTACCTACCTGTAAGTCGAATCAGAGGAGTAAGATGGCTGCTACATGGCTCTGGGGTGGGGTTGTTCCATCCTGTTCAGGGGTGAGACAAGGGAGCATAATATGGATACCTACCTGTGAGATGAAGCAGAGCAATGAAATGGCTGCCCCATGGCTCTGTGTTGGGGGGAGTGTTCCATCCTGTTCAGTTGTGAGGCAAGTGGGCCTGGTGGGAGTTGTAGTGGTGTTGTCCTGTCCCCACACTCCCCTCCCTAGTAAGATGCCTACCTACCTGTAAGGTGAAGTAGAGGAAGGAAATGGCAGCCATGTGAGAAAGTGGTGGAATGAGTGTGTTCTACATAAGCGGGTTTTGGTATTGAAATTGTGGCTCAATGGTTGTGCAAGACAGTACATGACAGTGTGATGGGAGAATTTTGTTGTTGGTACTTACCAGTCTCCACTCCCCCAGCTATTCCTGTGAGACTCTCTGGATGCGGGATGGCAAGCACCTTCTCCTCCCATTCTGTAAATGTTAGTAAAGGAACGGGAGGGCCCCCGCCAGTCCTCTGAGCTGCCTCATGGTTTCTGGTGGCCCGGTAATTCACACGGGCCTTGAGGTCATGCCACATCTTCTTAATGTCAGGCAGTGTGCGCAAGGTGTTGACTATCCTTTCCCACATTTGATTTTTTCTGACAAGTGATGTCTGTTGGACCATGGCTCCAAACACATGTGGTTCTACTCTAATGATCTCATCTACCATCACTGACAACTCGGTGTCAGTGAATTTGGGCATCTTTTTTTGTGACATGGTGAGTAGTGTGCAAAATGAGAACTAGTGCAAATAGGAATATGGTAGTGGAGGTGTGAAAGGTGTCAGTTGTGTGGGTGAAAAGGGTTGGTGCGTGGAGATAGGTGGGTGTGGTGGTGTGCAGTGTGAAAAATCTCCTCTCCTAACAAGTGGGCCTTCAATGCTGTGTGTTGTGTACTCCTTCAATGCTGGCTTTTTGCAAAGGATGCTTGTCATTGAAGGGGTTTGTTTTATGCTCTGCTATGTGGGTGTGTCCACCTGAGGAATGACCATCAGCTGTATTTTTCCGTTCTGACTGTGCTATGGACCTTTTTTTTATGCTAGCTTTGCACGACCGCAGTGGTCGGAACACAGCGATCGTTACGACAGGACCGCCATCTCATCATAATTTTACCTGTGGTCATACCACTGGTGAATCGGTGTTTGTTTGCCGGAAAAATGCTTTTCTATCGCCGCGGTCAGAGTTTCAGTATTTCCGACCGACAAATCTCACCGTAACGGTTGGATTTTTCAGGCTATGTATCATAATGTGACCGTCGGACATTCCCCGGTCCTGGCGGGTGTTTGTTTCTGGAACCACGGCGGTCGGAGGGCTTTTCCGTCCGCCATCGTAAGAAGGCCCTAAGTCCCCTACTAGACTATTTTGTGGATACCTGGGTGGGAAGACTACATAGATCTGGACATAGAAGACAACCCAAATTCCACATTCCGTTGTGGAATGTGTACAACAGTATTCTAAACCAGGAAGCAAAAACTAATAACACAGTGGAAGGATGGCATAATGCCTTCCAAACCACAATGGGAAGAACCCAACCCACCCTAAGTAAATTACTAGAATCGATCCAAAAAGAACAAAGCTACCAACAATTAAGACTAGAGCAATCTGTAACACAACTATGTCCCAAATTAACAAAACAAACTAAAACAATGTATGAGCATTTACAATTCAAAGTAAGGCTCTACCCAAACAATAAAGGACTAGAATACTTAGAAACCATCGCTAAATCCATACTCTTAAAAACGTCCACACCTACATAAAAAGCACCAATTTCTAAATTAAATTTCTAACAACCTTAAAATTATTTTTATGATATAAAATATAAATATAATGTCAAAAAATATATTCATATAAAAAATATTTGACATAACAGTAATATTTTATATCTTAAAAATATCGATATCATCTAAAAGCACAACAAAATATATCACAATCCTAACTATATAGAAAACAAATATTAACGCATCATTAAAATAATTAACAATGACAAATGTATAACTAACATTTCCTACCCACTATAAATAATTTAAAACTACTTACGGTTTTGTAGCTTAAGAATGTTATCCACAAAGCAAGGAAAAAGACCCAAGTTGTCAAAAATCCATTATTTAATTAAGAAGAATCCCCCAAAAATTAACCCTGGGCGGTGAACTACGCTACGCTCGCGGAGTTTGCGGAGTTTCGGTAACTTCGCGATTTGCGTAGAGCGCGAAGTTACCGAGCACTACGCAATTTGCGGCGTAGCGTAGCTGTTTTTCTTCTTCACGCGCTCAATATGCGTTCTCGCGCACGCGGTAACGACCTACCGTGATTCTGCGTTCGCCGACGCAATTTCCTATCCGTTCGGGGCGCCACGAGATTTGGAATCTGGCCGCACGATCCCACGAGAGTGTGCGAACGCGAACACGTCATTCGGACGCGCGATCTGACTTCCGGCGGCAGTGTTGGTAAGATCGCGATCCCGAACACGAAGAAACTACAATCTGGCGAAGAATATCTCTCGAGCATCATAAAACCTTCTCGAAAATGATTATTTTGCTCCAAAAAACTCCTCAGATTGTGATTTGGCTGTAGTTTTTTGTGCAAGGAGTCCTTTTTCTTTTTTTACTTTTTTTTCAAGAGGAAGTGCCCCTGAGTCTCAAACTTCCTGTTCCTGTCCAGCAGGCTCCTCCCAGTGCTTTGTCCATGTGCTGTTCACCTTCATTTGGATTTGGAGCTGGAAGGATCACTTTTTGTGTCTGTCTGCTGCATCATATCATTGGTTTGGATTTGAGGACTTTTGGATTTGAGATTTTACAAGTAAGTTGGAGAATTGGTGTACTTGTTTGTTTGATTGGGGCTTGTTCGTACCTACATTTTCTTGGGATTTTCATTGTTTTTAAAATTTATTGTTGTGGCCTGTAGTTTCAGTAGGGGCCTAGTTGTTTTTCTTTGATTGGAATTTCAGCCAGTAGGCCCAGAGGTACCCATGGGTGCATGTTTCTGTGGTGTCTGTTGAATTTAAACATCATGTAGGGCATGGATGGCATTGGATTGAATTGGTAAATGTGGTTTTTGGGGTGTATTTCACTTTTTGGGTGTGTGTTAATAAATAAATACCTTTGTTGGATGTGTGTGTGTGCTTGTTGTGTAACTTTCCAACCTTTCGTCGCCCTGTGAATTTTCGTTTTTGCATTTTTGTATTAAAGCTGTGTTGTTTAGCAGGCCTCCTTTGTCTGGTCATATTATAGGCCTGCTTGAGTTCATTGTTTTCCATGGCCTGTTGTGACTGTGAGTGACCATGTGGTTTGGGGCCATTTTGTGGTGGTAGTTTACTAGTGTGCTGCTTTTTCCATGTAGGCCTGCATGTCTTTTCTTTGTTCCCCTTGGCTTATGCTTGTTGTTGTTGTGGCCTGGCCATGTGGGTGGTGGCCATTTTGTGAAGGCAGGCAGTGTGCTTTTGCCATAGGCTTGCATAGTCTGTCTTCCATTTCTTTTTGTTGTGGGTGGCTAGCGGCCATTTTGTGGAGCCATCCAGGCAGTGTGCTTTTGCCATAGGCCTGCATTTATTGTCTGTCTTCACTTTCTTGTTATTATTTGTGGGTGGCCTGGCCATGTGGGTGGCGGCCATTTTGTGGAGCAAGGCAGTGTGCTTGCTTTTGCCATAGGCTTAAGCTTGTGGCCTAGTCTGCCAGAGGTAGTCATCATGGGTGCATAAAAACTGTTTCTGTGTTGTCTGTTGAATTTTCACATCATTTAGGGCATGGATGGCATTGGATTGAATTGCAAAATGTGGTTTTTGGGGTGGTATTTCAGTTTTTTGGTGTGTTAAATAAATAGGCCTTTTCAGCCAGTAGGTAACCCTGGGCGTTCAGCTCGCGGACCTTTGGCAACTCCGCACTGCGCGACAACGCAGACTTACACTTTTTTTCTTCTTCGCGCGCTCAATATGCGTTTTCGCGCGCGCGATAACGACTTTTTGTGACGATCGCGATGCCGAACACGCAGAATTTACAATCTGGCGAAGAATATCTCTCGAGCATCATAAAACCTTCTCGAAAATGATGATTTTGTTCATTTTGCTCAAAAAACTCCTCAGGTTGTCATTTAGATGTAGCTTTGTGAGCAAGGAGTCATTTTTCTTTTTTTTACAATTTTTTTAAAGAGGAAGGAAGTTCCCCAGAGTCTCCAATTTCCTGGTCCTGTCCTTTGTCTTCACTTTCTTGTTATTGTGGGTGGCCTGGCCATGTGGGTGGCGGCCATTTTGTGAAGCCAGGCATTGTGCTTTTGCCATAGGCCTGCATTGTCTGTCTTGTCTTCCTTTTCTTGTTGTTGTGGGTGGCCTGGCCATGTGGTGGCGGCCATCTTGTGGGACCAGGCACTGTGCTTTTGCCATAGGCCTCCAAGCTTGCGGCCTAGTCTGCCAGTAGGCCCAGAGGTAGTCATCATGGGTGCATAAAAACTGTTTCTGTGTTGTCTGTTGAATTTTAACATCATTTAGGGCATGGATGGCATTGTATTGAATTGCAAAATGTGGTTTTTTTGGGGGTCTATTTCACTTTTGGGTGTGTTAAATAAATGCCTTTTTGCGTGTGTATGTGTTGTTGTTGTGGTTGTTGTGTAACTTTCCAACCTGTTTTTGGCCATGTGGATTTTAGTTTTTGCATTAAAGCTGTGTGTGTTGTTTATCAGGCATCCTTTGTCTGGCCATATAGGCCTGCTTGAGTTCATTGTTTGCCGTGCCTTGTGCCTGTGAGTGACCATGTGGCTGGGGGCCATTTTGTGGTGGTAGTTAGTAGTGTGCTGTTTTTGCCACATAGGCCTGCGTGTATTTCCTTTGTTCCTCTTGTCTTACTGCTTCCAAATCCATCCCCATTGCCAGCTGCAGCTCCCTGATGCTGCATCCATCGCACGTGATGCACAAATTTAGGCCAAACAGGCTCCACTACATTTTTGTTTTTGTTCTTTGCTATTATTATTCTTCATGAGTGTACACACTACACAGTACACCAGGAAAGCCCTGGCCATGTTGTCAAAGTCTCATAAATGGCTACACTGTTGTTGTTCACTGAGTTTCTAAAATTTAATAATTGAGACAACCACACACTAAGTTATATATTATATTAGTTTGATTTGTGCTATCGTTTGACTGATGTTCTTCTGGCTTTTTTGCTTTTAGGTGCACAAAAGACTGAGGAGGAGGTGTGTCATCATTGCCCGTTGTACTGCCAGACAGACATCCTGCTGCTGTACACGACGTGACGTGTGACCTGACCAGACATCTCTGCAACTTGTGCAACTGAGTGCTGCTGACATCTGAAGAAGATGGGCCCAAAGAAAGCAGGTACCAGGTCCTCCAGTACCAAGAACGTTGCTATTGAGAAGAAGGAACAGAAGAAGGAAGTGACACTTAAGTCTGGTGTGCCGCCCAATACCTTTTGGGGAAAAAAATTACGCCTGCAGCAGCGGTGTCCGGGGGCAAGCTGGGGGCAGCACCTCCTCATCAGTGGGCCCAACCCACCAACCCAGGCCCAAGCACATGAGTGTGGAAGAGGTAGCCAGCCTAATGGTGGAAAACAGTGATGCTGAGCCTGAGAAACTTATCGCTATCTCAAAGTAGTACCCAATCAAGGAGGAAACACAGCAGATAAGTGGTCAACAACAACAACAGCCGCAACCACCGCCCGCAATGGTAGTTGTTGTTCCTCCCGAAGTAGGGGCAGTTCATGAAATTGAGCCTCATGCAGAGGTAGAAGAAGAAGCCACTCATTCAGAAGATCCATTGTCTTCCAAATCTCCAGCAAGGAAAAGGAGGGTTAGTCCATCAAGTTCTTCGCCAAGCCCCCCTTCTGATGATCTAGATGCCACTTGGAAGCCACAAACTGAGTCTGAGAGGGAGACATGTCCCAAGACCAAGCTAGGGAAAAGGAAGGTTCCAGAAAGCCTTACACTTATGGAGGTCGATGTAGAACAGCAGGATGATGATGATGAGCCAGTCATCACGAACATCACTCCCGTCCCCGAGGAGATGGAGACAAACATTATTACCCTATCCAAAATCGCTGCGAGGGATGAAATTCGTACTTGTAAATGAAATTCGTACTTGTAAAGCGCACTTATACCCCCAAAGAGGTGTCCTGGCGCTGTACGCATACCGCTGTGGAACCCTTCCTGGCTTTTCCCTGTGAAATGTCCACTCCTGGGCACCCCCAGGGTGAAGCCAGGCATCCCAGCGCTGTTGGGGCCGTTGTAGCACGCATACCTCCACAGGTAACACCAACACAACCTACAGCTTCCATATTTGCATTAGCAAAGGCCCGGCAGCGACCTACATCCAGCACAACCACCACCTCAGTAGAAGTAGGTTGTGGTACAGCACAGAGTCAAATTCAACACACACCCTCCAGTTCATCCGGCATTGGAAGTGGCACCTCCAGCAGGAGGCAAAAGTTAAGCTCCCCAGTTTGGGACTTCTTTACGGTTAGCGAAAAGGAGGAGAACATTGCTATATGCTCCATTTGTAATACCTCTGTTAGTCGTGGTAAGCTTGGTACAAACTATGGTACCGGAGGCCAAATAACCCATCTGAAAAAACACCACTTGATCAGCTGGGAGGACCACCTTCGCGGCATAAAAACTGCAACCATTGGTGTTGGTGGGGATAAAGGAGTAGAAGATCCGATCACGGTGGAAGAGGAAGGACAGGGAGACATTCTCTCTGGTAGTGGTACACAAAGTCGCCCTGTCCCCAGCAGTGCAGTGTTAACGTCGCCCACATCTTCAGCAACATCTCAGTGGCGTAAGAGTCAGCCTGAGACAGCAAGGAGTACCGCAATGAAAAAAAGTGCGTTGTTGAGCCTAAGAGAAAGGAAAACCATGCAGCCTACCATTATCAGCATGTTTGGGGGGGAGGGGCAGTACAAACGCAACCACCCAATAGCACGTTTGTACAATGCGAAGCTGGCTAAAATGTTAGCACTGGACCTTCTCCCTTTTTCTTTTGTTGAAGGGGTGGGTTTTCTGGAATTTGTGACAGCCATATGCCCAAAATGGCATGTTCCCAGCCGCTTCTATTTTGCCAGAGTTGCTGTTCCAGCACTACATCACGACATGCTGGAATTGCTTGGAAATGCCTTGAAGCAGAGTGCTGTTCAGAGTATCCACCTGACAACAGACATGCGGACCAGTTGCCAAGCCACTGATTACAT
The DNA here is from genome assembly GCA_963921515.1 of Calotriton arnoldi. Lineage (NCBI taxonomy): Eukaryota > Metazoa > Chordata > Amphibia > Caudata > Salamandridae > Calotriton > Calotriton arnoldi. The sequence goes on along the minus strand of CAWUFW010012376.1, from coordinate 261,303 downwards.
GTGCATCACTGCACACTGGATCTCTTTTGCGGGGGTTAGAGAACAGATATCTGCTGGTGTTGATGCTGCTGAGATTTTTCATGCCACTCGCAAACATGCAACTGTAGCCATGTTTGCCATGGAGAAATCTCATACTGCTGCAAACATTTTGGAAGAGTTTAACAGCAAGGTCTTTGAGTGGCTGCGCCCAAGAGGGCTTAACATTGGTTTTGTTGCCACGGACAATGGCAGTAATGTAGTTAGGGCCATGCAAGATGGTCGATATTTCAGGGTCCCGTGTTTGGCACACTGCATTAACATTGTTGTTCAAGACTTTCTGAAAAATGAATACAAAGTCAGCAACTTACTGGCCACCTGCAGAAGAATATGCACACATTTCAGCCATTCTTTTAAAGCCCGGAAGCAGCTGAGGGTCATTCAACGTGAGCATAAAATGCCAGTCAAAGCACTCATCCAGGAGGTGCCAACACGTTGGAACTCAACTTATTACATGCTTGATCGTCTGTTTGACCTGTACATACCACTCAATGCTTATGTCATGCAAAGATTAGGGGAACCTACTGTGAGAGGCATGACCGTTGAGATGGGTCAATGGGACCTCATTAAATGCCTGACAGAGATGCTACTTCCTTTTGAGATCTTCACACGTGAAGTCAGCAGGGAGGACTGTACTATGGGCCAAGCTATCACATTGTTGCACATGCTAGAGCAACAGCTGAAGGAGGTGTCTGAAACGTACGCAGGTGTGGATGACAAACAAGACGCATATCATTTGGCGGAGTCCTTAGCCGCTCGCATATCTGAAACTACAAGGATTCAAAATAACATTGTGTCACAACAACATTACATTACTGCCACAATTTTGGATCCACGGTACAAAGTATTTCTGAACAGTAAGGCAGTAATTCCTTTTTCGGAAGTGGATGTTGCCAACTACAAAACTTTGATAGCTGAGGAAGCCACTAAGTTCGAAAACGAATGGCTGGTAATTACAGGCCCCCCGCCCCAGGCCATAACATGTACTACAGGGCATCCAGAGTCAAGTTCTACTTCGGAGCCTGAGGGCAGTGCGTTTGCCTCCCAGCAGTCACCGACACCAACACTACCAATAACATCAACAACAGCAAGAACAGTATCATCCACAGTACAATCAGCAACTGATTGGTTTCTACGGCAGGGGTATGGTAAGTCCAGTGCTGATGCAAAGGCAAAACAGGCCGAGCACATCGGAGCACTCCTGTTCATTGAGCGGACGGTCCAGGCCTATCTGGATGACCCAACAGAGGTCTTCATGGATCGAAACCCATTGGTGTATTGGTATGGGAAAAGAAGCCAATGGACAGTGCTCAGCAGGCTGGCGATAAAGTATCTGGCTTCCCCTGTCTCAAGTGTCTCTTCTGAGTGTGTTTTCAGTGCTGCTGGTGCCATTGTAACTTTGAAAAGGACCAGTCTCTCACCCAAAAGCGTGGAGAGGTTAACCATGATCAAAATGAATCAGCACTTTATACCACCGGATTACAAAATACGTGAATCACAGCAGGAAGAGGAGAGCGACTTCGATGACGTAAGTAGTGGGTTACAGGACCTACTTCTGTCCGAACCACCAGAGTTTGAGGACAAGCTCCTCTTCCCTGACAACTAGGCTTTCAAATTGTTACTTTCTTCCTTCCTTTATTTGTCTGTGTATCTGTCTTGCTGGTTCAAATCAAATCACAACAAATCCATCACCACCGTCTTCTCTTTTATTTCCCTATTGGAGTTGCACGTCTGTGCATTTAACTGTCCACTCCTCAGAGTCCTGCTCCATCTTCCTGACTCGCCCTAATTACATTTCCATCAAGCCAGACATTGGAGTACAAGAAATGTTGCCTCTAACAGTCCCTCCATAAGAAGTGAAACGTGACTATAGCTATCCTCCGTTTTGTTTCCGAGCCGAAACTCATCACTGGCCGAAGGCTATCGCCTCTGCAGGCATCCACAACTCTTCACTGACAGAACTTGGGCAGGCATCCAAAAGTAAACCCATCACTGTCAGAAGGCTACAGCCTCAGCAGGCATCCAAAGCTCATCACTGTCAGGACAGAAGGTACTTGGCAGAGAAAGACAAGACTCTCCGAAGAAACTTGCTGACATTTCTGCAAACTCAATTGACCAGCAATGACCGCTACCCAGGCCGCAGCTCATCACAGCGCTGACCATGTGAACCAACTTAAACTGCGACAAAGTGCCATAGATGAATAAGACACAAACCGAAACAGCGACTACCAACACTCAAAATGAATGTGGAGTAATAATGAGGCCACTGCCTCGTTAAAAAAAACACACACCTGTCAGAACTAGGCATCTGATGATCTGACAGCCAAAGAGAAGAGCAAGACAGGTAATGATGGCATGCATTGGATGCTTGCTGACTCTGAGCGATTGCTGTTGTTTGTTGTGTTGATGTTGTGCATGAAGTCGAACTCTACTAGTTAATCTACAAAGTGAAAGTGACTCAAGTGACAGTCAATGTTTCCCTTCTTGTTGTTTAATAACCAAATTGTACTCCTACTACTGCAGGTGCAGGCCATATCGTTGCAATTTTTAATATGGACTATGGACTTAATCGGAGACTAGTCACTACAGACTGAGTTGGAGTTGGACAACACGTACCACACCATGATGATGACCATACTACCTTTGCACGCAGTCAGTCAGTTGGATCGGAGATGATTGATGGAATAACTGCGTTTCATGAAGTGGCATAAAAGGTAAACACAACAATTCAACAAGAAAGTAAACACAGCAGACCTACATGTCCATGTAGTGGTGGAGTCGAGTGTAGTCATATGACTGACAGCGGCGCATTGATTTAGTCACTTAATTTTGAAAATGTAAGTTGCTGTATATGCCTTTTGTCTGGCTCTGTCAACATTTAAGGTAAATGGAGGTTGGGTCACGGGCTGGTGCTGTGGGCCTGTTCTGTCCTGTTGTTGTTGTAGCTTAATGCTGTAAACAGAATAGACATGATGTATCCAAGCCGCCTCAGTCTGAAAGTGTTCTCTCTTCTCTTCTTGGACTCCACCGTAATTGATGCTTTTTTTTTATTCATTGATTTTTCAATACCCCTTTTGTTTTTCCATCTACACTTACAGGCCGGCCTTTACCCTGTGCTATACTGGGAGAAACAACTCACACTTACCTTACCAATCCGCATCAGGCAGGCAGTGGCACCCAAGATTGATGTGCGGAGCGTCCATGGAAGATAGGACCAAGAGGAATGACGAGATTCAACTCCACAATTTGACCAGGATAATACAGTAACTTTAGTATCATTCATCATTCGTCTTTTAATTAATTTGATTCCTTTTTTCTCTTCAATCATTACGACTGTGTGTTGTGTTGTTGTTTGTTTGCTAATTGATCCCTACAACTATTTTTTAATTTTCTTTGCTATCTTTAAAAGTAAGCCCGGTACAACATGTAATTTGGGTCTCTCTGAGGGCATACAGGCAAGGCAAATTGCATAGAATATACTGCTGCCCTGTACTGTCTAATTGTCTAGTAGTAGTTAGTAAGTACTACTCATTAACCATCAAGTTATCTTCATCATCATGCATGCATTTCCTTTTCTCCCTTTATAGATTTATTGGATAAGATCATGGTCGTCTGCCAAGATTGTGCTTTGCTTTTGTTGTGTCCATGCGTACTGTTTTTCTTTGTCAAACCTTTCCCCAACACCCCCTTCCCATCCATTCATCAAACCCTAACCCTCTTCCCCCGGGCTGTGATTTATATTGAGGTGTGATGTGACTACATTAAATGTACACCAATTGATCACACGCTTGCTGGGGCAGATGTGGTGAAAGCAACACTAATTCAATTTCAAGGCAGGGCGAGGATCTTCTTCTGCTTGCCCACCCATGCTCAGTCTATGTGCAAGCCAATTTTTTTTCCAAAGGGACCTAATACATCATAATTAATTGCCGGCATTGATTGGATTCATCATCAACATCCTACCACACAGCAGTAAAGGTTACGAATTACGATTGTGTTAAGTTAAGTGACTCACTCGACACAACTACAGTTTGTAACTTCTTGTACTAGGCTGTCCCCGCCACCATTATGTTTTATTTTACTTTAGCAGTTGCAATATTGTTTGTTTGGCAGTCTTCTTCTGTACTGTACTTTACTTCGTTCTACTACTCCTCCCACAGTCGCTCTCAGGCAAGTGACTGTCTCTTTTTATTTTTTTGCAAATGCTACTGCCAGTGTCTACTACTACTACCACCACAACCATGGCATCTTCTCCATTCTCTTGGGAAACCATGCAGCGATCGCTGTGCCGAACTTAATCATCATCAATCACAGGTAAGATAAGTTTGGTGGGAGGTATAATGGACTAGGAGGAGAGACTGACAGTACTAGTAGGACAAATAACTCAGTGAGGGGTACCGCATCTATCTGTTTGTGTTACATAATCGGCAGATTATTTAAATCAAACACTGGCTGCGGCCCTGCAGCAGCAAGGAAACCATGTGACGTAAATTCGTAAAACAGTAATCCCCCAAAAACATTAACATCGTATGTTTAAGTATAAATATAATTTATTACCCTAACAAAAATAAACTATCCCACACCTGACCCACCCCTCTCCCTAACCCCAACCAATGTCCAAAACAAAAAAGTCCAAACAATGTCCATAAACCCCAATGCCCAATTCCCACCCACCAACAAAAGGAATAATAAAGGGGCAATCCAACGGGGTCCTATAGTTCTTATATTCGGCGGGCTTTCAGGTGTTTAGTCCACCAGGATCTTGACCCGCTCCTCTAGTTGCTCCTCTAGGCGTGAAATCCGGAGGAGCATCTGGCGGCGAAATGCCCTGCAGTGGCATCCAGGGTGGGGGGCAGCAGTGCTGGCTGTTAATGAATTGCGGCGGCAGGCGGCTGCCTGACCGTGGCGCCGTACCACTTGAGGTGGTGCCTGGCTGGGGCCCGGGGCATCGGAGGAGGCTGCAGCTGCTGCTGCCTCCTCCTCCTCCTCCGCCTGAGACACCAGCCGACGGTACTCTTCGCAGATGGCCTCCAGTTTCTGGCGCCGGGCCCTGGCTGCCAACTCCTTCCGGGATGGTTTTTCTTGGGAAGGAGGATCTATATCAAGAAAGAAAAAGAATATTGTTGTAACCAATACTCTTAGCAAAACAGTAACACAAAATTAATTCAACACATAGTGGCCAAGTAGCACTAGCAAGAAGCACAGTACATAACATTTGTGGTAATAATCTATCCTCCCACTTCCTTGGCCTCTAACATTTGTGGGAGTTTCAGGCATTATACTAGCACTATGGACTCCAGTACACAGTACACCAGTCTTCTTCTTATCTCTAGTTTAGCAAAATTACATAACCTGGTTGTAGCTGGCATGCCAGCTCAGTCAGCTATGCTTGCACCCAAGACAAACATACGAGTCATGACACAGACTCACGTTAGTTTTATTTACTACTGTCTGCAGGTGGGGAAGCTCGTATTTTTCTATTACGGGTGGCACTGGCCATACTCTCTCTGTTACATGAAGGGCAATTGCTCAATTTCACTTTCACAGTGCCCTGGCTACTACAAAACGGCAGATTATATATCTGATCCAATGATCATTGCTTATATATGGGACGACGACATAAGGTCAGTAGCGGTCGGTGGTGGGAGTGCTGCCGGGCGGTGACGTGGGGAGGGGCAGGGTGGGGGGTAGTAAACTATGGATTATGGCCAATTACAGGTAAGTAAACATATAAATAAATAAAACTACTTTTGTTGCTCGCACTGCATCGCATTTGGCGGTGCAGTGCGCACAATGAAATTCGCTTTATTTATTTTTATGTTTAGTTACCTGTATTTGGCCGTAATCCATTGTTTACTACCCCCCACCCTGCCCCTCCCCACATCACCGCCCGGCAGCACTCCCACCACCGACCGCTACTGCATAAGGTACTTTGTTTTGATTGACTGTGTAACCACCAGATAGGCCACCCTTTGCAGGCTGGCTGACACATTCGAAAATAAATTAACATTGGTAGGGAGTGGTCCTCGGAGTCGAAGGAAGGCGCTTGATAACTAACTATACACAATATATATGATGTGCTTGCAAACTACTGTGAGTCAACTGTATTCTGAAACTACAACTTGTATTCCCCTCGGCTTTGCTACTCTGGAGCGGTTTCTTTTACGTTCCCTTCAAACTAAGACTCTGCATCCTGTGACAGTCTCCACCTATGCTGTCTATGATGAATACATACAGGCATCCATCCATTCTAAGTAAATGTCTATCATTCTTCTTAATCTCTCCACAAACCTTAGTTTGTTTCACCAACAACCACCCATGCGTCCACTCCTTCCTTGCTTGCCTTGGCTTTGAGTTTCACCCAAACACCGCTGATGATTCTTGCTATCCCCAGTATCCACCCATACTGTGTCCCCCACCCAGGCAGGCATCCATTCTTCTTTCACCTTCCACCCATCCTTCAACAACACATGCATCTGATTCCTATCAGCCACCTATGCATGCTTCCAACTTATCCTTCTCTGCCAGTCATATTACATCTCGCCCGTCCTTCCTCCTTCCACCCTTCTTTCCCTTTTTGTTCAACACATCCATCAGGGTCATCTGATCTGACTTTTAGTCTTCTCCATAAAACTTTCACAGCTGAGTTGGAGTCAGATAGAAGAGGCCACTGGTTACTCAACTCACGCTGCTAATGCTATTGCTAATGCATTGCTAATGCTAAGTAAAGGGTGTCTTCTTCAACCGTTGTATAATGTTCACTACAACTTCATACTTAATAAGTCTCAACAGTACAGTGAGTGAAGTGAACACCCTTCCAGCTAGTGCAATGTCAATAAGTAATGAATATAACTTACCACCGCCCGCCACTGCTGCTGGCTCACCCCCTGTAGCTCCTGCAGGTGCCGCATCTCCTGCCCCCTCCAGAATGGCCGCATCGCCATCGTCGCTGGTCCCGCCGGCACTGGTGGTCGGTAGTACGCCTAGAAAAAACATGACACATTTTTAGATGCCTGTACATCTCCCCCTATTTATTCGTTTTCACTAGCAAGATTGAAAAAAGTTAATACATACATATACAACATACATCACTAGTCCAAATCGGGTACTAGAGTAGTGTCAGTAGACACTAGTAGTGTTATGGTCCCTAGGGTCATTATTATAGTCTACTCTACTCTTTGCAAAGTTAGCCTGAACCATGCAACCATTTTTCGCTTCATGTCTTTTGCGCATGTTACCTCGCAGCTTGTTGTGCAGTAAGACGCCTTTTTGAGCCCACATGAGCTCATACAGCTACTGTCTGAGCGTTGCGTACAAGAGGTTGAAAAACAAGCCACTTTGTTATGGAGTTCGGTTAGTCCGTATTGCTTAGCCATAAGTAACATGTTACACTTTTGGCATGACTGAGAAATGCTTGCATTATACTATCTAACGCGCACCATTTTCTCATAACAGGCAGAAGATTCCCTTCTACGAACCAGAGATTTGCAGAGCTTATGAATGATGCATGTAACCAGTACTTCTACGTTCTACGGTGAGGGGTCTCCCAGAATTTGCACAGATCTTTTGTCTTCTATCATGCACTTGTAACAATGTTTATTGTTTTAATCTTATGCATTTTGCTGTTGGAGCTGGCTGTAGTACACTGAATTTTATAGAACAACATACAGAGCTTGTTAGTTGAAAATAAACCTTTTGAACTTACACATAGACTCTGTGGTATTTGGTGTGGTGGTGGACTTACACGAGTGAGTGAGCAAAAGGGTGTTATGTTCTGGGTTGTGTAATCATTGGGTATCTTCGGGTGGGGGTTCGGGGACCTAATGAGACACTATAGCTAGTCGGTCAGGGATTGTGGGTTCACTTCTGACTGAGGTGTGAGGAAGGTCCAACCTCCCATCACCAACATCCTATTTTCTTGTGCATAGTTCTGTATGTGGCTGTGCAGAATCCCCACAACAGTAGTAGTATGTACTATATCCTATCAAAGATAGTCAAATATCTGGTTGGGCATTTTGTTGGTGGTAATTGTCAAAGCCTCAAGATTAAGAAGACTAGAAGAGGACAACCCAAAGGACTGGACTCAGTGGCTAGAGCTATTGGTCAATCTGAGTTTTATTCAAAACCGTAAAATAAAGAGTGGCAAACTGGGCAAGCTTAGCTACAGACAGACTAATAGTAGTAGTACAGAGAGTCATAGCAGAGGCAGTTAGAACTTAGAGGCAGGGATAACCAGAATTTAGAAACAGATAGTCAAGTCAAGATCAAAGAAGCTTTTGTAAAAAATAGAATTAGGAAGTGGAACCAGAATTAATAGTTCGGAAAAAATAAGGTGCAGTAAAAGTTAGGGAAATATAATTGTTAATATTAACCACTGGAGGACTTACTGGGGCCAGCAGCAGGGCCGTCGGTAGAGGAGCGGTCCTCTGGTTGTCCCGCCGGCTCGGACCCCGTCTTCTTGCCCCTGGGTGCTCCAGATCAGTGATTATGTAAGATATAATAAAGAAAGAGACAAACATTAATGATTGCTGTGAAACAAATAAATTATCTAAAAAAACGCTCAAAAAACGTTTTAGGAAACAATAATTGCAATAAAATTGACCTATCTAATCCGATCGACTACTGGCTTGCGGGATTCACGGACCGTCTACTTATTTATGAACACTAATCCAGTGTTCCATTCTGATTGATTCGAATCCAGAACACTAACTAAGCCTAAGTACCACCTGACCTAGCCCACCTATTCCAGACGGGCCAATTGTTCACTAAGTCTGCATTTCCATTTTTTTTAGCCCTCAAAAATGCATAGATGAGATGGAGGACACATGCATACATTTGTGCATACACCAAATTGTTGGTTGGTTGCGTCTGATGTTCTGCTACTGACTGACACTGCTAAGCCTACCACTCACTAAACAATCTACAAAAGGTTCTACTAAGGACTGTGGTAAGCAGCACTCAGTGACAGAGGATGCGTCACGCAGACCGCTAAAAATGTATCAACTAATACTAACTAAGCCTAGTATCAATCCATCCACCACTATTTGACAGGAGGACAAAGGAAGGACTAGAGTCTCTTTAGCAATAGCATTACCTAACTTAAGTTCTCTAAAGTAAACTCTTACATAATAATCAGCCAAAGCGAGCGCAAAGTTGCGAACAAGTAAGAGTAGCGCCGAGCACCTGTGTCCTACAATCACAGAAGATTTTGAAACGTAATTTACCTGCAATGTAAGCAGCAGTATTCTTGTTATTCGTAAAAAAATTATACACAATACTTATACTACTATATATACTAGCTACTCACCAAGCCCCACGACCTCGACACCTAGCAGGTCCAACAGGTCCTGCTCCCGGTCCAGGATGTCTGACCACCGGTGGGCCAGCTGGTTATGGGTGCGCCGGACCCCTGAGCAGCGAAACACTGCCCGGCGCACCTTCGCCCACCGGCGGTGACGCTCCTGGGTAGGGTACCCGGAGCCTGGCCTGCCGCCTGCTGCCAAGGTCAAGGGGAGGTGGCGCTGCACACAAAAAACAAGGGCGGCCACCTCCGCCTCGCTAAAAAGCTGCTGGGCTTGCACCCCTGCAGGGCGCAGTCTGCCGCAAGGCAGGCGGCTCTTGGGCGCACGCGCCTTGCCCTTGGAGCCGGTAGTGCTGCTACCCTTCGCCATGGTTCTGGGGTGTGTGGGAGGAGGCGGAAAAGAAAAGTTAGAAGGAAAAAATAAAGTTAGGGGAAGAAGTAGGAGCTTAAAGAAGAAAGTAATATAAAACAGTAGAAAAGTTAAAAAACACAGTAAAAAGTAGAAATAAATGCAAAATATAGACTTAGGCACAGAGAGAGATAGATAATAAATTTAAAAAATTGAAAAACAGTGTAAAAAACTAAGGATTGCAAAGATTGAGGGAGGATAGAAAAGCAGGCCCAGAACCATAGCATGGAGTGAAAAACAAGATGGCCGCGCCCATCGCGACCGCGTGGGTAAGTTTGCGCGATATTTCTCCCCGAGCACGCAAAAAGCGTCGCGAACACGTACGACGCGTTCCCGAACATGAAATGCGCATCCTGAGCACGCTACACGTGACCCGGAACAGGAAATATGGCATCGCGAACGGGCGGGACAAGTGAAAAATAAGATGGCCGCGCGCATAGGCGACCGCATGGGCAAGTTCGCGAGTTACTATCCCCCGAGCACGCAAACAGCGTCCCGAACACGCACAACGCGTTCCCGAAGAAGAAAAACGCATCGTGAACTGGCGCGACAAGCAACTACGCACGCTCGCGTAGCTACACGTAGCTAGCATAGCGCTTTAACGTCTCCGCGTAGTGCGACTACGCGAACTACGCCCAGGGTTAAAAAAAATGGAAAAATACAACTGTCCAAAACAAAATCCTCTAACGCAATATCCAGTAGCGTTGAACCATAAAAAACCCGAAAAATAGACTTAAAAGAAACGCTCCATGAAAACCCGAAAAATAAAGGAAATGAAAAATAATTATTAGTTTACTCAAAACAAATACACATTTCCTTAAAAAAAATGAAACCTTCTTCCAATGGCAATTCTGGAATGAACAGTACCTGAAAAAAAATAACACAAATCCCTCCCGCACCAACATACAATAATAATAGTATAAAACAAACAAAAACATACTTACAACTACTTAACACATACTACTCTACATATAAGTAACACTCTAAAACAAACCATAACACAAAACTTACGATGCACTAACCGTACCTCAAATAAAACAATCTACCTAGTTCACCACACAACAACAACCAAAAACACAACATACAATCCCTAGACAGTACCTAACTATCTTCGCCCTACTGTTAAATTACCATAAAGAAGTAATTCAAATAAACTAACCTTAACTGATGCGATGCAGCTTTCAACCGCGAGCTTCTCCCTTCAGGAATGACCCAAAAACAACACCGATCGACCAAAAAATAAGAGTTACTGAAAACAAAAATGCCCGCCTAATTGAAATAAAAAAACGACTATTCCCCATTGAACTCAATGTAAAATAAAAATCTTAAATAAAAAAAGTATATCAAATATATATCAATGTAACAAATTATGAAAATATTTTTTTATTATATGTTAAAAATTGAGCAATATATAGTAATAAATATTACAACATACATAATATTTTTTACTATACATTAAAAAAGATTTCTTTTTTTGTAACAAATTTTTATTTAGTGGAAAAAAGTACTTTTACACAATGTTTTCCTAACTATGGGGCTGATTACAATGGCGGTGAACCCGCCACCGACAGGCTGTTGGTGGCGGGTTCACCGCTATCGTGAGGCCATTTTCCGCCTGCCATATGTAATTATGGCGGGTGGTACCGTGGCAGTCGGAAACTCCGACCGCCACACATCCGACAGGCTCCTTGAGCTTGCTGGTGTGGCAGAGGGCCTCCCTATCCCTGAAATGGTTGTGGTGCCTACCAGGCACCGCTGTATGGATTACGATGGCCCATCCCCTCCAGCCTTTCCATAGCGGTTCACCCGCAATGGAAAGGTTGGCGGGGATGGACTTTGGGGGCCCATAGTGGGCCCCCCTTTACCCCTGGCACTTTGGTTTTGGGTTTGGGGGGCACCTATGGCGCCCCCAAACATTTCCCTGCACCATGTGGCAGGCACCGCTTGGTGCCTGCCACGTAGTTCAGGCAAATGTGAAATGTGCTGTTTTTTACATTGCAGCGGGTACTGCTGCCAGCAGCACCCTCCGCAATGTAAAATATGTGGAGTGCGACCGCCATGGTGGCGGTTGCATTGAATTCAGCCTTGTGGGACCGCTGCCTTGTAGGCTGGCAGTCCCACTTATAGATACGAAGGCGGACGGACTGAAGCCTGTCCGCCATCGTAATCACCCCCTGGATAATGTTTATTTTTCCTATACTTTAAATAATATTACAACAACTATAATATTATTTAATATTAAACATATTAAAAACAAGAAAAATAAAACAAACGTTAAAACAAAATATATTAAATAATAATATACACTTTATATAATTATTTAATATGTTTTAAAAATTTGAACAATTGTATAACTGTTACAAAATAAAAATTAAATGAATATATGTATGCAAAAAAACAATTATTATTTTGACATTTGATAAAAATGTATGTTTCCAAATTTTTTACATTCTGTAACATTAACATGTTAAATGTTAGCTTTGTTTTAAAATGTTATTTTTTTATGTTAAAATAATTACAAAATATGTTACATTACAAAAAATAAAAAATGTATTGTCTTGCTTTATAGAAGAAATGCATACAAAATGTTGTACATAAAATAAAGTGTACTAAATTTATTTTCTTCATTTTTTCAATAAAGATAAATTGAAAAATTAAATATAAATCTTTGTATTTACTTACTGTCTATTTTAATTTACACATATCATAATTGCAATAAAAATCATTCACTAAAATGCAAAACCTTTTTTTAAATTATTATATTAAGAAACATATATGATGTACTATACTATTAAAACCTACATTAAGTCAGGGAAGGTGCTGGACACTAAACATATATAATTTCCTATTCCTACTCCAAACTACATTAACTCAGGGAAGGTGCTGGACACTAAACAAATATAATGTCCTATTACTTACCGGTAATCTTCATTACTCCTGGTCTTGTTGTCCTTGTCCCATTCCTTTACTAAGTGGAGATGACCACCTCCGCGACAGAAAGAAAGAACAGGAGCATGCTGGGATACCCAACCCACTCCCTCCCACTGGGAGTACATAAGCGGTGCCAGCCCAGCATGCAGCCTGAAAATACCAAGCCAACAACCGGAAGGCCGGCCGCCAGGGAGGGAGGGAGGGGCGTAAGGAATTGGACAAGGACAACGGGACCAGGAGTATTGAAGATTACCAGTAAGTAATAGGACATTACCCCCAGGTCCCTCCTGTTCTCGTCCCATTCCTTTACTAAGTGGAGAATACCAAGGCAGAGAACCCGGCCTTCCGGACCCCCACCAACACCAGGGGCACCAGACCAAAAAACGGCACCCCACAGGAGCAAAAGGAGCCCACAAGAAAGGAGAAAAACGCAGGCAGGAGCACACAACCAACCACGCCCCCAACCAAGCAGACAGAGCTGAGACCCCAAAACCAGCAGGGGACGACCAGAAAAAAGCACAAGAACCCCCCAGGCAAGCCAGAAGGGGGCCCCACACGCAGAGCCAAGCCCCCAGGGAACAACCAGAGGGGCAAAAACAAATCCCCACCCCCCCCAAACCCGAACAAAGGAATGCCAGGAGAAGCGGAAGCACCCCAACGGAGCAACAGAGCCAGAAAGGGCCACCGACCAGGGAGAAACCCCCAAGGGCGAAGCCCACGGCCCCAGGCACCACCATGCAGCCACCCAAACAGGGACAAAACAGGCCAACTCAGCCCAACGGCCAAGCGCAGAGGAGAACAGGCCACACAGGGCTGCAGGGCCGAAGGCCCAGGAAGGAACACAGCAGAGGCAAGACAGAGAGAACCCCCAAAACAGGGAAGAAGGGGAACCACAGGCGTAGGAACCCACAAAGGACCACACCAAAAAGCGAGGGGAAGGAAGACGAAACCGAAGAGGCACGCCAAAGCAAGAGAGCAAGGAAAGAGACGACCCACCACAGGACCACCCCAACACACCAGGGGAAGCCACCAGCAGAGTCGCAAAGACCAAAGAGGGCAGAACCGGACAAGAAAACAGGCACCGACCCAGAGGAACAGCTAGGAAGAAAAGGGGGCAGGGAACCCAAGCAAAGCACCCCCCCAGCCGACAACAGCAGCAACAGGGAACCCGGAGGCCAGAAGCACACAGAAGGCCCAGGGCAGGAACGACCAATGGCCAACCCTATCCGAGACACCGAAGAGCCGCAGGAACAAAAAGGCCACCACACCGGGAGAAGAACCCGGGGCACAGGAACCGGCCAAGCGGCCAGGCCCGAGGCACAACCCCAAAGCAGGAGACACTGGGACACGAAGCCCAGCAACCCGCCCAACAAGAGCCAGGGAGAGCAAAGAAGCAGACCCGGCCAAAACCCGGGCACAACCAAGAAAGACAACAACAGAGGCCAAACACGGAACCGGGGAAACCAAACCCCAGAACCGGGAAGGAGGAAACACCACCAACCAAGAGCCGACCCTCCCGCCAGGAGGAGAAGGGAGGAAACCACGGAACCACCGCAGGCGAACCCCAAGAGGAGCAGCAGAAGGGCAAAACAGGAAAGACCAACAAGGAGGCCAACAGCCCAACCCCGCAGGAGAACCCCAAATGCCCAAGAAGCCAGCCGGAGAAACCGGCAGGCTAGCCAGCCAGGAGGCCCCAAACACGGCGCCACCAGGACCCGGAAGGCCACAGCCAGCCGCAAAGGAGCGACACAGGAAAGGACAGAAGACCAGCCCAGGACCGAGAACACCAGGACCAGAACCACCGGGCACCAAGAGGCAGAAAGAACGCCAAAGCCCAAGAAAACGAGCGGCCAGGAAAGGATCCAAGCAGGAACCAAAAGAGGACCCCAAGCCAACAAGGGCCCCACAGCACAAAGCCCGACACATCAAGGCCGAGAGGTGCACCAGCGACCCACACGCACAAGCAAACAGGAGGCCAAACACAGGTACCGCAAGGGAAAACCCAACAGAGGCAGAGCCCAGGCCCCAACAGCACACCGTAACAACCCAGGCACCAGAAACCAAAGGAGAGGAGCCCGGAGAAGCCAAAGACGCACCACTCACCAGGGGCGCGGGAACAGACTCAAACAAGGGGAGAATGAACACCCCAGAGCCAACAAGAGAGCAAGGGCCACAGAAACCACAGGCCGAAAACAGCCCGCGCGGGAGCACAGGCCCAACAACAGGCCCAACAACAGGCCCAACAACAGGCCCAACAACAGGCCCAACAACAGGCCCAACAACAGGCCCACCAACAGGCCCACAAAGGGGAAAATCCAGAGCCCCAGAACCGAGGCAAAGCCAACCGCAACCCCAAAGCGGAATGAGAGGAGTGGGAAGCAGCAAAGCGGCCCACACACCAGGAGAGGCCGGCACCCAATACCCACAAGCTGGGAAAGGGCACAGCAGACAGGGCAGGGCACAGGAGCCGGGCACCCGAAGAACAAGGGGCCACCCAAGGCAGAGGCCAAGGAAGACCAACGACACCCAGCCCCCACAGGAGGCAAAGGGAGCGGCAGGTGAGATGCAAAGCCCAACGCGCAACAAGCCACCAAGGGAAATACAAGAGGGGAGAAGGAAACCACAACCAGAAACCAAACCCCAGCAGGCAACACAACCCGGCAGCAGGCGAGAAGCAAACCCAACTCCAGCCAGAACCCACCAGGGGCACAACCAGCACCGCCCCGGAGCCAACAGCCCAACAAGGCCAAGGGCCCACCAGGACAGAGGGAGGGCACAACAGCCCACCCCCCCCAGGAAACAAGGGGAGGACCCAGCAAAACCACGGAAGGGCAAAAAGAAACCAGACAACCTGAGCACGGGCAAGCAGAAACACCCGGAAGGAAGTAATAAGCGCCCAACAGCGAAACCGCAGGCAGGCACCCAGACAGGCACGCACCAGGCCCGAACCCACAGAAAGGGCAGGAACCAATGGGCGGAAGGGCAGAAGGCAGCCGAAGGAAGCCCAAGAACCACAAGGCACCAGGACCCGAACAAGGGCACAAACGCCCGACAAGCAGTCAGGGACGACCGGAACAGGCCACAGCAACAGGCAAACCCAGGAGGACCCCAAACCAGGCATCAACCAGGGCCGACCAGGGAGAACAGAAGCCCGTAGGGCAGGACGGTCGGAGGCCCAGAGGACAGAGCAAAGAGGCCACAAGAAGAAGCCAACAAGCCCCAGGAGAGACTGCACCAAAGCGAGCCACGGCCCAGCAAGCAGACACCACACCAGGGACGAACCAGGGCCGACCCGGCCAAACCACAGGGCCGGCAGCAGGAGGAACAGAAGCCAAGGCCACAGGCCAGCACAGCAGGAGAGCACAGCCAGCAAGAAACCGCCAGGCGGCATGCACCAAGGGGACAGGCCAACAGCAGTCCCACAGGGACCGACCCCCAGCTCAGACGCCAACCAGCAACAAGCGCCAAGCAAGCAAAAAGCCAGAAGGCCTGGGAACACACCACCCAAGGAGGAAGCCCCGAAGGACCCGCCCCAGGCCGAACCCCCCAAAAAAGGGCAGCGACACAGGGGAAACCACGGCCCACGACAGGACAGGAAGGCAGGGGAGCCTACGCCGCAGGCTGCCGAAGACTCCGAAGGGCCGCTAGGACCCCGGGATCAGGGGGCAGCAGAGGCAGAGAACCAGGCCGGAGACACCAAGGGCCCAGGACCGAGACAGTTTATCCTACAGCAACTGGTATTCCCAGGTGGTCTCCCATCCAGGTACTAACCAAGTCCGACCCTGCTTAACTTCTGAGATCAGACGAGAGCAGGTGCTTTCAGGGTTGTATGGCTGTAGGCCAATCGGACCCACGCCTCACGCAACTAGCAAAGCACAGAGGGCCAGCACACAGGAACAGGCGCCAGCAAAGAGAAGCCCCAACAGGAATCCACCAGCACCGGGAGAGACCTGAGGGCGACGGGATCCAACAGCACCTGAAAGAAAGCAAGGAACCCACACGGCAAGGTCTCAGGGAGACCAGCCGAGCCCAGCGCAATGACGTAGAGCACAAGCAGTGCAAGCAGGAGGTCCTGGGCCCAAATCCCGGCATCTCTTAGAGGCCCAGGAGTACATCGCGGCAGTGACCAGAAGGCCATACAGGAAGTAACCCAAACACCCGAGGAGGGCATGGGGAAGACAAACCATCCAGGGCCGCAAGCGAACCCCACGGAAAACTCATAAGCCCACCGAATCTGGAATACCCAGGCGAACTCCCATCCCGTCAAGAACCAGACCCGAACCTGCCAAACCACTGACAAGAACAGGTGCACACAGGTAGGTATGGCCGGAGGCCAAAACAAGAAGGAGAAAAAAGGGGCCGCTACGCGGTACTCACCAAGGGGGCAGGAAGGGCGCACCACAAGCCCACCGTCCCCCAAGAGCCAGCCCAGGCACACATCAGAAAACCAGCACCGGGTGGAGAAGCCTGCCGAAAACGGCCTCCGAGGCCATAGCAAGGCCCGCCCCTGCAGCGACCCAACTGAGCAGCAGGGGCGCCAGGAAGAAGAGGAGGCCGGCAGGACATCAAACGCCAGGCAGGGGGCCCAGGAGCATCGCCCAGCAGAGCTCCAGGACCCGCCAAACAGCCGCAGCAGCGTGTCCCCCAGACCGGCCAAGCCAAAGGGAGACGCGCACTGCAACCCGGAAGAGACTGGGAGGAACGGCGCCTCAGCCACAAAGGGCCGGTTGGCAATCAACGCAGCTCCTGGCAAGCCCGGCAGGCCAGGAGAACGCGGAAAGAGGACAGCGAGGACAGCCCAGCAGCCCCGACGAGACGTCCAGCAAAGAATCCATCAGGTAAGTCCAAACACGTCCCATTCTGTCGGAAGACAGAAAAAAAGAACAGGCTGCATGCTGGGCTGGTACCGCTTATGTACTCCCAGTGGGAGGGAGTGGGTTGGGTATCCCAGCATGCTCCTTTCTCTTTTTTCTGTCGCGGAGATGGTCATCTCCACTTAGTAAAGGAATGGGACGAGGACAGGAGGGACCTGGGGGTAATTTACTATTCGCACTCCAAACCACATTAACTAAGGGAAGGTGCTGGACACTAAACATTTATTATTTACTATTCTCACTCCAAACTACATTAAGTCAAGGAAGGTACTGGACATTAAACATATATAATTTACTATTCCCACTCCAAACTACATTAACTCAGGAAGGTGCTGGACACTAAACATATATAATTTACTATTCCCACTCCAAACTACATTAAGTCAGGGAAGGTGCCGGACACTAAACATATATAATTTATTATTCCCACTCCAAACTACATTAACTCAGGGAAGGTGCCGGACACTAAACATATATAATTTACTATTCCCACTCCAAACTACATTAACTCAGGGAAGGTGCTGGACACTAAACATATCCAATTTACTATGCCCACTCCAAACTACATTAACCCAGGGAAGGTGCTGGGCACTAAACATATATTATTTACTATTCCCACTCCAAACTACATTAAGTCAAGGAAGGTCAAGGAAGGTGCTGGACATTAAACATATCCAATTTACTATTCCCACACCAAACTACAATAACTCAGGAAAGGTGCCGGACACTAAACATATATAATTTATTATTCCCACTCCAAACTACATTAACTCAGGGAAGGTGCCGCACACTAAACATATTTAATTTACTATTCCCACTCCAAACCACATTAACTCAGGGAAAGTACTGGACACTAAACATATATAATTTACTATTCCCACTCCAAACTACATTAACTCAGGGAAGGTGCTGGACACTAAACATATCCAATTTACTATTCCCACTCCAAACTACATTAACCCAGGGAAGGTGCTGGGCACTAAGCATATATTATTTTCTATTCCCACTCCAAACTACATTAAGTCAAGGAAGGTCAAGGAAGGTGCTGGACATTCAACATATCCAATTTACTATTCCCACTCCAAACTACATTAACTCAGGGAAGCTGCTGGACACTAAACATATATAATTTCCTATTCCCACTCCAAACTACATTAACTCAGGGAACAAAACATCCCTTAATAAAAAAATAAAAATACATTTTTTTTTAAATTTTTAAATTTTAGAAATTTTTATATACATATTTGAAAACACTCCCACCCTTATCCCCAATAAACACAACATCCATTAATAAAAAAAGCAAACATTATTATTTTACATTTTTAATTTTTTTTAATTTTTACGTACATATTTTAAAACGCTCCCCACCCTTATCCAGTATAAACCCAACATCCCACTCCTAAAAAGAATTTAAAAAAATGTTTTTTTATAGTTTTTAAATTTTGACATTTTTATATACATATTTTAAAACACGCCCCACCCTTCTCCCCTATAAACCCAACAACCCACTCCTAAAAAAGTTTTATCATTTTGTTTTTAAATTTTAAAATGTTTCAAATTTTTATATACACATTTTAAAACATCCCCCACCCTTATCCCCTATAAACTCAACATGTAGCTGCTAAAAAAATGAATGAACAATTTTTTAATTAAAATATTAAAAAATATAAAAAATAAATTACTATACAGAAAAATCAAACTAAACAAAATAAAGTATATTACATTAAAAAAACAATATTTTTAACATCGACATTTTCTACATCAATGTTTAATACAACACCTAAATTCCACATTCTTGACCTCGATATTACATACCATGATATTTTGAAAAAACGATATTTAAAACGATACTTATATACAATGATATTTTAAATTCGATATTCTGTCTAAATACCGATGTGATGATATACACATCTGATGTAGAGAGCTCTCTCCCGGAGATAATAAAAGCAATAAAAGAATTTGGGAAAGTATCAATTTATTCGGTAAACAGCGAAAAAACTGAAATAATGGAGTGGAACACGTAATACCCCAGCCCTCTAGTAAGACTGAAAATTAAATACCTAGGGATCCAGGTGACGAAGAACCTAGATAAATGGACATGCAGAACTTCAACAAAACAAGAGATGAGACTAAAACACTTCTGAGGAAATGTAGCAATCTCCACTTTCATTTTAAGGAAGGTCGAACCTAATATAAATGTCAATTTTAGCAAAATGTACTTTTATATTCGATGCAATCCCTCTAGAGTTCAATCAAAAGGAGTTCTAAGTAGCTTCATTTGGGCAGACAAAGGAGTAAGGATTGCTTGGAAAAGATCCGCCGGAAGAAGATATATGGAGGAATAGCAAGCCCAGATCTTCTTATCTACGATCAGGCGTTTCAGTTTAAGACCTTTAGACCCTTGTTATTAGAGAGTGAAAAATTCTCTCTGCTGTTTAAAGCTCTAACAAACAAACAGACAAAGCAAGAAAACTTCTTTCTGTTCAAGTTTGGTCATTCAAAATTCTTTAAAAAGGTCAGACTGAAGACACTGACAGCCGCTTGCACATCTTGGTATCAAATAAGGAGGAAGCTGGTGATACAGTGCTCCGGCCCCAATTTGGGACTCCCCAAGTACTCTGATCTGTATGCAAGACAAATTAGCAGCCCCTTTGCGGTCAGCCGGAATGAATGAGTGGGGGGAAATCATGCATGGCAGATCAGTAGCCTCCTGGGATATTATGAGTGAGCTAACAGCAGGCCACCTTTCAAGGTTCAAATACTACCAACTAACAAGCTGGGCAAGAGATCTGGGGAAAGTGGATGATGGGAGCTCAGACTTCGAGTTAAAACAGTTGCTGAAACCCCCTTATCCCAAGGAACTGGCAAACTGGCATTGGGGATTAATAGAGGCTGGAGAAAAACCCTTCTTTGAACTAGGAGAGATCTGGAGGCGGGACATGCCAAATGCACAGACGAAAGAGTTATGGCAAGTATCTATGTCTACTTTTTGGTCTACTATAAAATGCGCCCCTCTCAGGAGAAATCATCTCTTCACAGTGCACAGGGCCTACTGGATACTGAAGAGACTATCCAAGCTGGGGAGACAAGAGGACAGAAAGTGCCTGAAATGCGGGGAGATAAAGGCGGATGATATTCACATGTTCTGGCTGTGTTCCCTTCTGGAGATCTTTTGGCAAGGAGTGGGTAAGAAAATCAATGAAATTATAGATAATAATATTAAGGTAAGCCTTATAACGGTTATATTTGAAATCATTGAGGGAGTCTATCTAAAAGGCATAAATCCTTATTGTTTGTACTAATACTCTTAGCAAGGAGAGAGATATGTTTAAAGTGGGTCAAACTGGTTCCCCCTAACATCTCAGAATGGGTTTCAGCAGTCCAGAGAGCCAGGAACCTTAAAGGAAAGCTTCCCTCTGGTAAAAAAAAAAAGAAGCAAAGTTCTGGAAGTTATGGGACAGCCAGGGATCAGCAGAGACAGAAAGATAAAGGATTTAAGGGAACAGGAAAAATAATCGAAGAAAATCAGGTCCAATGATTAAAAACATCAACAAACTTAATCTCTTGGAAAGCAGCTGGGATATAAGGCCCGCAGAGAGACTATCCCAATGAGCCATCCAAGATAAGATGTTAAGGAAGGAATGGTGAGCTGGTCCCAGGGTCCTCCTCAATACCAAACACAGCATAGCCAGGGATCTTGGTCCCAAAATATCAGAGGATTCGAAAATAACTGGCAAAGCTGTTAATCCAAATCACCATAAAGCTTCCGGATGTGAAATGAGGACTAAATAAAAAAATAAAAACCCAGATCAGTGACTGCGGGTGAGTGTCTGAAAATGTTATGCCCAAAAGTGGATCCCTTGCTCCCTTTGCCACTGGATTTAAGCTAGCCTGGCTGATGAGGGGTGTTATCCCAAAACTGGTCCCAGAATGCTGGTTTCCAGTCCAGGGAAGGCTTGGCAGTTAAGGCTAGACTGTTCCCATGAGGAACAGGGTCGAGACTGATTTGCATATGGCTGGGTCTGAACTGGGGGGGGCGAAATGAGCTAAAGAACAATGATGGATTCAACCCAGATCTATGACTGGTGGTGAATGTCTGAAAAGTTTCAGCGCTCTGCCCATCATCTCCTTCTATTTGCTTTGTTCGCCCTAAGCTTGCAGGGTAAGCCCAGACGTGGGTCGCTTGCTCACATTGTCACTGGAATCCAGCTAGCCTGGCTTATTAGTGGTGTTACCCCAAAACCGGTCCCAGGATGCTGGATTCCTGTCCAGGGAAGCACTGGCTTGGCAGTTCAGGCTCGACTGTTACCATGAGGAACAGGGTCAAAATTGATTTTCACATGGCTGGGCCTGAACTGGGGTGGTTAAGTGAGCTAAAGATTGATTCAACCCAGATCTGTGACAGGGGGTGAGTGTCTGAAAAGTTTCAGCGCTCCATCCATCCATCATCTACTTGTGTTTGCTTTGTTCCCCCTAAGTTGCCAGGCTATGTCCAGACGTGGGTCCCTTGCTCTCTTTGCCACTGGATTCAAGCTAGCCTGGCTGATGAGGGTTGTTACCCTGAAACCGGTCCCAGGATGCTTGTTTCTGGTTCAGCGAAAACGTGGCTTGACAGTTCGGGCTAGACTGTTCCCTATTAGGAACAGGGTCAAGACTGATTTGCATATGGATGGGTCTGAACTGGGGTGACTAAGTGAGCTAAAGAATTATGATGGATTCAACCCAGATCTGTAACTGGGGGTGAGTGATTGAAAAGCAAGGGTGGGCAGTAAACTTCGCCCTGCCAGCGAAGTTCATGGATTTTGGAACTCCGCACTACGCTTGGAGGGTGGAGTTTGGCAAAAACTCCACCTACGCCGCGTAGCGGAGTTTACCAGCAACCAGCACTATCTTCAGTTAGCAACAATAAAATTAAATGGCTCACTGTAGGTGATGTGTTTCCTACATAGCTTTTACTTGTAGCCTTCCCCTACTTCCATTGAATGCGAAGTCCTTTTTTACTGTCCTTAGTGGAGATTTGGTCCCACCTGTGTGGTTATGGAAGTGCCTGTGACTTGTTCAAGGAGCTCAGGATTGTGAGAGCAGGTGGCGAGGCGGGGATGACAACAGGGTGAAGGACTTAACCATGCCATACTGAGCCTGGGGCAATGCCGGAGAGTGCAAGCTCGGGGCCGCGACAACATGTCAAGCAGCACCAGCAGTCCTGAGGCCATCAAAAAGCTGCTGGAGAAAAGACTCACAGAGTGACCTGAAGGAGTGACCTGAAGAGCCTGTAGCTGGAATGCAGGAAGAAGTTTCCCCCTGTGGAGGTAAGGAGGGCAAACGATTTTACACTTGAGGCACTCCCCTGCTAGGAAATATACTGTTCCTCCTACGTGTGTTTTTAATTTTTATGCCGTCCGTGCCCTCTCACAAATTGCACATGCAATGCTGGCTGCAGCCGCTAGCCGACAATTGTACCAACAGTGTTCCGTGTGCATAAGCTCCCCATCTGTCTATGTCCCCAATGGTGCAGTGTCATACCACCAGTGTATATTTAAAACTCACACTTGTTTGGTGGGCCTTACCTGATGGAGATTTGCCTGGGAAACCAGGAAGCATAGAGCTCTCAGCAAGGGCAGCGGCAATTCAGACCGCGTTGTAGTGGCGCCTTGGGGATCGATCCCACCTGTGTGGTGTTAGGACTGCCCGCAAGCATAAAACTTACAAAGCAGCCTGCAGGGTCATGATTGGCAATCATCGGCATGAACAGTGCCAGCTGAGGTATGCAGGCTACTGGCAGAGAGAATTGAGAGGCTAGGGGGCAACATAATTGAAGCCCAAAAAGTACTAAACATAGTCAGTGGCCTGAATCATAATTAGGGGTGGGTGAGTAAAGCAACTCCGCCCTCTCACAGAACTTCGCAGAATTCCACTGAGTTTTTAAGCAACTCCGCGGAATTCCACGTAATGCTACTCCGCGAGCTCCGCCCACCCTTACTGAAAAGTTTCAGCGCTCCATCCATCATCTCCTTCTGTTTGCTTTGTTCACTTTAAGTTGGCAGGGTATGCCCAGACTTGGGACCATTGCTCACTTTGCCACTGGATTCAAGCTACTCTGGCTGATGAGTGGTGTTACCCCGAAATAGGTCCTAGGATGCAAGTTTCCAGTACAGGAAAGACCTGGCTTGGCAGTTCAGGCTGGACTGTACCCATGAGGAACAGGATCAGCACAGATTTGCATATGGCTGGGTCTGAACTGGGGTGGCGAAGTGAGCTAAAGATGGATTCAACCCAGATCTTTGACTGGGGGTGCGTGACTGAAAAGTTTCAGTGCTTCGTCAATAATCTCCTTGTGTTTGCTTTGTTTGCCCTAAATTGGCAGGGTATGCCCAGACGTGGATTCCTTGCTCACTTTGCCACTGGATTCAAGCTAGCCTGGCTGATGAGTCGTTTTACCCCAAAACCGGTCCCAGGATGCTTGTTTCCGGTCCAGGGAAGACCTGGCTTGGCAGTTCATGCTGGATTGTTCCCATGATGAACAGGGTCGAGACTGATTTGCATATGGCTGGGTCTGAACTGGGGTGGCGAAGTGAGCTAAAGAACGATGATGGTTTCAACCCAGATCTGTGGCTGGGAGTGAGTGTCTGAAAAGTTTCAGCGCTCCCTCCATCATCTCCTTGTGATTCCTTTGTTCTACCTAATTTGGCATGGTATGCCCAGACTTGGGTCCCTTGCTCACTTTGCCACTGGATTCAAGCTAGTCTGGCTGATGAGAGGTGTTATCCCGAAACCGGTCACAGGATGCTTATTTCCAGTCCAAGGAAGGCCTGGCTTGGCAGTTGGGGCTGGACTGTTCCCATGAGGTAGTTTCAAATACCATGTCCTCCCAGATTAAGTATGTTTCCTACAATGGTGGGAAAAACACACAGTGTTTTTAAATACCCCTCACACACCAAAAGGGCCCTTGGTGTCATGCTTCATCATGGGGGTCTTCCCGCCCCTCTACGGGACGGGGCGTGCTACAACCTACGGTTACGCAGGAGCACTGTTGTTATGAAAAGACTATGTCATGTAGGAATGTGAGTGGAAGGGTCAGGGGTGAATAGAAAAGTGAGGTTAAAAAATACCTGGCTCGGCGGTTTAGAAAATAAATTTTTAATATACCTTTGAGCTGGTATTGTTAAAAAAGTGGGGACTACTTGCTACTATAGTCACCCCTCCCACCCGTTACAGGCTCATGGGTCGCTTTTACTTTTGAAAACAAGTAGGTTATCTTTTTCCTACCGAGATGTACTTTTTCTTAGACAACTCTATATAACCTCGAGTTTCATTTGGACAGACGTGACAATACCCTATGGACCGATTAGACCGGGTCCTTTTTGATAGAGTGTGTGATTTATGTTTCATGTGTGTTGAGTCTGTGTTTAATGTCTTTTTCCTCTGATCAATAGCGGGACACATCACCATCAAACTGCACTACGAATTAACGATAAGGAGTAAATGTTCACTCAATTCACTTCCTTTTAGGTCACTACCGTATCACGATGGATGGTGCTTTTTCGTCTCGCCTTTTAACATATATATGTGTGATGCCGTTTTTTCTTCCAGATAACGATGACAGATACCTATTTAGGTATCGTATATGTGCATTAAGTATTCGCATGCACTGTTCATTTATTCTCACCAACACAATTTTATAGAGAGGATTAGGTTTAAACACATCACATACTAAGTGAGTGTAGAAGGGATCTGTTAAGTCCTGAAGAAGAAGCCAGGGGGCTTCGAAACATGTTGACTTTGGAGGCATAGCTCATTGAGGCAAATACACCTCCGTCCCCACTTTTTAACAATACCAGCTCAAAGGTATATTAAAAATTTATTTTCTAAACCGCCGAGCCAGGTATTTTTTAACCTCACTTTTCTATTCACCCCTGACCCTTCCACTCACATTCCTACACGACATAGTCTTTTCATATCCACCTCCACTGCTTGTGATAAGCAGTACCTCTTTGCTCCCCCGTTTTGTTCTTTTTGATTTATAGACAGCGTACACCTGTGGGAGTTTTTTGTTTCTTTCAGGAATTCCTGGTTGGTTACCCCAATTGGAGTACCATTAGTTGTATTAGTTTAGTGGAATTTGGATATTTCACAGACACACCACTGATCGTTTACACACACACTCACCATCCACCATACATACTACTGACAACAACATCTTGACATGATGGAGAATACTGGTCTAACCTTCGCTGAGGAGGAGGTGGATAGAATTCTAGCAGCCATCAACCCATTTGAAGGATTGAGCAGCACTGATCCTGGCCCTAACAATGCAGACTGGGACGAGTTGGCCAACCTTAGGAGAACACAGATAAAAACAGCTCTACATGGCCTACTAATGACTGAGTACCTAAGGGCCAATGCGGCCCCACAGGGTTTAATTGTCCGCAACGAACCATACATTTTTCAACAAGACAAGGTGTTCAAACGTGACTGGTCGCTAATATCGTGGCATTGCACCCGTGATTGGCTGGTCCTAATAATCAAAACAGCCACTAGACTCACCCAAGAGCTGAAAATCGAGATCCAGCAATTGGAGGTACAACTTAAGACCTACATACCCCCTAATGTTTTAAAGAAACGCCTGGAGGAACTGAATCAAGAAATAACTGATTATGAAATGACATTGAAGCAGAGTAAGTTCAACAAACTGAAAAAAGATACCTTACGCTTCAGTCATGAACGGGTATACCCGTATATACGGGATGATTATATACAAAAGAACCAAGATCAGAGTTCCGATGGCGAATCCTCAGACACAGGATCTGACAACTCTAACTCCAGTAAAGGAGTGGCCGGCGCAACAACCGAGGAGGAGGTAATCAATATCAGCGACCATATAACCCAAGAAGGAGAGGATGGGGGAATTACCAAGGACCACCGACGTTCCCACCGTACCCTTACGGTCCACCACCCATGGGGGGCCCATATCTTCACTGGATACCCCCACCACAGGATTATGACTACAACTATTATGGTCCGCCGCCTTTTTTAGGATCACGCCAGGGCCCACAGAGAGGCAGGAACCGGAGAGGCAACAATGTCCATTGGTCCACCGCGGACGACGAGACACCACGGGTCTCTACAAGGAGCATGACCGGCGCGACGAGTGCCCAACCGTCAACCAGCAAGAGGTAAATTTAGTGGTGAATCTCACAGATTACCAACTAACATCGACACAAGGTCGAGTCCTAGAGAGAGGACTGGGGTTTGTACCCACGAACCGGATGGACAAATTCAAAGCATGTGCGGAGATGAAAGAATTCATCCGCAAACTGAAATTGAAGGCTTTCTTTAAAGATAAAGAGAAACCAGAGGGAGGAGACAAGGACACAGGCCTACGGGTAAAATCGACCTTTGTTCCCCCAGATTCTACACTACCTGTGGAATTACTAGCATTTGAAAAGGCTGTGATGGAGGAAATGCAGAATATGTCTGTATCAAGGAATACCACCTTCCAGAATACCTCAAAGGAAGAGAAAGAAGCGATACGTCAACTATCACTCAATGCGGACATTATCATAAAACCGGCGGACAAAGGCGGGGCCATCGTTATACAGACGGCCACTGCCTATAATAATGAACGCAGGAAACTCCTCGATGACCACAGGAACTATGAGATCATCCGCGCCGATCCCACGGAATCCATTAGAATTCAGATAGCCACCATGGTAGAGGAGGCGGGGGCCCACAATTGGATATCTAAAAAGAGGCGGAATTCCTTACAAAGAAATCACCTAGGGTACCATACTTCTACACTATACCCAAGATTCACAAGAATCTTGGGCAACCACTCAGGGCGCCCAATTGTTTCGGGATTAGACTCCATTTTGGAACCTTTGTCAAAATTCGCAGACGCGTTTCTCCGCCCTATGGTCCAAGCAACAGATACCTACCTGAAAGATACCAAGGCGGTACTACAACTACTCAAAGATATTGAGTTTGACCCTGATAAGAACCTCCTCATAGGACTCGATGTGGAGAGCCTTTATACGAGCCTCCCCCATGATGAGACATTGTCCATTATTGAGGAAGTATTGTTCTCCACTGAATGGGAATACCAAACACCACAAAATGTGGTAATGGAGTGCGTTTCACTAGCACTCACGAGAAACTACTTCATGTACGAGGATACCTACTATCTACAGAAGCACGGGACCAGCATGGGGAGCACTTTTGCTCCCAGTTTAGCTGGTCTCTACGTGCATCACCTTGAGTCCAAGAAAATTTTGAACACCAACAACCCCTTCTATCGGAATATAAGGATTTGGAAACGATATATTGATGATATACTAGTGATTTGGGAAGGGGACATTGCATCCACCGAAGCTTTTGTGACATGGCTGAATGAACAGAACAACTTTTTGAAATTTACCAATACCACCTCAAGAAACAACTTGGTATTTCTGGATCTCAACATTTATCCAGATGAGGGGATTTTGAAAACTACAACACACTTCAAACCGACAGCAAAGAACTGTCTACTGCTGTATAATAGCTTCCATCCCCGCCATCTGAGAGAGAATCTTCCCTACGGACAATTTCTCCGCCTACGGAGGAATTGTACGGAATTACGTGATTACAGGAGTCAGGCATCTGACCTACAAACAAAACTCTTAAAACGTAATTACCCTAAAAAGGTTGTTGATAAAGCTATGAAGAGGGCTAGAAACAACAATAGGGAGTCACTGTTGGAGGACAGGGTGGCAGTCAAACAGGAGGAACGACCTATCTGTGTCACCACTTTCAACACCCATTCAAATCAGATCGCCAAGATTGTTAATAAGCACTGGAGACTCCTTAACAGTTGTCGACTGAACTTCCCAAAACCTATGTTTGCCCACAAAAGGGGGAGGATCCTGAAGGACATGCTTGTCCATACTAGACCAAGGGAACCTGCACCGATAAGATTGATGGGCCCACTATTGTCACCAGTACTGGGTCATCATCCGTGTGGCAATTGCAGCACATGCCACCTGACCTGCAAGAGTAGGTTTTTGAAATTCAGGAATGAAAGCGAATGGGAGCAAAGAGGCTTCACGAATTGCAACAGCAAGAACGTTGTTTATATGATCACCTGCCCATGTGGCCTGGAATACATAGGAATGACCACGAGACCTATTAAAGTTCGCATTGGGGAGCATAGGAGCAACATTTGTTGCAAAAAGAGCACAACTAAGATGTCGACCCACTACCTAACCCACGTGCACGGAATGGGAGACTTGAAGTGGACCGTGATTGAACAACTAAATAGCGAGAATGGCTTATTTGAGAAAGAACAACGTTGGGTGTTCCGTCTTGGAACACACATCGACGGGCTGAATGATGAAATACCATGGAATCAGCTCACATAAAAAGTGCCCTTAATCTGGAATATACGTTATCTTCACTCCTAGAACAGGACCCATGTGCCTACCAACCCATCAAGGCTCGCGATAGACATTGCGATACAAAAGGGGATGATGGACGGAACGTTTGAGCCAATCAAACACTCACCCCCAGTCAACTGATCTGGGTTTAATCCATCATCATTCTTTAGCTCACTCCACCACCCCAGTTCAGACATGGCCATATGCAAATCAGTCTGACCCTGTGCCTCATGGGAACAGTCCAGCCCGAACTGCCAAGCCATGTCTTCCCTGGACCAGAAACAAGCATCCTAGGACCGGTTTCTGGCATTCCAGCCGTCATCAGCCAGGCTTGCTTGAATCCAGTGGCAAAGTGAGCAAGGGACCCACGTCTGGGCATACCCCCGCCAACTTAGGGCGAACAAAGCGATACAAAAGGGGATGATGGACGGAACGTTTGAGCCAATCAAACACTCACCCCCAGTCAACTGATCTGGGTTTAATCGCGATAGACATTACCATGGTCTTTATTGACCATGTAGGTTCTCTAGTACTTATGGAGGTACGTACACACCGCTCTGCCATTTTTTGTGAGGGGGGCCCTCTGACACCTACTTTTTACAAAAAAAAAACCCTTTTTTGAACCCCCAGTTTCTGTTTACACACTATATTATCAGCTAAACCTTCTTAACCCCCTGAGTTCATTCCATAAACTCAAAGCTAGGGGTTGAGAGTAAGTTCTTTTGGTAGGACTTTTCCTTAATTTAAAAAGCCCGCCTTGTCTTCTAACACCAATGTATAAAGACTCCGATTTATGTACCTATATGAAGGTCTTCTGATTGATGCACCCGTTTTAATATCTTACAGGAACACTACTCATGTTAGGATCTAATAATTAATGGGCACATTATAATATATCGTTTAAATGCCGGTTCTTTATATATGTATCTTAACAACTATTAGCAAGAAGGTTGGCAGACTAGTGCTAGCTTTTCCTTAAGCCTCTTCCTGACATGGAGACGCTACTATACGTAGCAGCGCAGCGTAAAACGCACATCACCGTAACACCTCTCTTGAGACTTCAGAGGTTAGCGCTCTATACTACGAAGCATTTAGGGGCAACACAGGTATTATCAATTACGCCCTCAATCTAGGGCGGGAGCAACAATTAGGAGTTGTATTTAAGATCCTCCCCGCATGAACTCCATTGTCCAGCGGAGCCGCGGGGAGGCCAGACACGGCGGGGCAGTGTCCCAGGAGCAGTGAGTACGGCACAGCCGGGGGTCAGACCTGCTGTCGAGTGTTTGTTTCAGGACGAGACAATCACTTCAGAAACAAATTTACCTATCTATTTCTTCTAGGTTGCTACTATAGGCACCCCTCCCACCCGTTACAGGCTCATGGGTCGCTTTTACTTTTGAAAACAAGTAGGTTATCTTTTTCCTACCGAGATGTACTTTTTTCTTAGACAACTCTATATAACCTCGAGTTTCATTTGGACAGACGTGACAATACCCTATGGACCGATTAGACCGGGTCCTTTTTTGATAGAGTGTGTGATTTATGTTTCATGTGTGTTGAGTCTGTGTTTAATGTCTTTTTCCTCTGATCAATAGCGGGACACATCACCATCAAACTGCACTACGAATTAACGATAAGGAGTAAATGTTCACTCATTTCACTTCCTTTTAGGTCACTACCGTATCACAATGGATGGTGCTTTTTCGTCTCGCCTTTTAACATATATATGTGTGATGCCGTTTTTTCTTGCAGATAACGATGACAGATACCTATTTAGGTATCGTATATGTGCATTAAGGATTCGCATGCACTGTTCATTTATTCTCACCAACACAATTTTATAGAGAGGATTAGGTTTAAACACATCACATACTAAGTGAGTGTAGAAGGGATCTGTTAAGCCCTGAAGAAGAAGCCAGGGGGGCTTCAAAACATGTTGACTTTGGAGGCATAGCTCATTGAGGCAAATACACCTCCGTCCCCACTTTTTTAACAATACCAGCTCAAAGGTATATTAAAAATTTATTTTCTAAACCGCCGAGCCAGGTATTTTTTAACCTCACTTTTCTATTCACCCCTGACCCTTCCACTCACATTCCTACACGACATAGTCTTTTCATAACAACAGTGCTCCCGCGTAACCGTAGGTTGTAGCACGCCCCGTCCCGTAGAGGGGCGGGAAGACCCCATGATGAAGCATGACACCAAGGGCCCTTTTGGTGTGTGAGGGGTATTTAAAAACACTGTGTGTTTTTCCCACCATTGTAGGAAACATACTTAATCTGGGAGGACATGGTATTTGAAACTATCTGAGGGTGGATCTTTGTGGTTAAATGACTATTGACTTAAGGAGGACGTATCCACCTCCACTGCTTGTGATAAGCAGTACCTCTTTGCTCCCCCGTTTTGTTCTTTCTGTTCCCATGAGGAACAGGATCAATACTGATTTGCATATGATTGGGTCTGAACTTGGGTGGCGAAGTGAGCTAAAGTACGATGATGGATTCAACACAGATTCGTGACTGGGGGTGAGAGCCTGAAAAGTTTCAGTGCTCCATTCATCAAGTCCTAGTGCTTGCTTTGTTTGCCCTAAGTTGGCAATGAATTCCCAGACGTCAGTCCCTTGCTCACTTTCCCACTGGATTCAAACTAGCCTGGCTGATGAGGGGTGTTACTCCGAAACCAGTGCCAGGATGCTTGTTTCCTTGTCCAGGGAATACCTGGCTTGGCAGTTCGGGCTGGATTGCTCCCATGAGGAAGAGGGTCAAGACCGATTCGCATATGACTGGGTTTAGACTGGGGTGGCAAAGTTAGCTAATGAATGATGATGGATTTAACCCAGATCTGTGATTGGGGGTGAGGGTCTGAAAAGTTCCAGCGCTCCGTCCATCTTCTTGTGTTTGCTTTGTTCACCCTAAGTTGGCAGGGTATGAACAGACGTGGGTCCCTTGCTCACTTTGCCACTGGATTCAAGCTAGCCTGGCTGATGAGGGATGTTATCCCGAAACTGGTCCCAGGATGCTTGTTTCTGGTCCAGGGAAGACGTGGCTTGGCAGTTCAGGCTGGATTCTTCCCATGAGGAACAGGGTCAAGACTGATTTGCGTATGGCTGGGGCTGAACAGGGGTGGCGAAGTGAGCGAAAGTACGATTATGGATTCAACCCAGATCTGTGACTGGGAGTGAGTGTCTGAAATGTTTCAGCGCTGTGTCCATCATCTCTTTGTGTTTGCTTTGTTCGCCCTAAGTTGGCATGGTATACCCAGATGTGTGTCCGTTTTTCACTTTGCCACTGGAATAAAGCTATCCTGGCTGATGCGTGGTGTCACCCCATGTCCGGTCCCAGGATACTTGTTTCTGGTCCAGGAAAGACATGGCTTGGCAGTTCGGGCTGGACTGTTCCCATGAGGAACAGGGTCACAAATGATTTGCATATGGCTGGGTCTGAACTGGGGTGGGTAAGTGAGCTAAAGAATGATGATGGACTCAATCCAGATCTGGGATGGGGTGAATGTCTGAAAAGTTTCAGTGCGCCGTCCATCATCTCTTTGCGTTTGCTTTGTTTGCCCTAAGTTGGCAGTGTATGCCAAGACGTGGGTCTCTTGCTCACTTTGCCACTGGATTTGAGCTAGACTGGCTGATGAGGAGTGTTACCCCGAAACCAGTCCTACGGTGCTAGTTTCCAGTCCCGGGAAAACCTGGTTTGGTAGTTCGGGCTGGACTCTTCCCATGAGGAACAGGGTCAAGACTGATTTGATAATGGCTGGGTCTGAACTGGGGTGACAAAGTAAGCTAAAGAACGATGATGGATTCAACCCAGATCTGTGACTAGGGGTGAGTGTCTGAAAAGTTTCAGCGCTCCGTCTATCATCTCCTTGTGTTTGCTTTGTCCGCCCTAATTTGGCAGGGTATGCCCAGACATGGATCCCTTTCTTACTTTGCTACTGGATTCAAGATAGCCTGGCTGATGAGGGGTGCTACCACGAAACCTGTCCTAGGATGCTATTTTCTTTTCCATGGAAGACCTGGCTAGGCAGTTCATGCTGGACTGTTCCCATGAGGAACAGGGTCAAGACTGATTTGCATATGGCTGGGTCTGAACTGGGATGATGAAGTGAGGAAAAGAGCAATGATGGATTTAACCCAGAATGTGACTGGGGGAGAGTGTCTGAAAAGTTTCAGAGCTCTGTTCATCATCTCCTTGTTTTTGCCTTGTTTGCCCTAAGTTGGCAGGGTAAGTCCAGATGTGGGTACCTTGCTCAATTTGCCACTGGATTCAAGCTAGCCTGGCTGATGAGGGGTGTTACCCTGAAACCAGTCCCAGGATGCTTGTTTCCTTGTCCAATGAATTCCTGGGTTGGCAGTTTGGTTTGGACTGTTCCCATGTGGAACAGGGTAAAGACTGATTTGCATATGGCTGGGTTTGGACAGGGGTGGCCAAGTTAGCTAATGAATGATGATGGATTTAACCCAGTACTGTGATTGGGGGGTGAGTATCTGAAAACTTTCAGCGCTCTGTCCATCATCTCCTTGTGTTTGCTTTGTTCGCCCTTTGTTGGCAGGGAATGCCCAGACCTGTATCCCTTTTTTACTTTGCCACTGGAATCAAGCTAGCCTGGCTGATGAGTGGTGTTATCCCATGTCCGTTCCCGGATGCTTGTTTCCGGTCCAGGAAAGACCTGGCTTGGCAGTTTGAGGAGGATTGCTCCCATGAGGAACAGGGTCAAGACTGATTTGCGTATGGCTGGGGCTGAACAGGGGTGACAAAGTGAGCTAAAGTACGATTATGGATTCAACCCAGATCTGTGACTGAGGGTGTGTGTCTGGTACGTTTCAGTTCTCTGGCCATCATCTCTTTGTGTTTGCTTTGTTCGCCATAAGTTGGCATGGTATACCCAGACTTGTGTCCCTTTTTCACTTTGCCACGTGAATCAAAGTATCCTGGCTAATGCGTAGTGTTACCCCATGTCTGGTCCCAGGATACTTCTTTTCAGCCCAGGAAAGACCTGGCTTGGCAGTTTGGGCTGGACTGTTCGCATGAGGAACAGGGTCAAGACTGTTTTGCATATTGTTGGGTCTGAACTTCGGTGCAAAAGTGAGATAAAAAACAATGATGAATTCAACACAGAACTGTGACTAGGGGTGAGAGTCTGAAAAGCTTCGCTCTGCCCATCATCTCTTTGTGTTTGCTTTGTTTGCCCTAAGTTGGTAGTGTATGCCCAGACGTGGGTCCCTTGCTCACTTTGACACTGGATTCAAGCTAGCCTAGCTGATGAGGGGTGTTACCTCGAAACCAGACGTACAATGTTAGTTTCCGCTCCAGGGAAGACGTGGCTTGGCAGTTCAGGCTGGACTGTTCCCATGAGGAAAAGGGTCAACACTGATTTGCATATGGCTGGGTCTGAACTGGGGTGGCGAAGAGAGCTAAAGAGCGATGATGGATTCAACCCAGATCTGTGACTGGGGGTGAGTGTCTGAAAAGTATCAGCGCTCTGTCATTCATCTCCTTCTGTTTGCTTTGTTCACCCAAATTTGGCAGGGTATAGTCAGACATGGGTCACTTGCTCACTTTGCCACTGGATTCAAGCTAGCCTGGCTATTGAGGGGTATTACCCCAAAACCGGTCCCAGGGTGCTTGTTTCTAGTCTAAGGAAAATCTGGCTTGGCAGTTCGGGCTGGGCTGTTCCCATGATGAACAGGGTCAAGACTGATTTGCATATGGCTGGGTCAGACCCTGGGGTGGCAAAGTGAGCTAAAGAATGATGATGGATTCAACCCAGATCTGTGACTGGGGTTGAATATCTGAAAAGTTTCAGCGCTCTGTCCATCATCTCCTTGTGTTTCCTTTCTTTGCCCTAAGTTGGCAGGGTATGCCCAGACATTGAGCCCTTGCTCATTTTGTTACTGGATTCAAGCTAGCCTGGCTGATGAGTGGTGTTACCACGAAACCGGTCCTAGGATGCTAGTTTCTGGCCCACTAAGACCTGGCTTGGCATTTCAGGCTGGACTGTTCCCATGAGGAACAGGGTCAAGACTGATTTGCATATGGCTGGGTCTGAACTGGGGTGGCGAAGTGAGCTTAAGAATCATTATGCGATCTACATTTGAAATGTTGTAGTGGCATTCAAGAGGGAGGTGATGCCACTTCATTGTGCTACCGTGTTTTTTGTGGTACGTCTTGCACAAATACATTAGCCTTTGATGCTGTGATTCGTTGTATGTTACTTGAATGTTTTGGATATACTTGTTGGTATCCCTAACGCATTTTACTCATTTGTCTGTCAGATTTCTTTTTTTGGTTGTCAACACACAGTGAGTGTGATGGGATGAGGATAGTGCCAGTTCACAACATTAATTGCCATGCCACACTCATGTTGGTGGACATTGGAAATCAACACATTCTTGTCATTGCATTGCCATCTTATTTGGCCTACATACACAAAAGTGAATACTGATGCTTTCACAGTTGTCCCATGGCTAACCTATGTGTCTGTGTTTGTGCTGCTAAAATTATAGCAATGTAAGGCCAGTGCAGTGTTGAAAGATGAGTCCCACACAGTGTTTGTGATAGAAGACTTTTTCAAATTTGTCATTACAGTGACACATGTGTCAGCTATGGATGTAGTATCACTTGCAAGTGCAGAATATATGTGTATTATCGGTGTAGGTTGCAGTCCCTGCACTGTATTGATTTATCCGTTATTCTGGCTCAACTATCCTTTGATTCTTCAGCCTCCCCACCGTCAAGTTGATCCTGATCATCATTGTCATGTATCTTTGTGACTTTTGTCAGAATTTTTTTTCCAGTGGCACAGATTACACAGAGAGATTGTTTGTCAAAACTTTGGAATAGATTTGAGCAGTGTGGCCCCAGCTACATCGAAGCACCATACACACATTGTATTGACTCCTAAACTCTTATGAGAACATGGACCTGATGGTGCTTAGGGCACACACAACAAGCACATTATATTTCACAATGATGGCTCATATGCATTTTGTAGATCCGATGCGCAAAACATTTAGGCAATCCAGGTCATGGATTAGTTGGTATCATATACCCTGCTAGGTGATCACCCTGGGTGACACTATTGGTAGGAAGACTTACATTTTCCAGATTGTTTACTTTCTAAAGTCACAAACCAAACATACAAGATATTGGTGAAGTGATTGTTTATTACAATGATTCATGAGGTGAACATATAGGTGCCAAGCTATACGTAAAACAAAATAACTGTGAGTTGACATTATGTGAAGTTGTTGATGATTGCATCCCTGCTAAATGGTGCAGCTGCAGAAGTGGAAGGTTGACTCGGATCCACTTCTTCCTCCAGCCCATCACCAGGATTTTGCATCTCTTCTTGGTTTTCAGGCAGAGGTGTATTTGTCCTTACACAAATGTTATGTAGTATACAACAAACGAGTATTATCTTTCATACCAAGGCCGGGCTATAAAGGATTCTTCCGCCTGAAATGTCCAGGCACCGAAACCTTGATTTGAGAACTCCAACTGTTCTTTCTACTATGGCCCTTGTACGGCCCGTGCCACATTGTAGTCTCTCTGTGCCTGTGTGTGTGTCACTTTGATGGGTGTCATCACCCATGGCAATAACGCATAGCCTTGGTCAGCTGAAGCAGAAAATGGAGAAAAGGTACATAAGTCTATAATCATGATGTGTTAGCAGATTACATTATTTGAAATTGTGTCCAGTGTGCAGCATTCTACATTCACCTTCCACATAGTGTGGTACAAGCAAATAACCTGCATCTATGCCAATAACTTGCCTATTGTTTACAGCATACACATCACAAAAATGCCATTGGCCTGGTCCTCTGTAATACCTCCATAGTTTAAATGTCAGGATGTGTGGGTACCTTTACACAAATGTGTCACTCATCATCCTTACGCTCACATGACACATGGCATGGAGTTGCTTCCATTAGTGCAAAAATGTAGTTCCATCAACATTTTTGGATGCAAAAGTTTCCATGTGTCAAGCATGGACATGAAAGCAGATGTTTTTAACCCTGTGAGTTTTGATATTCACATATTAGTGCAAACTGGCCATTTTGTGGACACCATACATTATTTACTATGTGTGTATGGAGGTTGGACATTAACATTGGCATAAGTATACTGCATATACTGCAAGGCAAGACACCTTGGTGCAAGTGTACACCATATCTTTGACAATGTTTGTTATCTATTCATTGTGTGTTGGCGCTGGCACCTGTGGTGCTGTTTCCCACTGTGACAGACACAAAATGCCCTTGTAGACGTTGTTATTAGTTGTGATAGGGGATTTGTTGTGTGTATGCAATGTGATGTGTACTTCCTGCACAGTCTCGTCCCTTGGATGAGAGCTAGGGTGGTGACGTTTCTCTCAATTATTTTCTGGTTGTTTACTTTGTCTGCTATTTATTTCATTAGTTGTGTTATGTTAAGCAGCATTGTCGAGCATGACTATTGCAGAAATAGTGTCTGTGAATCATTTGCTTACTCATAGAAGTGTGTAATGTCATCTCTCCTCTTTCCTATGAGAACACCTTCTGGGCCACTGAATTCCCACCAGAGATTAATTGTTTTCTCTTTGCCTAGTTGTAGCTGTTCAATGTGAAGTGTGCTTACATAAATGTCCGGGACAATATCTGGATGTGCACATGGTTCATCATGATGTTTGGTGTGCCACTATACATCGGTGATTGTGTAGAGAGCTAAGCTAACCTGCATGCAGAGCAAAGTGGTGGTATGTGCTTTCGTTTGACATACACAACATCCATGTTGTTCATGCTCAAACATAATTTATCAATGACGTATTTGCATGAATGAGCCGATACCATTGGTGCATTGTGGACGTGTTATCTTGTTGTGTGGAGCTGACATTAGGTTATGCAATACATTTGTCACAAACCTTGCAATGTAAGCTAAGTTACTCCCTCTTCAGATTTGTTGATACAGGTTACAGGGACTAATCATGGTGTATATGAGGATGACCCCTATGCTTCTGTATTCTCAGTTGGGATTCTGGAGGATGGCATACCACTTGAACACAGTGAAATGGATGCACTACATTGGAGAGGTATGTTGAAGTTGTGGTCTCAAGATATCTTGAGTGTTGAGGGCTAACAAATTGTCCATGGAATACAATGTTGCCATTTGCAAAGTGTGTGATGTCCTCTCTAGCGGGCTGCCTTATGATTACCTATTGGTATTTGAAACGTTCAGCATTATTTCTTCATATGACCAGGCAATGGGACAATGGCCATGTCCTCAACCATAGCATCATGCTAGATGACAGTCCCTCATCCCATGAGTCTGGTTTCTGTGGTCCACAATGTCTTATTGAATGTCAACATGACCAACACCAGGGCATAGGGTAGCACACACTATACATGATTGAGCATGGGAGATTGTTTGACATCCCATTCTTAAGTGTCATCTGTGGCAGGACTAGCAATGTAAGGGCAAAGGAGAAACTTAACAACAGTGGCAACATTTTATATTAGGCTACGATTGTGAATCAAAGGATTTAGGAACTGTGACCCACAAAACAGGAATTATGAACACTTGATGGATAACCCTTTGTTAGTTACAAAGCCATGGCAACTGCAGGACAGAATGATGACAGACTGAAAATGACTGTGAAAGGTAAAGTAATTGAAGCAGGATAGACCTTGAGAGCGCATGCAACATAGGCCATGGTTTACTAATAGGAGTGTGAGGGATGTAAAGACTCAACTTTGGAAAATGGTTTAGGTAATACACATCTTAGTACAGTTATGATTTTATGTGATTACCAAACAAATTAGAATGATGACAGACTGAAAATGACTGTGAAAGGTAAAGTAATTGAAGCAGGATAGACCTTGAGAGGGCATGCAACATAGGCCATGGTTTACTAATAGGAGTGTGAGGGATGTAAAGACTCAACTTTGGAAAATGGTTTAGGTAATACACATCTTAGTACAGTTATCATTTTATGTGATTACCAAACAAATTAGACTGAGTAAGTTGAAAAGCAGACCAATCAGATTTAACATGGAACTGAGTGATGGGTGCAAGGGCAAGGGAATGAACATAGGCAAAGTGAAATTGTATGAATGGAATGAAAAAAAAAGTTAAAGAAAGAAGGTAAGAAGGTACGATGGAAGGGCTGGAGGTAGATTATCTGACAGGACAAGCTAAAGTGGAAAACAATGATAGATTGTGAAGCAGCTTAAGAATATTGGAACGTGGACAATGAGGAATGCCGAAAGCTAGAAGGTGAGCACAATGTTGAGGGAATGGACCAAAGTGAGGTATGCCTTGAAAAAGATTATGATGCACCTGGGATTTGAGGAAATGAATCAAATGTTGTTCGGAGATCCATATTTAAAATAGGTGAGGTATGTTGTGAGCAAATGTCACTGCTGAATGTGCACTTTTAGCACATTACTTGAAATGTACGGCTTCAATATCTATCACTGTGAAGCATTGGACTAAGGGGAGCTAACACCACAGGCACTTGAATGGTAAGTATTGAACTCAATGGGGCTTATTTAGAAGCCCCTTGTACATCAGGTGCATCACTTTTTGTGAGGCACTGGTGGCGCAACCTGCTGGCCCATATTTACAAGGACTTGTAAAGACACCCTGCGTGGCTTTTCATGTCCTTGTGAATATGGCACCTTTACACGCAACACTTTGCATGAAAGGTGTGTGCCATGAGTGTTTCTGTGGGTGTTCCCATGCAACACACATGACTTCTGCTCCATTTCCAGATTTACGAGAAATTGTAAACCTGGGAATGTGTCAGAATGATACGCCTCCCCAGGGGAGGAGTAGGGAGGCGCAACAAGGAGAAATGTTTTCATTTCTCTGCGTTTCTTTCCTCTTTTTATGTGTGCTGCATTCTGCAGTGCACATCGGAAGAGCAAATCATCGCTTGTGATTAGCTTTGTGCAGGAAGGTGTCTCTTCCTGCACAAAAACAATACTCCACGTGACGCAGGCACCCTTGCACCATAGTTCAAGGGTGCCTGCATCAGGTCATGGCAGCTAATTGTGCGCCAGCGCAGGGGAGAGAAGAGGGATCTGTCATATCGTTGTACATATGACACATCCCTTTGCTTCAGAATCAACGCAGCATGGCACAGCCAAATGGCTTGAGGCACTGCGCTGCATTAAATCCTTGTAAATAAAGCCCAATTAATTTTGGAAGACTGTATTCCTTGAGTGACAAAGTGGGTTGCCAGTCAATTACCAGCCTACTCCCTTGGTGGGATTAGTTACATATGTGTTGTGCTTTGACATTATATGATTGTGTATTACAGTTAGCCCAGAAACAATATATGCACAATGCAATTTCCTACATGTGCAATTTAAAAGTGTTGACCTACATGATTGAGTAGCTTGAGGTGTGTGGTGTGTTCAAGTTGTACTTACCAACAAGCAGTCCATTTCCATAGGTGCCATTCTGGAACCACTGGTTGATGACAGATTGGCGGAAGATAAAAGAATCATAAACACTGCCTGGGTACTTGGCCACAACATTCAGGAACACACCAAGATGGTCAACTATTGCCTGCACATTTATGGAGTAGGTGTGATTCCTGTTTCTGTAGATATGGGCATTGTCTGCAGGAGGCCCAAGTTGCACATGGGTGCAGTCCATTTTCCCCAACACATGTGAAAACCAGCAATGGCATAAAAGCCTTGCTTGTTGGTGAGTTGTTCTTGCGCAGTGTTGGGGAAGTGGAGATACTGCGGTGACAGGCTGATGATGGCATCCAGGACAGTGGGGAGGAACCTGGAGAAGGATGTCTGGGAAACTCCGGCCACTCTGGCGGTGGTCAGTTAAATGGTCCCTGAGGCCAGCATGTGCAGCACAGCAAGTAGCTTTGTCTGGGATGTTTGTGCTTCACTGGGATGTGGCCTGCAGCCTTGGTGCAATCTGGTTGAGGAGGTAGAGAAAGGAGCCCCTTTTTAGCCTGTAATGGACTATGACCTCCTCTGGCCGGAGGTGTATGAGGGTGATCCTCTGGCGGTAGATCCGCTCTCTTCGGCGCCGTTGCCTCTGTGGTGGTGGTCTTCTTGGTGCTCCGAGTTGCAGTAGCAGAAGCTCCATGGCGTCATTGAGGTTGCCAATGATGAACTGGGATTGTCTTCCTTACATACAGGATGTGTTTGCACCATTTTTAGGACCAGGTAAGTATTGACAATAGAAAAATACAGCTAATTGGACTTAGCAGCAGTTTTTTTTGTATTGCGACGTACAAGGAAATCCTTATAAATATCGCATTGTGTGTTTTGCAGAAGTTTTTACGTCGGAATGTCTACCTTGCATCTAATTTTCGGTAAGTCACGCTAACAGAAATGGCGCTATTGAAAATACACGTTTACGCAGGAAAAATTCCTCTAACTTGAATTAGTGGCAACTTGTAAATATGGCAATAAAAAAAAGCCACCGTAGTATAAAAATATTTACGCTACAGCGGCGTTAAATCCTTGTAAATATGCCCCTGAGTTTATAGTTTCCCTTATTGACTTCTTTTTGTTTCCATCCCTTCCTGTTTCATCAGAAGAGATTTGGAAATCCCTTGTTGAACCTTTCTAGAAACCTAGAAAACACAATTTTCCCATCTTCTTCAAATGTGTTCCCTCTCCAAGGGCATGAGTTGGTCGATGCCCTCTCCCTGGTATGGCCTCAGGGTCGGTTATAGGCATCTTTGCCAATTTCAATTATT
Source organism: Calotriton arnoldi (assembly GCA_963921515.1). Lineage (NCBI taxonomy): Eukaryota > Metazoa > Chordata > Amphibia > Caudata > Salamandridae > Calotriton > Calotriton arnoldi. The sequence continues at coordinate 219,618 of CAWUFW010012376.1, read as the reverse complement.
TTGAGGGTGAAAACAAATCTCAAGAAAACCAAAATGATGTTCTAATGGTTGTGTTCTAGTGATTTTTTTTAACCATGGATTATCTTCATGACCCCAATTTGAGATCCCAATCTCCAAGCTCTCTTGCTTCCAGGATCTTTCAAGTGGGGTTTGGAACTTGACAGCTTAACTTTGCACGCCCAGGGGTCTTCACTAGGGGTAGCCTCTTGCACTCTGTTACATGAGATGCCCTTCAACTGCTAGAGCAAATGTCCAACATTGGTGTAACTTTGAAAATGGGTGTGTAGCCAAATGTTTTAAATCTTTCTCCTGTGATTGAGCAAGCATATTAGGGGGTATGTTTACAAGAATAGCCACTAAACAGTTTTTGAGTTGGTTAGCGGCAATTTTCTTAACGCTGTCTATCGCCAAAAACTTTCGCCCTGTTAGCGACGTATTTACAATATGTTGCTACATGGCGATAGTACCAGGTAGCTGCAGTGAAAACAGCCGCTAACACTAGCGTCAAGGCGATAAAAAAATGTATGTTAGCGAAAGAAAAATGATGAAAGGCTAATTAGCAGCAAAAAAATTCACGTTAGTAACCCAACGTCACTTTTCAGCCTCTAGAGGTACAAATAGCCTATAAATCCACCTCCAATGGAAAATAAAAACAATGGAATGCAGAATGGAGCAGCCAGGGCCAAGTTCAGAACAGGTCTACAACCCCCCAAACCCCCAGCCAGGATGACCAGCCAGAGTCCCAGGGTAAGAGGAAATGCAGAATCAGGGCCTCACTTAAGAAAAGAGACGCATTGCTGGGGAAAACCAGTGGTGCAGCACTTTTCATAGCGCCATCCTTGCAACACCATGGCAGCCAATGCCTGGAAGCGCAGACAGTCTCCGGGGCCCAGAGGCCTCGCTGGGCCTGTGTCTGAGACCCGGAGTGGGAGGCGGCAGTGCTGTGGAGTCGTGCGGCCTGATGGTAGAGGCAGGCCGCATCGGGCCCAATCCTGTGGGCCGTTGTGGAACACATTGAGGCGCGTGCGATTGCCCTTACCTGGTGGCAGGTCGCATGGAGACACATTGCTGACCTGTGTGAGAAGACTGCCTGGAGCCCCTTGGAGCTGTGATCAGTAGAGGCGCTTCTGTGCACCGACGTAGGGAGGTCTGCATTGCATAACCACTATACCAGGGTGCATGGAGGAGATTGCCAATGGTGGGCCGTGCCTCTCTGCATCACAGGCCGGAGGATGTGGCGCTGCCCGAACGATGTGGAGGGTGAGGCCCCTGAGCTGTCCTGAACTTGTGTGGTGGGAGCGCTGCAACTTCACACCTAAGGGGGCCCTGTTGATTCACCTGCAACAGGAGGTTCCCCAGCAGACTTGGTGGTGACTGGTGTACCCAGGCTTGTGAAATCCTGCTAGCTGAGTCACTGATTTGGAGAGAGCACAGCAGACTGAGCCCCGGTGTTGATGTCCAGGTGAGAAGAAGGTGGGACGCGAAGCTGAGGAGGCCCGGGGGTCGAGTCCGGCCCAGGCCTATCACCTGTGGGTGGCGCACACCATGCCCTGAGCAATCCCTGCACTGAGGCTGACCTACATCACTGAGAGCACCGCACAAGACTGGTGGGGGACTCCACTAACTGGCTTTAGTCACTGATATTGGCCGTTGGTGGCGGCGGGTGCCAGGGGCACGGGGGTCGGTTCAGGCCCAGGCTCTTGGGCGCGCAGCTTGATCTGCCATCACTCACTGGGGCACTGGGGAACATGGAATCTGGTCACCACTGTTATATGGAAGGAGGCAACCGTGTGGTGCTGCCATTCCTCACCCCCTTGGGGGTACGGGGGATTCCATCAGTGCCGCCCAAACGAAGATTCCTGTCTAGCATACACCTGACTGGAAGAAAGGGGCTGCATGGCCACACTGCACTGCACCGCATGTCATACATAGTGCCTGGACATCTGAGCAATGATGGCCCGCCTGCAGATGGGGGAGGCATTACATTTGGCCGCTCTGCCGTGACGGTGAACCGAGAGGCTGGGGATCGCTGGCAGCAGGGGCAGGTAGCAGTGGACAGCCTGGACTCCAAACTAGACTCTGTACTTGCAGTGGTAACCTCCCACGAACAAGCGGGCACTTCCTTTGAGTGCCACATAGACAAATTCACATTCGACTTCATCCTGGAGCGTGCAGATCATCACAGGCTGACTTACAAGTTACACGACATTGAGCAAGAACTGCCCAAATCCCCAGAGTACCCTGAGCGCAGAGTTAGAGGTGTAGCAGCTAACGGCACATGTGAAGTCACTGGCAAGAACAGTGGAGGATAAGGAGGGCCGCTCCCAGCGTAACAACGTGAGGGTGTTGGGTCTGCCTGAGGAAGCAGAAGGGCCTGATGCAGTGGCAAATACTGAGACATTGTTGCGTGACCTACTGTTGTGGAGCAGGCCCATCAAGTGCAGGTGAGCCGCCAGCTGCCGGGGACAGGTCCTAGACCCTTTCTCTTCCGCCTCCTACAGGGATTGTGATGCTGTCCTGAGGGAGGTACGCAAGCTAGGGGAGGTGAAAATGTTTAATGACACAGTTATTTTCTTCCCTGACTTTGCCACGGGAGTGCAGAGGCAGAGGGGCTCATCTCTGGTGGTTAAATGATACCTCCGAGAGTTGGGCATCAAATACTCCCTCCTCTACCCATAAAGGCTGCGAGTGATCCCAGATGTTGACATGCAAATCATTGGCGCCGCTGAGCAGCTCTGGACCTGGCTGCAATCTACTGGTCACCAGGTGCTGCGGACAGGGAGTGAAGGGTTTGCGTAACAAGCTGTCATTCATGGAGCCAGTCACACAGGTAGGTGTAGGAGGAGCAGGCGTCCCCGCCACAACTACAAGCCACCCCTAATCTGCAGCAGGTTATACAAGATAGGCGGAAGGCGCTGCATGTGGTGGCGACAATGTGCAATTGCACTCAGACTGGATCCCAACACTTCCCCTGAACACTCCGCCAGCGACGTGGGCTCTACTGCGGCGTGGTCATCCGGTGCGGAGTCCGTGCAGCCTGTGAATCCTCATAAGGCAGATAACCTAATTTAATGGTGACTGGTTGTGCGTCTCTCCTTCTTCCGTGGTTACAGACAGCTCAGGAGAGTCTCCAGTTTTCTGTGGTTCCTGGTCTCCAGCTTCCTGTTGCTGAAGTTCTGGTGTACCGAGGTCAGCACTTAGAGGGGCTGAGGTCCAGTTGTCACCCAAAGGGAATGGAACAGTTGTTCAGGTGAGCGATGCATGTCAGGGGTGGTGGCGGTGGTGGTCTCCTTGATGCTCAGAGCTGCAATGGCAAGAGGTAGACCTTGCCAAGGGTTAATTGTGGTAGTTCTTCTATTATGCAAGGGCCTCATAAGGCCCAAGCGGCACTCTTGCAACTCTGTGATGTCATGTGTTTGACTTTCTGGTGGCGCATTGTGCCATAACACGTTTACAAGGCTGAGTAAAGCCACATTACGTGGCTTTTCATGGACTTGTAAATATGTGCCCATTTCACGCATTAAACAGTGTGAAAGAGGCGTTCAATGGGTGTTGCAGTGGGCATTCCCATGCCAAAGCAATGAAATCTGAAGCATTCCCAGGTTTACGAGAAACCGTAAACCTTCGGAATGCGTCAGAATCTAACACCACACCAAAGGTGGCGTTTGGGAGGCGCTACGAGGATTAATGTTTTCATTTCTCCTCTTTTTTCACTTTTTCTATGTGTGCAGCATTCTGCAGCACACAAAGAAAGAGGAAATACCCTGGATTGATAAGTTTTGTCCAGGTAGGTGTCCCTTCCTGCACAACATCAATCAACTCCGCAACACAGTCACCCTTGCACCATGGTGCAAGGGTGCCTGCATTGGCGCATGGCTGCCATGGTGCACCAATGTAGGGGAAAAAGACAGGGAGACTTATTCATGCGCCCCTTGTGACTTTTTAATTGCCGCCTGTGCGTCATTTTCTTGATGTACTTGCAGCATGATTTGTGCACCATGTTGTGCTGTATTTACAAAGTGATGCATCTAGGCATATGCGTGACCTTGTAAAGCCCTGTGCCACATTATACCTGTGTCAGGTATGATGTATGCAGGGTGGGCATTCCCACGCAAATCTATCAGATTTCACTGCGACAATTCTAGGACACCACTGCATCAAAACCTTACACCTGCCTCATGGCAGGCATATGGGTGGCGCAGTGCCATAGGGATAGGCTGGCCCCATGCATTGCTGGAGTTGCGTCATGCTTGCGACACAACTGCAGCAATGTGTGGCTTTAGCGCCGACAGATACATCAAGATTCCAGACTTATCTGTCATTGATTGCGACATGGAGCGTCGTACAGTAAATACGGCGCAGCCATGGTGTCGCAAGGAGGGCGCAGTGAAAACTGTCCAATCGCTGTTTTATCGCAGCGATGCAACACTTTTCATGAATGGGGCCCAGAAATGCTCCCTATCTTATTGATAGGGCGCATTCCTGTCCTTTTGTTTTTGCGCAGGGCAGCGCAGCAATATTCCTTGCAGCGCTGTCCTGCACCCAAACATCTTATATGTGGGCCCAAGTGTGAGAACCAATTTTAAGACCAGCTATTTTCTGGCCTTAAAAAACTGCCTCTAATTGGACTTTGGGGCAGTTTTTTGGGTTTATCAACGTTCTGGGATTTCCTTGTAAATGTCGCGTTGTGTGTTTAGTGGCAGTTTTTTCATGGGAACGCCTACCTTGCATCTCATTTTCATTGAGTCCGGCTAAAAGAAGTGGCAATCTTGAAAATTCCTGTTTACACTTGAAAATTGCCGCTAACAGGAGTTAGCAGCAATTTGCAAATACGGTGATAAAAAAAGCCGCCGTAATGTCTAAAAATTGACGCTATGGTGGCATTAAGTACCCCTAGATTTCTTGTGTAAAGTTTTTCTTTTATTCTTTTGAATCTAGCAGTTTCCACTCTTTTGTGCCACCGCATATGTATAAGGCCACGTAAAGCCACTTTACCTGGCTTTTTATGGCCTTATAAATACGTGCCCCTTTCCCGCAGAACACTGCGTGAAAGGGGCACACAACACCCATGGAACCTGACACATTCCCAGATATACGAGAAATCATAAACCTGGGAATGCGTCAGAACCTAATGACACCCCAGGGGTGGCATTAGAGGGTCGCAGAGAGAAGAAATGTTTTAATTTCTCCTTGTGCTTTTCGTTTTCTATGTGTGCATTCTGCATAACCCTGGGCGTTTAAATCCGCTCCGCTCGTGGAGTTTGCGGATTTTTGGCAACTCCGCATTCCGCGTAGAACGCAGAGTTACCGAAAACTCCGCGCTCCGCAGCGGAGTTTTTTCTTTTTCGCGCTTTCAAAATGCATTTTCGCGCGCGCTGTAGCGACTTACCGGGATCCCTGCGTTCGCCGACGAGATTTCCTATCCGTTCGCATGCGCCACAAGATTTGGTAGCCGGCCGCACGGTCCCGCGAGAGTGTGCGATCGCGAACACGTCATTCGGACGCGCCATCGGACATCCGGCGGAAGTTCCGTGGAGATCGCGATGCCGAACACGCAGAATTTGCAATCTGGAGAAGAATATCTCACGAGCAGCATAAAACCTTTCTCGAAAATGATGATTTGAATGAAAAAAACTCCTCAGATTGACATTTCGCTGTACTTTTTTGTGCAAGGAGTCCTTTTTCTTTTTTTACTTTTTTTTTTAAGAGGAAGTAAGTGCCCCAGAGTCTCCAACTTCCTGTTCCTGTCCAGCAGGCTCCTCCCAGTGCTTTGTCCATGTCCTGTTCACTTTTCATTTGGATTTGGAGCTGGAAGGATCACTCTTTGTGCCTGCTGCATCATATATCATTGGATTTGAGGACTTTTGGATTTGAGATTTTACAAATTGAGAATTGGTGTTATTTGTTTGATTGTGGCATTGCACCTACATTTGTTTGTACTTTTCATCGTTTTAAAAAAATGTATTGTTGTGGGTGGCCTGTAGTTTCAGTAGGGGCCTAGTTGTTTTTCTTTGTATGTAATTTTTCTACTAGTTTTGTTTTATAAAGGAAACATGTTGCAAAGTTCACTACATTTTCTCCAACTTTTGCAATCAATTTGCAATATTAATTTAATTCGCTAGCCCAGTAGTCTGGCCCAATAGGCCTTTCAGCCAGTAGGCCCAGAGCTACTCATGGGTGCATGTAACAGCTGTTTCTGTGGTGTCTGTTGAATTTAAACATCATTTAGGGCATGGATGGCATTGGATTGAGTTGCAAAATGTGTTTTTTTGGGGGGTATTTCACTTTTTTGGTGTGTGTTAAATAAATGCCTTTGTTGGATGTGTGTGTGTGGTGTGGTTGTTGTGTAACTTCCAAACCTTTTTTAGCCCTGTGGATTTTCGTTTTTGCAATTTTGCATTAAAGCTGTGTTGTTTAGCATGCCTCCTTTGTCTGGCCATTTAGGCCTGCTTGAGTTCATTGTTTTCCAGGCCTCCTGCTTGTTGTGACTGTGAGTGACCATGTGGCTGGTGGCCATTTTGTGGTGGTAGTTTAGTAGTGTGCTGCTTTTGCCATATAGGCCTGCATGTTTTTCCTTTGCTCCTCTTGGCTTATGCTTCTTGTTGTTGTGGCCTGGCCATGTGGCTGGTGGCCATTTTGTGAAGCCAGGCAGTGTGCTTTTGCCATAGGCCTGCATTGTATATCTTCCCTTTCTTGTTGTTGTGGTGGACTGGCCATGTGGCTGGCGGCCATTTTGTGAAGCCAGGCAGTGTGCTTTTGCCATAGGCCTGCATTGCCTGCCTTCCCTTTCTTGTTGTTGTGGTGGCCTGGCCATGTGGCTGGCGGCCATTTTGTGAAGCCAGGCAGTGTGCTTTTGCCATAGGCCTGCATTGTCTGTCTTCCCTTTCTTGTTGTGGGTGGCCTGGCCATGTGGCTGGCGGCCATTTTGTGGAGCCAGCCATTGTACTTTTGCCATAGGCCTGCAAGCTTGTGGCCTAGTCTGCCAATAGGCCTTTCAGCCAGCAGGCCCAGAGCTACTCATGGGTGCATGAAACAACTGTTTCTGTGGTGTCTGTTGAATTTAAACATCATTTAGGGCATGGATGGCATTGGATTGAATAGCAAAATGTGTTTTTTTGGGGTATTTCACTTTTTTTGATGTGTGTTAAATAAATGCCTTTGTTGGATGTGTGTGTGGTGTGGTTGTACTTGTGTTGTGTAACTTTCCAACCTTTTTTAGCCCTGTGGATTATCGTTTTTGCATTTTTGTATTAAAGCTGTGTTGTTTAGCATGCCTCCTTTGTCTGGACAAATAGGCCTGCTTGAGTTCATTGTTTTCCAGGCCTCCTGCTTGTTGTGACTGTGAGTGACCATGTGGCTGGTGGCCATTTTGTGGTGGTAGTTTAGTAGTGTGCTGCTTTTGACATATAGGCCTGCATGTTTTTCCTTTGTTCCTCTTGGCTTACTGCTTCCATCCCCTTTGCCAGCTGCAGCTCCCTGAATCACGTGATGCGCAAATTAATGCCAAACAGGTTCCACTTCCATTACATTTGTATTTTTGTTTTTGTTCTTCTTCTTTCCTATCCAGTATACCATGAAAGACTTTGTTGTCAAAGTCTCAAAAATGGTTACACTGTTGTTATGTTTTTTTAATAACTGAGTTAATAAAATATAATATAACACTAACAAGTGTGACCACCACACAATAAGTTATATATTATATTTCAAACAAATCGCAAAGGTGCACCACTTAACAACAAGACAAGAAATAACTGGTCCGTGTCCATAGATTTTTTCTTTTAGTCTCTTCTTTTATTCACAATATTCTTTTTTTTTTAAAACACAGCCGACGCGTTTTGTCCAGTAATGGACTTCTTCAGGGCTGTAAATTTAACAAACATATATACACACATAAATATATACCTTTCACATTAGCATTTGGAGTGATAGTGTGTATACCTGGTAATTATATGAACATATCGGTATATCATCTGATTATCATGATTTCATATTTTTGGCATAATGGACAGGCTTATCACATATGCCATAATTGTGCAAACTATCTGTGTAACCCGCTGTGTACTTTGAAGGGGTGTGTGGTTCCATACTCACTTTGACACACGGGGTTTGATCGGCGAATATTTGATCGTTTCAAAATGGCGGCCGCATTTAACATTCCGGCAAGCACATCCCATTGGAAAACGGAAACGGGATATCTCGAGTTACCTTTGATGCTCCGTGAGTAAAGTTTTCATGATTTGTAATGATGGCTTATATCGAGTACCGGCACATGATGGTGGCTCACTGGATATAATAACTCCACTATGCCTATAATAGCCACATATACACGATCCCTTTTCTTGGCCGAAGACACCCTTAGATAGTGTCACATATCCATATTTATATATATAGTTTTTGATCGGACCACAAATCTTGGGACACATACACGCTTCGCTCGTGCAGCCTGGAAGCATAACATTCCACGCCGGATGATTGTTCCCACTAAGCTCCTATTATGTATCTACCATCTCAAGATGGCGGCTACATTCGACATCATTTGGGTTTCTTGACATAACTTCCTGTCTTTGGTATACAACGCCCGCAGCTGTGCCGCGTTAGGATGCCATTGCGGGCTATTTAAACGAGGCGGTGCATGGATATACTCCATACCGTCTTCGTTCTGCAGGAGGTGCTTTGGGTCCGATCATAGCCGTATCGAGGTAAGGTGGCATCTTGCCCGAGGAACTATAGTTTTCAGGCTATTTGACCGCGTAATCAAATAGAGTCCATGTCTTATGGGGTCATACTGCGTAGCACAATCCGCATTCTATGCATTGATGTCCCGAGGAGGGGAGTGGCTCAGTCCTCTTCATTTGATCCCCCCTTAATCTGAATTAAGGACTGAGCATACTCCCATAAGGGTGTGTTTCCGTATATATATGCGATACGGTATGGGTACACTGATGGCTTAAAATCTAGATATCTATATGCTTGATAGGCGTCTTGCACCACAACCTGGTACACTTGTGTCTTTGGGGTATTAGATCTTGTTATTCCATCACGCACCGACCTGGTTGGTATTGGAAGGATATGCTGGACGCTCTGTCTTTTGCCTGATCCCTTATACATATTATTGTTATAACATGCTGTATGAAATAGGTGTCTGTGCCTTCCTATGTACGACTGTGTGGGGATATATTTATTTGATATCGCGGTTTCTCAGACTCCCTGATGATTGATATTGACTAGTCGTGTGTCTTTTCATTGTAGGGACAATAGGGGCCATGGTTATTATTACTATTCCAGACATCAATTCTGTTGTCCTGACATATAGCCTTTGAATTCTTCTACAGGCTGGATCGGGTGATTACCCTATTACTCTCGGCCCACCTTATCGTGGTGAGGCCTTTGAAATGGTTCTGAAAGGTGTTATCATACCTTGGATTCTCTCTCTCTTCTAAAGAGAAGTACTTATCTCCGTTACATTCAGTAAGTCACTATATACTGTTACTCGGTACAGTCAAACAGTATCTTTCTTTGAGGTCATATGGTTACAGCTTTTGATCTCTTTCTTGATATAGTTCCTGCTGAAACGAGTTTGTGTAAATTCTACTTGTAAAACGTACCCACCGCGGATACTCCGACGCTGATACCTCCTAGGAGTGCCCGGTTTCTTGCTTTCATGGTGGGTATCTTTGATACATGGTTGATAAATCTAGTCTCTCCTCTACGTGTCACTTAGGCATAACTTTTTTTCTCTTTTTCTTTGGGAATGGATTATCTGGTTGGCTACTCACACCAGGCGACCTTGTGTCTGGTATTTTCGCTATATTTACTCCCTTGATTTCTTAGCCTGTTAATGAGGAGGAAGAATCATGGTACCTCACATACTCTTCTCAAGCTCTTTCTCCATACTTCTCTGCGTCATGTGCTTTCTTCTCCCTGTCCTTTTTGTATATATTTATTGTACATATGGAATGGTATATCTCTTGTAGTGCTGTATATAGATGTATAGTAAGGCAAATGTTTGAAATAAGATGTTAGTCAAGTTGTCATGTTTTGTTGATTTTGTCATAATGTGGCTAGTCATTGTGATATAAGTTATGTGCATAGCAGTCCTGTCTCAATAGTTATATATTTTTGTACTTTTTATTGTGAGTATGTAAGTTTGTGTTTGTATTATTTTTATATATATATATATTTGTGTGTATATATGTTTGTTAAATTTACAGCCCTGATTAGTCCATTACTGGACGAAACGCGTCGGCTGTGTTTTTTTATAAAAAAGGATATTGTGAATAAAAGAAGAGACTAAAAGAAAAACTCTATGGACACGGACCAGTTATTTCTTGTCTTGTTGTTAAGTGGTGCACCTTTGCGATTTGTTTGAAATTGTTATAATCCTGTGTTGGATTGCACCGTGGCAGTGGGTGCATTAACAGTGTGCACACATGATTGATGGGGATTCCCATTGGATATATAATAATTAGGGATAGCGGGTCAGGTGCTTGGCCTTTACAGGGTACACTGTCAAAGGTTTGTTCTACTCAAAAATTACTCCCTGTGTATGCACTGGCCTGCCCTATCACTTGTATCTTTTACTACTAACCACGATAGACATGCCTAGCTTCAAGGATAGAAGACAGGAATTAGCTCAGGACCTCTTTTCATCAAGACAGACTGCGGGAGGCACATCAAGCAGTGCCGTAAAGATAGAGGGTCTGAAAACTAAGTTTCAGAAGTTGGAAAAATTAAAAAACAAGAAATGTCCAGGTGGTAGGACGGCACCACCCTGGCCAAATATATGGAGAATGATAAGATCCCACGAGGCCTCAGAATTTTAATCTTTCCTACCTTTGAGGACCTGGATCCCGACTCATTGAAGGATTGGGAGGAAAATCTCCATAATGCATCATTTAATATAATGCGTATATTATCCAAAACGCAGAGAAGAAGGGCTGTAAGTTACAGTCAGAAATAGAAGACCTTGAGAAAGAGATTGTAGCTTCAGACTTAAAAGACACAATAAAAAGAACTATGATATTCTAGACAAAATATTAGATGAATATCAAATATATTTGAGGGACAAAAAAGTCAAAAAGATCAAGAGAGATGATAAGGACTACAGGGATGGGAGGATTTATACATTCTCTCATAGATATGATAACCTCAAAGTAACAGGAGAAGGAAAGAGACAACGAGAGGAAACATCTGAACTAGCATTAATAGACAATACTAGCTCTCTTTCGTCAGTGGCCAGCTCGGTTAATACCGAAGAAACACCAGGCACATCTGACATAGAAAATCGAGCTACTTTTTTAGTGGAAATGGAACGACTGAAGTTAGGTGTAAAAACCACGAGAAAAGATCAAAAACAAGAAGGGGGGGAGGAGATGGCAGAAACAAGAGAGTGCGGAACGTAACAATTGCCATGTCCACCAGGTCCAAGACAACCTTGGAGATACAACAGTAGAAGAAAGAGTGGGAGGGTTGACACAAGAACTTATTATTGTTAACCTATCCTCTAGAATGTTGCCGGAAATTGATATATCTGTACTGAGTAGAGGCTTGGGGTTCTGCCCCACCCAATTTGGAAATGACACAGATATCTTTGTTGACTTGTATAAATTCACCAGAATATTAAAGTTAAAAGATCACTTTATTCGGAATCTTGTTGTGTGTACCAAGAGCATGGGGAATTTACACCACCGACCCATACTGTTTCAGATTTGCATACTTTACAGCTGATGATGTCACTACAGGATGAAATACCGATCAAGGTTAATAGGTTGAGAGCTGAATTGGACATCTCAGAAAATATGCAAATTGATAGTGGTCTGAAGTCTCGATCTAAATTTATTCCAGTAGGGACACACCCTAATATAGATCTTTTTAGGGACAGAGTCACTGAGGGCTTTCATAAAATCCTGGAACATCCAACTCCCCAGAATAGAATTAAATTCAACCTTTCAGTGGAGGAAAATCAGGCACTGAAGGATTTAAGATCTGACCCCTCCATTGTCATTCGAGAAGCAGACAAGGGGGGGGGGGAATGTGGTGATAATGAACAGGGAGAGTAACATGAAGGAAATCGACCGCCAGTTGGCGGATACCACATGCTACAGGAAGGTTCCGGGGAATCCTATAAAAACATTGAGTACCCATATTAACATGAGACTAGTGGAATGGCGGGAGATTGGCCTATTAAGTGATGAAGAGTATAAATATTTGATGGTTAGTGAACCCTCCTTTCCCTGCATATATGTGCTCCCCAAAATACATAAGGGGGGCCCATTTCCACCTGGACGTCCGATTATTTCGGGGGTCAACATCCCGACAGAGAAGCTGTCTGAATATGTAGATCAATTTCTGGAACCCCTAGTTCGTAATTTGCCTGCTTACATCAAAGACAGCAAAGACATCTTAAATAAATTTGACGGTCTTGCATGGTCTGAAAATCTTCTTTTTGTCACCATGGATGTAGCCAGTCTATATACTTGCATAAGGAAGGAATTTGGGGTGAAAGCTCTGGAACTCTTCCTGGGACAAAGAACAGCAGACCATTATATGCATAACGAAATTCTATTGGAAATGACAGATATCATCTTGTCTAAAAACGTTTTTCTGCACGATGCCCAATGGTACCACCAAATACAGGGCATGGCGATGGGCTCCAGGTTTGCTCCTGCTTATGCCGGACTCTTTATGGGTTGGTATGATCGGAAGCATGCCTGGGGCCGCCGTGCTGCGAAGTGGACAGACCATATTATATTCTGGGGCAGATACATTGACGATCTGATCATGCTTTGGGATGGACCTGCCTCAGATTTGCTAGAGTATCATACTTTTCTCAATGAGAACCCCTTCAATGTACGATTCACTATCAATTTTAGTGGTGAACGAATTGATTTTTGGGATATTACCTTCTTTGTTTAGAACAACTGTATACAAAGATCACTTAATCGGAAGAGTACAGCATGTAACAGCACTCTACACTCAGGCAGCGCACACCCCCGACATGTAATTAACAACATCCCATACGGGGAGATGATACGCATGAGGAGGAACTGTAATACGGAGGAGACTTTTTCTGAAAATATCAAACAGACTATACGGCGGTTCCTAGCACGTGGTTATCTCCCTGGTATATTAGAAGAGGCAGAGAAAAGGATCTCTAACATATCTAGAGATACCACCTTAAAACCTAAGGACCCAGTTAAATCTAAGAAGGCCCCAGTCTCTTTTAATACTCAATTTAATAGCCAAAGTGACAGGGTTTACAATGTATTACGCAAACATTGGCACCTACTCACCAATGTATCTAGTCTAAAAGAGACGCTAGCCCCCAGTCCGAAAATAACATATAGGAGGGGTAGAAATTTGAGAGATTTATTTTGCCCCAGCTACATTACCATGCCAAGGACGGATACTTGGTAACCTCATACAACCAAGGGCTTTTACACCTGTAAAAATTGTAACATCTGCACATTAGGGAAAGATAAAACTAAATCTTTCAATTTCAATACCAGCCGGGTTCCTCACATCAATCATCTAATCAATTGCAATACGAAGTACGTAACATATGTCCTGGGCTGCCCATGCAATAAGATCTACGTGGGCAGCACCATAAGGTCTCTAAAAATGAGAGTTCAGGAGCACAAATACCCTATGACGTTTCATATGCAAGAAAACCACTCTACTGACAATAATGTATGGTTTATGGGTATTGATCACATACCGGCCAACCCGAGAGGGGGGGTTAGGGAACTAGCCCTAAGGAAAAATGAAGCAGGCTAGATATGCAAACTCCGTAGTGTTGAATTGGGGCATAATAGTGATGAGGAAATGCATTACTTCCTCTAGAATGGGGGGCTGATAACTGGCTATGACGTCTGGGCTCAGATTGTATGCTATGCATTAGGGTCCTTAAGGTGCGCATGATGATGTATCTGCCAATATGACTCCTTAGGATTTAGACCAGGGGTATAGCTGTTTGTAGCTTGACATCTGTTTGAAAAATGAAAAAGTGTTTTTTATACATGTAATTTTCCGTTTGGATCTGCTCCTCTCCTACTCTGTCCCTCTTTACTCTGGCCTTATCATATGTGGTCTTACATACTATGTCTTAACTCATGCCACTGTGGAATTGTTCAGCATAATTTCTCGTGATATTTAGACACCTCTCGTATGGAATAGTTCACTTATACACTGTGTGAACTGTGGGTGCTGCAACCGTTGGATATCCCTTAACATGTGTTTGTATTGTGTTTATTATATTAAATTACTCTCTGGTAGCTCCGAATACTGGATCATACTTACTCAGTGTGATTCACAACCTTTGACATTAGCATTTGGAGTGAGTGTGTATACCTGGTAATTATATGAACATATCGGTATATCATCTGATTATCATAATTTCATATTTTTGGCACAATGGACAGGCTTATCACATATGCCATAATTGTGCAAACTAACTGTGTAACCCGCTGTGTACTTTGAAGGGGTGTGTGGTTCCATACTCACTTTGACACACAGGGTTTGATCGACGAATATTTGATTGTTTCAAAATGGCGGCCGCATTTAACATTCCGGCTAGCACATCCCATTGGAAAACGGAAACGGGATATCTCGAGTTACCTTTGATGCTCCGTGAGTAAAGTTTTCATGATTTGTAATGATGGCTTATATCAAGTACCGGCACATGATGGTGGCTCACTGGATATAATAACTCCACTATGCCTATAATAGCCACATATACACAATCCCTTTTCTTGGCCGAAGACACCCTTAGATAGTGTCACTTATTCATATATATATATAGTTTTTGATCGGACCACAAATCTTGGGATACATACACGCTTCGCTCGTGCAGCCTGGAAGCATAACATTCCACGCCGGATGATTGTTCCCACTAAGCTCCTATTATGTATCTACCATCTCAAGATGGCGGCTACATTCGCGCATCATTTGGGTTTCTTGACGTAACTTCCTGTCTTTGGTATACAACGCCCGCAGCTGTGCCGCGTTAGGATGCCATTGCGGGCTATTTAAACGAGGCAGTGCATGGATATACTCCATACCGTCTTCGTTCTGCAGGAGGTACTTTGGGTCGGATCATAGCTGTATCGAGGTAAGGTGGCATCTTGCCCGAGGTACTATAGTTTTCAGGCTATTTGACCGCGTAATCAAATAGAGTCCATGTCTTATGGGGTCATACTGAGTAGCACATCCCGCATTCTATGCATTGATATCCCCAGGAGGGGAGTGACTCAGTCCTCTTCATTTGATCCCCCCTTAATCTGAATTAAGGACTGAGCATACTCCCATAAGGGTGTGTTTCCGTATATATATGTGATACGGTATGGGTGCACTGATGGCTTAAAATCTAGATATCTATATGCTTGATAGGCCTCTCGCACCACAACCGGGTACACTTGTGTCTTTGGGGTATTAGATCTTGCTATCCCATCACGCACCAACCTGGTTGGTATTGGAAGGATATGCTGGACGCTCTGTCTTTTGCCTGATCCCTTATGCATATTATTGTTATAACATGCTGAATGAAATAGGTGTCTGTGCCTTCCTATGTACGACTGTGTGGGGATATATTTATTTAATATCGCGGTTTCTCAGACTCCCTGATGATTGATATTAACTAGTCGTGTTTCTTTTCATCGTAGGGACAATAGGGGCCATGGTTATTATTACTATTCCAGACATCAATTCTGTTGTCCTATATAGCCTTTGAATTCTTCTACAGGCTGGATCGGGTGATTACTCTATTACTCTCGGCCCACCTTATCGTGGTGAGGCCTTTGATATGGTTCAGAAAGGTGTTATCATACCTTGGATTCTCTCTCTCTTCTAAAGAGAAGTACTTATCTCCGTTACATTCAGTAAGTCACTATATACTGTTACTCGGTACAGTCAAACAGTATCTTTCTTTGAGGTCATATGGTTACAGCTTTTTATCTCTTTCTTGATATAGTTCCTGCTGAAACGAGTTTGTGTAAATTCTACTTGTAAAACTTACCCACCGCGGATACTTTGACGCTGATACCTCCTAGGAGTGCCCGGTTTCTTGCTTTCATGGTGGGTATCTTTGATGATACATGGTTGATAAATCTAGTCTCTCCTCTACGTGTCACTTAGGCATAACTTTTTTTCTCTTTTTCTTTGGAAATGGATTATCTGGTTGGCTACTCACACCAGGCGACCTTGTGTCTGGTATTTTCGCTATATTTACTCCCTTGATTTCTTAGCCTGTTAATGAGGAGGAAGAATCATGGTACCTCACATACTCTTCTCAAGCTCTTTCTCCATACTTCTCTGCGTCATGTGCTTTCTTCTCCCTGTCCTTTTTGTATATATTTATTGTACATATGGAATGGTATATCTCTTGTAGTGCTGTATATAGATGTATAGTAAGGCAAATGTTTGAAATAAGATGTTAGTCAAGTTGTCATGTTTTGTTGATTTTGTCATAATGTGGCTAGTCATTGTGATATAAGTTATGTGCATAGCAGTCCTGTCTCAATAGTTATATATTTTTGTACTTTTTATTGTGAGTATGTAAGTTTGTGTTTGTATTATTTTTAAATATATATATTTGTGTGTATATATGTTTGTTAAATTTACAGCCCTGATTAGTCCATTACTGGACGAAACGCGTCGGCTGTGTTTTTTTATAAAAAAGTATATTGTGAATAAAAGAAGAGACTAAAAGAAAAACTCTATGGATACGGACCAGTTATTTCTTGTCTTGTTGTTAAGTGGTGCACCTTTGCGATTTGTTTGAAATTGTTATAATCCTGTGTTGGATTGCACCATGGCAGTGGGTGCATTAACAGTGTGCACACATGATTGATGGGGGATTCCCATTGGATATATAATAATTAGGGATAGCGGGTCAGGTGCTTGGCCTTTACAGGGTACACTGTCAAAGGTTTGTTCTACTCAAAAATTACTCCCTGTGTATGCACTGGCCTGCCCTATCACTTGTATCTTTTACTACTAACCACGATAGACATGCCTAGCTTCAAGGATAGAAGACTGGAATTAGCTCAGGACCTCTTTTCATCAAGACAGACTGCGGGAGGCACATCAAGCAGTGCCGTAAAGATAGAGGGTCTGAAAACTAAGTTTCAGAAGTTGGAAAAATTAAAAAAACAAGAAATGTCCACGTGGTAGGGCGGCACCACCCTGGCCAAATATATGGAGAATGATAAGATCCCACGAGGCCTCAGAATTTTAATCTTTCCTACCTTTGAGGACCTGGATCCCGACTCATTGAAGGATTGGGAGGAAAATCTCCATAATGCATCATTTAATATAATGCGTATATTATCCAAAACGCAGAGAAGAAGGGCTGTAAGTTACAGTCAGAAATAGAAGACCTTGAGAAAGAGATTGTAGCTTCAGACTTAAAAGACACAATAAAAAAGAACTATGATATTCTAGACAAAATATTAGATGAATATCAAATATATTTGAGGGACAAAAAAGTCAAAAAGATCAAGAGAGATGATAAGGACTACAGGGATGGGAGGATTTATACATTCTCTCATAGATATGATAACCTCAAAGTAACAGGAGAAGGAAAGAGACAACGAGAGGAAACATCTGAACTAGCATTAATAGACAATACTAGCTCTCTTTCGTCAGTGGCCAGCTCGGTTAATACCGAAGAAACACCAGGCACATCTGACATAGAAAATCGATCTACTTTTTTAGTGGAAATGGAACGACTGAGGTTAGGTGTAAAAACCACGAGAAAAGATCAAAAACAAGAAGGGGGGGAGGAGATGGCAGAAACAAGAGAGTGCGGAACGTAACAATTGCCATGTCCACCAGGTCCAAGACAACCTAGGAGATACAACAGTAGAAGAAAGAGTGGGAGGGTTGACACAAGAACTTATTATTGTTAACCTATCCTCTAGAATGTTGCCGGAAATTGATGTATCTGTACTGAGTAGAGGCTTGGGGTTCTGCCCCACCCAATTTGGAAATGACACAGATATCTTTGTTGACTTGTATAAATTCACCAGAATATTAAAGTTAAAAGATCACTTTATTCGAATCTTGTTGTGTGTACCAAGAGCATGGGGGAATTTACACCACCGACCCATACTGTTTCAGATTTGCATACTTTACAGCTGATGATGTCACTACAGGATGAAATACCGATCAAGGTTGATAGGTTGAGAGCTGAATTGGACATCTCAGA
The DNA here is from genome assembly GCA_963921515.1 of Calotriton arnoldi. Classification (NCBI taxonomy): domain Eukaryota; kingdom Metazoa; phylum Chordata; class Amphibia; order Caudata; family Salamandridae; genus Calotriton; species Calotriton arnoldi. The sequence continues at coordinate 201,413 of CAWUFW010012376.1, read as the reverse complement.
AAATATGCAAATTGATAGTGGTCTGAAGTCTCGATCTAAATTTATTCCAGTAGGGACACACCCTAATATAGATCTTTTTAGGGAGAGAATCACTGAGGGCTTTCATAAAATCCTGGAACAGCCAACTCCCCAGAATAGAATTAAATTCAACCTTTCAGTGGAGGAAAATCAGGCACTGAAGGATTTAAGATCTGACCCCTCCATTGTCATTCGAGAAGCAGACAAGGGGGGGGGGGAATGTGGTGATAATGAACAGGGAGAGTAACATGAAAGAAATCGACCGCCAGTTGGCGGATACCACATGCTACAGGAAGGTTCCGGGGAATCCTATTAAAACATTGAGTACCCATATTAACATGAGACTAGTGGAATGGCGGGAGATTGGCCTATTAAGTGATGAAGAGTATAAATATTTGATGGTTAGTGAACCCTCCTTTCCCTGCATATATGTGCTCCCCAAAATACATAAGGGGGCCCATTTCCACCTGGACGTCCGATTATTTCGGGGGTCAACATCCCGACAGAGAAGCTGTCTGAATATGTAGATCAATTTCTGGAACCCCTAGTTCGTAATTTGCCAGCTTACATCAAAGACAGCAAAGACATCTTAAATAAATTTGACGGTCTTGCATGGTCTGAAAATCTTCTTTTTGTCACCATGGATGTAGCCAGTCTATATACTTGCATAAGGAAGGAATTTGGGGTGAAAGCTCTGGAACTCTTCCTGGGACAAAGAACAGCAGACCATTATATGCATAACGAAATTCTATTGGAAATGACAGATATCATCTTGTCTAAAAATGTTTTTCTGCACGATCCCCAATGGTACCACCAAATACAGGGCATGGCGATGGGCTCCAGGTTTGCTCCTGCTTATGCCGGACTCTTTATGGGTTGGTATGATCGGAAGCATGCCTGGGGCCGCCGTGCTGCGAAGTGGACAGACCATATTATATTCTGGGGCAGATACATTGACGATCTGATCATGCTTTGGGATGGACCTGCCTCAGATTTGCTAGAGTATCATACTTTTCTCAATGAGAACCCCTTCAATGTACGATTCACTAACAATTTTAGTGGTGAACGAATTGATTTTTGGGATATTACCTTCTTTGTTTAGAACAACTGTATACAAAGATCACTTAATCGGAAGAGTACAGCATGTAACAGCACTCTACACTCAGGCAGCGCACACCCCCGACATGTAATTAACAACATCCCATACGGGGAGATGATACGCATGAGGAGGAACTGTAGTACGGAGGAGACTTTTTCTGAAAATATCAAACAGACTAAACGGCGGTTCCTAGCACGTGGTTATCTCCCTGGTATATTAGAAGAGGCAGAGAAAAGGATCTCTAACATATCTAGAGATACCACCTTAAAACCTAAGGACCCAGTTAAATCTAAGAAGGCCCCAGCCTCTTTTAATACTCAATTTAATAGCCATAGTGACAGGGTTTACAATGTATTACGCAAACATTGGCACCTACTCACCAATGTATCTAGTCTAAAAGAGACGCTAGCCCCCAGTCCGAAAATAACATATAGGAGGGGTAGAAATTTCAGAGATTTATTTTGCCCCAGCTACATTACCATGCCAAGGACGGATACTTGGTAACCTCATACAACCAAGGGCTTTTACACCTGTAAAAATTGTAACATCTGCACATTAGGGAAAGATAAAACTAAATCTTTCAATTTCAATACCAGCCGGGTTCATCACATCAATCATCTAATCAATTGCAATACGAAGTACGTAACATATGTCCTGGGCTGCCCATGCAATAAGATCTACGTGGGCAGCACCATAAGGTCTCTAAAAATGAGAGTTCAGGAGCACAAATACCCTATGACGTTTCATATGCAAGAAAACCACTCTACTGACAATAATGTATGGTTTATGGGTATTGATCACATACCGGCCAACCCGAGAGGGGGGGTTAGGGAATTAGCCCTAAGGAAAAATGAAGCAGGCTAGATATGCAAACTCCGTAGTGTTGAATTGGGGCATAATAGTGATGAGGAAATGCATTACTTCCTCTAGAATGGGGGGCTGATAACTGGCTATGACGTCTGGGCTCAGATTGTATGCTATGCATTAGGGTCCTTAAGGTGCGCATGATGATGTATCTGCCAATATGACTCCTTAGGATTTAGACCAGGGGTATAGCTGTTTGTAGCTTGACATCTGTTTGAAAAATGAAAAAGTGTTTTTTATACATGTAATTTTCCGTTTGGATCTGCTCCTCTCCTTCTCTGTCCCTCTTTACTCTGGCCTTATCATATGTGGTCTTACATACTATGTCTTAACTCATGCCACTGTGGAATTGTTCAGCATAATTTCTCGTGATATTTAGACACCTCTCGTATGGAATAGTTCACTTATACACTGTGTGAACTGTGGGTGCTGCAACCGTTGGATATCCCTTAACATGTGTTTGTATTGTGTTTATTATATTAAATTACTCTCTGGTAGCTCCGAATACTGGATCATACTTACTCAGTGTGATTCACAACCTTTGACATTAGGATTTGGAGTGAGTGTGTATACCTGGTAATTATATGAACATATTGGTATATCATCTGATTATCATAATTTCATATTTTTGGCATAATGGACAGGCTTATCACATATGCCATAATTGTGCAAACTAACTGTGTAACCCGCTGTGTACTTTGAAGCGGTGTGTGGGTCCATACTCACTTTGACACACAGGGTTTGATCGACGAATATTTGATTGTTTCAAAATGGCGGCCGCATTTAACATTCCGGCTAGCACATCCCATTGGAAAACGGAAACGGGATATCTCGAGTTACCTTTGATGCTCCGTGAGTAAAGTTTTCATGATTTGTAATGATGCTTATATCAAGTACCAGCACATGATGGTGGCTCACTGGATATAATAACTCCACTATGCCTATAATAGCCACATATACACAATCCCTTTTCTTGGCCGAAGACACCCTTAGATAGTGTCACTTATTCATATATATATATAGTTTTTGATCGGACCACAAATCTTGGAATACATACACGCTTCGCTCGTGCAGTCTGGAAGCATAACATTCCACGCCGGATGATTGTTCCCACTAAGCTCCTATTATGTATCTACCATCTCAAGATGGCGGCTACATTCGCGCATCATTTGGGTTTCTTGACGTAACTTCCTGTCTTTGGTATACAACGCCCGCAGCAGTGCCGCGTTAGGATGCCATTGCGGGCTATTTAAACGAGGCAGTGCATGGATATACTCCATACCGTCTTCGTTCTGCAGGAGGTACTTTGGGTCGGATCATAGCTGTATCGAGGTAAGGTGGCATCTTGCCCGAGGTACTATAGTTTTCAGGCTATTTGACCGCGTAATCAAATAGAGTCCATGTCTTATGGGGTCATACTGAGTAGCACATCCCGCATTCTATGCATTGATGTCCCGAGGAGGGGAGTGACTCAGTCCTCTTCATTTGATCCCCCCCTTAATCTGAATTAAGGACTGAGCATACTCCCATAAGGGTGTGTTTCCGTATATATATGTGATACGGTATGGGTGCACTGATGGCTTAAAATCTAGATATCTATATGCTTGATAGGCCTCTCGCACCACAACCGGGTACACTTGTGTCTTTGGGGTATTAGATCTTGCTATCCCATCACGCACCGACCTGGTTGGTATTGGAAGGATATGCTGGACGCCATGTCTTTTGCCTGATCCCTTATGCATATTATTGTTATAAAATGCTGTATGAAATAGGTGTCTGTGCCTTCCTATGTACGACTGTGTGGGGATATATTTATTTAATATCGCGGTTTCTCAGACTCCCTGATGATTGATATTAACTAGTCGTGTGTCTTTTCATCGTAGGGACAATAGGGGCCATGGTTATTATTACTATTCCAGACATCAATTCTGTTGTCCTATATAGCCTTTGAATTCTTCTACAGGCTGGATCGGGTGATTACTCTATTACTCTCGGCCCACCTTATCGTGGTGAGGCCTTTGATATGGTTCAGAAAGGTGTTATCATACCTTGGATTCTCTCTCTCTTCTAAAGAGAAGTACTTATCTCCGTTACATTCAGTAAGTCACTATATACTGTTACTCGGTACAGTCAAACAGTATCTTTCTTTGAGGTCATATGGTTACAGCTTTTTATCTCTTTCTTGATATAGTTCCTGCTGAAACGAGTTTGTGTAAATTCTACTTGTAAAACGTACCCACCGCGGATACTCCGACGCTGATACCTCCTAGGAGTGCCTGGTTTCTTGCTTTCATGGTGGGTATCTTTGATGATACATGGTTGATAAATCTAGTCTCTCCTCTACGTGTCACTTAGGCATAACTTTTTTTCTCTTTTTCTTTGGGAATGGATTATCTGGTTGGCTACTCACACCAGGCGACCTTGTGTCTGGTATTTTCGCTATATTTACTCCCTTAATTTCTTAGCCTGTTAATGAGGAGGAAGAATCATGGTACCTCACATACTCTTCTCAAGCTCTTCCTCCATACTTCTCTGCGTCATGTGCTTTCTTCTCCCTGTCCTTTTTTGTATATATTTATTTTACATATGGAATGGTATATCTCTTGTAGTGCTGTATATAGATGTATAGTAAGGCAAATGTTTGAAATAAGATGTTAGTCAAGTTGTCATGTTTTGTTGATTTTGTCATAATGTGGCTAGTCATTGTGATATAAGTTATGTGCATAGCAGTCCTGTCTCAATAGTTATATATTTTTGTACTTTTTATTGTGAGTATGTAAGTTTGTGTTTGTATTATTTTTATATATATATATTTGTGTGTATATATGTTTGTTAAATTTACAGCCCTGATTAGTCCATTACTGGACGAAACGCGTCGGCTGTGTTTTTATAAAAAGGATATTGTGAATAAAAGAAAAGACTAAAAGAAAAACTCTATGGACACGGACCATTTATTTCTTGTCTTGTTGTTAAGTGGTGCACCTTTGTGATTTGTTTGAAATTGTTATAATCCTGTGTTGGATTGCACCGTGGCAGTGGGTGCATTAACAGTGTGCACACATGATTGATGGGGGATTCCCATTGGATATATAATAATTAGGGATAGCGGGTCAGGTGCTTGGCCTTTACAGGGTACACTGTCAAAGGTTTGTTCTACTAAAAAATTACTCCCTGTGTATGCACTGGCCTGCCCTATCACTTGTATCTTTTACTACTAACCACGATAGACATGCCTAGCTTCAAGGATAGAAGACAGGAATTAGCTCAGGACCTCTTTTCATCAAGACAGACTGCGGGAGGCACATCAAGCAGTGCCGTAAAGATAGAGGGTCTGAAAACTAAGTTTCAGAAGTTGGAAAAATTAAAAAAACAAGAAATGTCCAGGTGGTAGGACGGCACCACCCTGGCCAAATATATGGAGAATGATAAGATCCCACGAGGCCTCAGAATTTTAATCTTTCCTACCTTTGAGGACCTGGATCCCGACTCATTGAAGGATTGGGAGGAAAATCTCCATAATGCATCATTTAATATAATGCGTATATTATCCAAAACGCAGAGAAGAAGGGCTGTAAGTTACAGTCAGAAATAGAAGACCTTGAGAAAGAGATTGTAGCTTCAGACTTAAAAGACACAATAAAAAAGAACTATGATATTCTAGACAAAATATTAGATGAATATCAAATATATTTGAGGGACAAAAAAGTCAAAAAGATCAAGAGAGATGATAAGGACTACAGGGATGGGAGGATTTATACATTCTCTCATAGATATGATAACCTCAAAGTAACAGGAGAAGGAAAGAGACAACGAGAGGAAACATCTGAACTAGCATTAATAGACAATACTAGCTCTCTTTCGTCAGTGGCCAGCTCGGTTAATACCAAAGAAACACCAGGCACATCTGACATAGAAAATCGATCTACTTTTTTAGTGGAAATGGAACGACTGAGGTTAGGTGTAAAAACCACGAGAAAAGATCAAAAACAAGAAGGGGGGGGGAGGAGATGGCAGAAACAAGAGAGTGCGGAACGTAACAATTGCCATGTCCACCAGGTCCAAGACAACCTAGGAGATACAACAGTAGAAGAAAGAGTGGGAGGGTTGACACAAGAACTTATTATTGTTAACCTATCCTCTAGAATGTTGTCGGAAATTGATGTATCTGTACTGAGTAGAGGCTTGGGGTTCTGCCCCACCCAATTTGGAAATGACACAGATATCTTTGTTGACTTGTATAAATTCACCAGAATATTAAAGTTAAAAGATCACTTTATTCGGAATCTTGTTGTGTGTACCAAGAGCATGGGGAATTTACACCACCGACCCATACTGTTTCAGATTTGCATACTTTACAGCTGATGATGTCACTACAGGATGAAATACCGATCAAGGTTGATAGGTTGAGAGCTGAATTGGACATCTCAGAAAATATGCAAATTGATAGTGGTCTGAAGTCTTGATCTAAATTTATTCCAGTAGGGACACACCCTAATATAGATCTTTTTAGGGAGAGAGTCACTGAGGGCTTTCATAAAATCCTGGAACATCCAACTCCCCAGAATAGAATTAAATTCAACCTTTCAGTGGAGGAAAATCAGGCACTGAAGGATTTAAGATCTGACCCCTCCATTGTCATTCGAGAAGCAGACAAGGGGGGGGGGAATGTGGTGATAATGAACAGGGAGAGTAACATGAAGGAAATCGACCGCCAGTTGGCGGATACCACATGCTACAGGAAGGTTCCGGGGAATCCTATTAAAACATTGAGTACCCATATTAACATGAGACTAGTGGAATGGCGGGATATTGGCCTATTAAGTGATGAAGAGTATAAATATTTGATGGTTAGTGAACCCTCCTTTCCCTGCATATATGTGCTCCCCAAAATACATAAGGGGGGCTCATTTCCACCTGGACGTCCGATTATTTCGGGGGTCAACATCCCGACAGAGAAGCTGTCTGAATATGTAGATCAATTTCTGGAACCCCTAGTTCGTAATTTGCCAGCTTACATCAAAGACAGCAAAGACATCTTAAATAAATTTGACGGTCTTGCATGGTCTGAAAATCTTCTTTTTGTCACCATGGATGTAGCCAGTCTATATACTTGCATAAGGAAGGAATTTGGGGTGAAAGCTCTGGAACTCTTCCTGGGACAAAGAACAGCAGACCATTATATGCATAACGAAATTCTATTGGAAATGGCAGATATCATATTGTCTAAAAACGTTTCTCTGCACGATGCCCAATGGTACCACCAAATACAGGGCATGGCGATGGGCTCCAGGTTTGCTCCTGCTTATGCCGGACTCTTTATGGGTTGGTATGATCGGAAGCATGCCTGGGGCCGCCGTGCTGCGAAGTGGACAGACCATATTATATTCTGGGGCAGATACCTTGACGATCTGATCATGCTTTGGGATGGACCTGCCTCAGATTTGCTAGAGTATCATACTTTTCTCAATGAGAACCCCTTCAATGTACGATTCACTATCAATTTTAGTGGTGAACGAATTGATTTTTGGGATATTACCTTCTTTGTTTAGAACAACTGTATACAAAGATCACTTAATCGGAAGAGTACAGCATGTAACAGCACTCTACACCCAGGCAGCGCACACCCCCGACATGTAATTAACAACATCCCATACGGGGACATGATACGCATGAGGAGGAACTGTAGTACGGAGGAGACTTTTTCTGAAAATATCAAACAGACTAAACGGCGGTTCCTAGCACGTGGTTATCTCCCTGGTATATTAGAAGAGGCAGAGAAAAGGATCTCTAACATATCTAGAGATACCACCTTAAAACCTAAGGACCCAGTTAAATCTAAGAAGGCCCCAGTCTCTTTTAATACTCAATTTAATAGCCATAGTGACAGGGTTTACAATGTATTACGCAAACATTGGCACCTACTCACCAATGTATCTAGTCTAAAAGAGACGCTAGCCCCCAGTCCGAAAATAACATATAGGAGGGGTAGAAATTTGAGAGATTTATTTTGCCCCAGCTACATTACCATGCCAAGGACGGATACTTGGTAACCTCATACAACCAAGGGCTTTTACACCTGTAAAAATTGTAACATCTGCACATTAGGGAAAGATAAAACTAAATCTTTCAATTTCAATACCAGCCGGGTTCATCACATCAATCATCTAATCAATTGCAATACGAAGTACGTAACATATGTACTGGGCTGCCCATGCAATAAGATCTACGTGGGCAGCACCATAAGGTCTCTAAAAATGAGAGTTCAGGAGCACAAATACCCTATGACGTTTCATATGCAAGAAAACCACTCTACTGACAATAATGTATGGTTTATGGGTATTGATCACATACCGGCCAACCCAAGAGGGGGGGTTAGGGAACTAGCCCTAAGGAAAAATGAAGCAGGCTAGATATGCAAACTCCGTAGTGTTGAATTGGGGCATAATAGTGATGAGGAAATGCATTACTTCCTCTAGAATGGGGGGCTGATAACTGGCTATGACGTCTGGGCTCAGATTGTATGCTATGCATTAGGGTCCTTAAGGTGCGCATGATGATGTATCTGCCAATATGACTCCTTAGGATTTAGACCAGGGGTATAGCTGTTTGTAGCTTGACATCTGTTTGAAAAATGAAAAAGTGTTTTTTATACATGTAATTTTCCGTTTGGATCTGCTCCTCTCCTACTCTGTCCCTCTTTACTCTGGCCTTATCATATGTGGTCTTACATACTATGTCTTAACTCATGCCACTGTGGAATTGTTCAGCATAATTTCTCGTGATATTTAGACACCTCTCGTATGGAATAGTTCACTTATACACTGTGTGAACTGTGGGTGCTGCAACCGTTGGATATCCCTTAACATGTGTTTGTATTGTGTTTATTATATTAAATTACTCTCTGGTAGCTCCGAATACTGGATCATACTTACTCAGTGTGATTCACAACCTTTGACATTAGCATTTGGAGTGAGTGTGTATACCTGGTAATTATATGAACATATCGGTATATCATCTGATTATCATAATTTCATATTTTTGGCATAATGGACAGGCTTATCACATATGCCATAATTGTGCAAACTAACTGTGTAACCCGCTGTGTACTTTGAAGGGGTGTGTGGTTCCATACTCACTTTGACACACAGGGTTTGATCGACGAATATTTGATTGTTTCAAAATGGCGGCCGCATTTAACATTCCGGCTAGCACATCCCATTGGAAAACGGAAACGGGATATCTCGAGTTACCTTTGATGCTCCGTGAGTAAAGTTTTCATGATTTGTAATGATGGCTTATATCAAGTACCGGCACATGATGGTGGCTCACTGGATATAATAACTCCACTATGCCTATAATAGCCACATATACACAATCCCTTTTCTTGGCCGAAGACACCCTTAGATAGTGTCACTTATTCATATATATATCTATATAGTTTTTGATCGGACCACAAATCTTGGGATACATACACGCTTCGCTCGTGCAGCCTGGAAGCATAACATTCCACGCCGGATGATTGTTCCCACTAAGCTCCTATTATGTATCTACCATCTCAAGATGGCGGCTACATTCGCGCATCATTTGGGTTTCTTGACGTAACTTCCTGTCTTTGGTATACAACGCCCGCAGCTGTGCCGCGTTAGGATGCCATTGCGGGCTATTTAAACGAGGCAGTGCATGGATATACTCCATACCGTCTTCGTTCTGCAGGAGGTACTTTGGGTAGGATCATAGCTGTATCGAGGTAAGGTGGCATCTTGCCCGAGGTACTATAGTTTTCAGGCTATTTGACCGCGTAATCAAATAGAGTCCATGTCTTATGGGGTCATACTGAGTAGCACATCCCGGATTCTATGCATTGATGTCCCGAGGAGGGGAGTGACTCAGTCCTCTTCATTTGATCCCCCCCTTAATCTGAATTAAGGACTGAGCATACTCCCATAAGGGTGTGTTTCCGTATATATATGTGATACAGTATGGGTGCACTGATGGCTTAAAATCTAGATATCTATATGCTTGTTAGGCCTCTCGCACCACAACCGGGTACACTTGTGTCTTTGGGGTATTAGATCTTGCTATCCCATCACGCACCGACCTGGTTGGTATTGGAAGGATATGCTGGACGCTCTGTCTTTTGCCTGATCCCTTATGCATATTATTGTTATAGCATGCTGTATGAAATAGGTGTCTGTGCCTTCCTATGTACGACTGTGTGGGGATATATTTATTTAATATCGCGGTTTCTCAGACTCCCTGATGATTGATATTAACTAGTTGTGTGTCTTTTCATCGTAGGGACAATAGGGGCCATGGTTATTATTACTATTCCAGACATCAATTCTGTTGTCCTATATAGCCTTTGAATTCTTCTACAGGCTGGATCGGGTGATTACTCTATTACTCTCGGCCCACCTTATCGTGGTGAGGCCTTTGATATGGTTCAGAAAGGTGTTATCATACCTTGGATTCTCATCTCTTCTAAAGAGAAGTACTTATCTCCGTTACATTCAGTAAGTCACTATATACTGTTACTCGGTACAGTCAAACAGTATCTTTCTTTGAGGTCATATGGTTACAGCTTTTTATCTCTTTCTTGATATAGTTCCTGCTGAAACGAGTTTGTGTAAATTCTACTTGTAAAACTTACCCACTGTGGATACTCCGACGCTGATACCTCCTAGGAGTGCCCGGTTTCTTGCTTTCATGGTGGGTATCTTTGATGATACATGGTTGATAAATCTAGTCTCTCCTCTACGTGTCACTTAGGCATAACTTTTTTTCTCTTTTTCTTTGGGAATGGATTATCTGGTTGGCTACTCACACCAGGCGACCTTGTGTCTGGTATTTTCGCTATATTTACTCCCTTGATTTCTTAGCCTGTTAATGAGGAGGAAGAATCATGGTACCTCACATACTCTTCTCAAGCTCTTTCTCCATACTTCTCTGCGTCATGTGCTTTCTTCTCCCTGTCCTTTTTTGTATATATTTATTCTACATATGGAATGGTATATCTCTTGTAGTGCTGTATATAGATGTATAGTAAGGCAAATGTTTGAAATAAGATGTTAGTCAAGTTGTCATGTTTTGTTGATTTTGTCAAAATGTGGCTAGTCATTGTGATATAAGTTATGTGCATAGCAGTCCTGTCTCAATAGTTATATATTTTTGTACTTTTTATTGTGAGTATGCAAGTTTGTGTTTGTATTATTTTTATATATATATATTTGTGTGTATATATGTTTGTTAAATTTACAGCCCTGATTAGTCCATTACTGGACAAAACGCGTCGGCTGTGTTTTTTTATAAAAAAGGATATTGTGAATAAAAGAAGAGACTAAAAGAAAAACTCTATGGACACGGACCAGTTATTTCTTGTCTTGTTGTTAAGTGGTGCACCTTTGCGATTTGTTTGAAATTGTTATAATCCTGTGTTGGATTGCACCGTGGCAGTGGGTGCATTAACAGTGTACACACATGATTGATGGGGGATTCCCATTGGATATATAATAATTAGGGATAGCGGGTCAGGTGCTTGGCCTTTACAGGGTACACTGTCAAAGGTTTGTTCTACTCAAAAATTACTCCCTGTGTATGCACTGGCCTGCCCTATCACTTGTATCTTTTACTACTAACCACGATAGACATGCCTAGCTTCAAGGATAGAAGACAGGAATTAGCTCAGGACCTCTTTTCATCAAGACAGACTGCGGGAGGCACATCAAGCAGTGCCGTAAAGATAGAGGGTCTAAAAACTAAGTTTCAGAAGTTGGAAAAATTAAAAAAACAAGAAATGTCCAGGTGGTAGGACGGCACCACCCTGGCCAAATATATGGAGAATGATAAGATCCCACGAGGCCTCAGAATTTTAATCTTTCCTACCTTTGAGGACCTGGATCCCGACTCATTGAAGGATTGGGAGGAAAATCTCCATAATGCATCATTTAATATAATGCGTATATTATCCAAAACGCAGAGAAGAAGGGCTGTAAGTTACAGTCAGAAATAGAAGACCTTGAGAAAGAGATTGTAGCTTCAGACTTAAAAGACACAATAAAAAAAACTATGATATTCTAGACAAAATATTAGATGAATATCAAATATATTTGAGGGACAAAAAAGTCAAAAAGATCAAGAGAGATGATAAGGACTACAGGGATGGGAGGATTTATACATTCTCTCATAGATATGATAACCTCAAAGTAACAGGAGAAGGAAAGAGACAACGAGAGGAAACATCTGAACTAGCATTAATAGACAATACTAGCTCTCTTTCGTCAGTGGCCAGCTCGGTTAATACCGAAGAAACACCAGGCACATCTGACATAGAAAATCGATCTACTTTTTTAGTGGAAATGGAACGACTGAGGTTAGGTGTAAAAACCACGAGAAAAGAACAAAAACAAGAAGGGGGGGGGAGGAGATGGCAGAAACAAGAGAGTGCGGAACGTAACAATTGCCATGTCCACCAGGTCCAAGACAACCTAGGAGATACAACAGTAGAAGAAAGAGTGGGAGGGTTGACACAAGAACTTATTATTGTTAACCTATCCTCTAGAATGTTGCCGGAAATTGATGTATCTGTACTGAGTAGAGGCTTGGGGTTCTGCCCCACCCAATTTGGAAATGACACAGATATCTTTGTTGACTTGTATAAATTCACCAGAATATTAAAGTTAAAAGATCACTTTATTCGGAATCTTGTTGTGTGTACCAAGAGCATGGGGGAATTTACACCACCGACCCATACTGTTTCAGATTTGCATACTTTACAGCTGATGATGTCACTACAGGATGAAATACCGATCAAGGTTGATAGGTTGAGAGCTGAATTGGACATCTCAGAAAATATGCAAATTGATAGTGGTCTGAAGTCTCGATCTAAATTTATTCCAGTAGGGACACACCCTAATATAGATCTTTTTAGGGAGAGAGTCACTGAGGGCTTTCATAGAATCCTGGAACATCCAACTCCCCAGAATAGAATTAAATTCAACCTTTCAGTGGAGGAAAATCAGGCACTGAAGGATTTAAGATCTGACCCCTCCATTGTCATTCGAGAAGCAGACAAGGGGGGGGGAATGTGGTGATAATGAACAGGGAGAGTAACATGAAGGAAATCGACCGCCAGTTGGCGGATACCACATGCTACAGGAAGGTTCCGTGGAATCCTATTAAAACATTGAGTACCCATATTAACATGAGACTAGTGGAATGGCGGGAGATTGGCCTATTAAGTGATGAAGAGTATAAATATTTGATGGTTAGTGAACCCTCCTTTCCCTGCATATATGTGCTCCCCAAAATACATAAGGGGGGCCCATTTCCACCTGGACGTCCGATTATTTCGGGGGTCAACATCCCGACAGAGAAGCTGTCTGAATATGTAGATCAATTTCTGGAACCCCTAGTTCGTAATTTGCCAGCTTACATCAAAGACAGCAAAGACATCTTAAATAAATTTGACGGTCTTGCATGGTCTGAAAATCTTCTTTTTGTCACCATGGATGTAGCCAGTCTATATACTTGCATAAGGAAGGAATTTGGGGTGAAAGCTCTGGAACTCTTCCTGGGACAAAGAACAGCAGACCATTATATGCATAACGAAATTCTATTGGAAATGACAGATATCATCTTGTCTAAAAACGTTTTTCTGCACGATGCCCAATGGTACCACCAAATACAGGGCATGGCGATGGGCTCCAGGTTTGCTCCTGCTTATGCCGGACTCTTTATGGGTTGGTATGATCGGAAGCATGCCTGGGGCCGCCGTGCTGCGAAGTGGACAGACCATATTATAATCTGGGGCAGATACATTGACGATCTGATCATGCTTTGGGATGGACCTGCCTCAGATTTGCTAGAGTATCATACTTTTCTCAATGAGAACCCCTTCAATGTACGATTCACTATCAATTTTAGTGGTGAACGAATTGATTTTGGGATATTACCTTCTTTGTTTAGAACAACTGTATACAAAGATCACTTAATCGGAAGAGTACAGCATGTAACAGCACTCTACACTCAGGCAGCGCACACCCCCGACATGTAATTAACAACATCCCATACGGGGAGATGATACGCATGAGGAGGAACTGTAGTACGGAGGAGACTTTTTCTGAAAATATCAAACAGACTAAACGGCGGTTCCTAGCACGTGGTTATCTCCCTGGTATATTAGAAGAGGCAGAGAAAAGGATCTCTAACATATCTAGAGATACCACCTTAAAACCTAAGGACCCAGTTAAATCTAAGAAGGCCCCAGTCTCTTTTAATACTCAATTTAATAGCCATAGTGACAGGGTTTACAATGTATTACGCAAACATTGGCACCTACTCACCAATGTATCTAGTCTAAAAGAGACGCTAGCCCCCAGTCCGAAAATAACATATAGGAGGGGTAGAAATTTGAGAGATTTATTTTGCCCCAGCTACATTACCATGCCAAGGACGGATACTTGGTAACCTCATACAACCAAGGGCTTTTACACCTGTAAAAATTGTAACATCTGCACATTAGGGAAAGATAAAACTAAATCTTTCAATTTCAATACCAGCCGGGTTCATCACATCAATCATCTAATCAATTGCAATACGAAGTACGTAACATATGTCCTGGGCTGCCCATGCAATAAGATCTACGTGGGCAGCACCATAAGGTCTCTAAAAATGAGAGTTCAGGAGCACAAATACCCTATGACGTTTCATATGCAAGAAAACCACTCTACTGACAATAATGTATGGTTTATGGGTATTGATCACATACCTGCCAACCCGAGAGGGGGGGTTAGGGAACTAGCCCTAAGGAAAAATGAAGCAGGCTAGATATGCAAACTCCGTAGTGTTGAATTGGGGCATAATAGTGATGAGGAAATGCATTACTTCCTCTAGAATGGGGGGCTGATAACTGGCTATGACGTCTGGGCTCAGATTGTATGCTATGCATTAGGGTCCTTAAGGTGCGCATGATGATGTATCTGCCAATATGACTCCTTAGGATTTAGACCAGGGGTATAGCTGTTTGTAGCTTGACATCTGTTTGAAAAATGAAAAAGTGTTTTTTATACATGTAATTTTCCGTTTGGATCTGCTCCTCTCCTACTCTGTCCCTCTTTACTCTGGCCTTATCATATGTGGTCTTACATACTATGTCTTAACTCATGCCACTGTGGAATTGTTCAGCATAATTTCTCGTGATATTTAGACACCTCTCGTATGGAATAGTTCACTTATACACTGTGTGAACTGTGGGTGCTGCAACCGTTGGATATCCCTTAACATGTGTTTGTATTGTGTTTATTATATTAAATTACTCTCTGGTAGCTCCGAATACTGGATCATACTTACTCAGTGTGATTCACAACCTTTGACATTAGCATTTGGAGTGAGTGTGTATACCTGGTAATTATATGAACATATCGGTATATCATCTGATTATCATAATTTCATATTTTTGGCATAATGGACAGGCTTATCACATATGCCATAATTGTGCAAACTAACTGTGTAACCCGCTGTGTACTTTGAAGGGGTGTGTGGTTCCATACTCACTTTGACACACAGGGTTTGATCGACGAATATTTGATTGTTTCAAAATGGCGGACGCATTTAACATTCCGGCTAGCACATCCCATTGGAAGACGGAAACGGGATATCTCGAGTTACCTTTGATGCTCCGTGAGTAAAGTTTTCATGATTTGTAATGATGGCTTATATCAAGTACCGGCACATGATGGTGGCTCACTGGATATAATAACTCCACTATGCCTATAATAGCCACATATACACAATCCCTTTTCTTGGCCGAAGACACCCTTAGATAGTGTCACTTATTCATATATATATATAGTTTTTGATCAGACCACAAATCTTGGGATACATACACGCTTCGCTCGTGCAGCCTGGAAGCATAACATTCCACGCCGGATGATTGTTCCCACTAAGCTCCTATTATGTATCTACCATCTCAAGATGGCGGCTACATTCGCGCATCATTTGGGTTTCTTGACGTAACTTCCTGTCTTTGGTATACAACGCCCGCAGCTGTGCCGCGTTAGGATGCCATTGCGGGCTATTTAAACGAGGCAGTGCATGGATATACTCCATACCGTCTTCGTTCTGCAGGAGGTACTTTGGGTCGGATCATAGCTGTATCGAGGTAAGGTGGCATCTTGCCCGAGGTACTATAGTTTTCAGGCTATTTGACCGCGTAATCAAATAGAGTCCATGTCTTATGGGGTCATACTGAGTAGCACATCCCGCATTCTATGCATTGATGTCCCGAGGAGGGGAGTGACTCAGTCCTCTTCATTTGATCCCCCCCTTAATCTGAATTAAGACTGAGCATACTCCCATAAGGGTGTGTTTCCGTATATATATGTGATATGGTATGGGTGCACTGATGGCTTAAAATCTAGATATCTATATGCTTGATAGGCCTTTCGCACCACAACCGGGTACACTTGTGTCTTTGGGGTATTAGATCTTGCTATCCCATCACGCACCGACCTGGTTGGTATTGGAAGGATATGCTGGACGCTCTGTCTTTTGCCTGATCCCTTATGCATATTATTGTTATAGCATGCTGTATGAAATAGGTGTCTGTGCCTTCCTATGTACGACTGTGTGGGGATATATTTATTTAATATCGCGGTTTCTCAGACTCCCTGATGATTGATATTAACTAGTCGTGTGTCTTTTCATCGTAGGGACAATAGGGGCCATGGTTATTATTACTATTCCAGACATCAATTCTGTTGTCCTATATAGCCTTTGAATTCTTCTACAGGCTGGATCGGGTGATTACTCTATTACTCTCGGCCCACCTTATCGTGGTGAGGCCTTTGATATGGTTCAGAAAGGTGTTATCATACCTTGGATTCTCTCTCTCTTCTAAAGAGAAGTACTTATCTCCGTTACATTCAGTAAGCCAATATATTCTGTTACTCGGTACAGTCAAACAGTATCTTTCTTTGAGGTCATATGGTTACAGCTTTTTATCTCTTTCTTGATATAGTTCCTGCTGAAACGAGTTTGCGTAAATTCTACTTGTAAACCTTACCCACCGCGGATACTCCGCCGCTGATACCTCCTAGGAGTGCCCGGTTTCTTGCTTTCATGGTGGGTATCTTTGATGATACATGGTTGATAAATCTAGTCTCTCCTCTTCGTGCCACTTAGGCATAAAGTTTTTTCTCTTTTTCTTTGGGAATGGATTATCTGGTTGGCTACTCACACCAGACGACCTTGTTTCTGGTATTTTCGCTATATTTACTCCCATGATTTCTTGGCCTGTTAATGAGGAGGAAGAATCATGGTACCTCACATACTCCTCTCAAGCTCTTTCTCCATACTTCTCTGCGTCATGTGCTTTCTTCTCCCTGTCCTTTTTTTGTATATATTTATTGTACATATGGAATGGTATATCTCTTGTAGTGCTGTATATAGATGTATAGTAAGGCAAATGTTTGAAATAAGATGTTAGTCAAGTTGTCATGTTTTGTTGATTATGTCATAATGTGGCTAGTCATTGTGATATAAGTTATGTACATAGCAGTCCTGTCTCAATAGTTATATATTTTTGTACTTTTTATTGTGAGTATGTAAGTTTGTGTTTGTATTATTTTTATATATATATATTTGTGTGTATATATGTTTGTTAAATTTACAGCCCTGATTAGTCCATTACTGGACAAAACGCGTCGGCTGTGTTTTTTTATAAAAAAGGATATTGTGAATAAAAGAAGAGACTAAAAGAAAAACTCTATGGACACGGACCAGTTATTTCTTGTCTTGTTGTTATGTGGTGCACCTTTGCGATTTGTTTGAAATTGTTATAATCCTGTGTTGGATTGCACTGTGGCAGTGGGTGCATTAACAGTGTGCACACATGATTGATGGGGGATTCCCATTGGATATATAATAATTAGGGATAGCGGGTCAGGTGCTAGGCCTTTACAGGGTACACTGTCAAAAGTTTGTTCTACTTATATATTATATTTGTTTGTACTAGTAGTAATTGAACCACAACAACAAATGCCACATTTCACTGATGTGCTTCTGGCTTCTTTGCTTTTAGGTGCACAAAAGACTGAGGAGGAGGTGTCATCATCACCCGTTGTACTGCCAGACAGAAGTCCTGCTGCGCACGACGTCACGTGACGTGTGACCACAGACATCTCTGCAACTTATGCAACTGCGTCCTGCTGACATCTGAAGAAGATGGCCCCAAAGAAAGGTACCAGGTCCTCCAGTACCAAGAAAGTTGCCAGTGAGAAGAAGGCACAGAAGAAGGAAGAATTGGCACTTACCAAGACTGGTGTGCCGCCCAGGATGTTTTTTGGGAAACAAAAAATTAAGCCTGCAGCAGCGGTGTCCGGGGAGCAAGGTGGGAGCAGCACCTCCGCATCAGTAGGCCCACCCCACCAACCTAGGCTCAAGCCAATGAGTGTCGCAGAGGCAGCCAGTCTAGTCGTGAAAATGACAACGAGCAGTGATGTTGAAATTGACTTATTGTTATCGCAAAGTAGTACCCAATCAACGCAGGAGGAAACTTAGCAGATAAGTGGGCAAAAACAGCCGCAACAACAGCCGCAACCCCCGCCCACAATAGTAGTTGTTCCTCCCGAAGTTGGGGCAGTTCAGGAAATCGAGCTTCCTGCAGAGGAAGAAGAAGAGCAAGCCACTCTTTCAGAAGATCCATTGTCTTCCAGATTCCCAGCAAGGAAAAGGAGGTTTGGTCCATCAACTTCTTCTTCAAGCCCCGCTTCTGATGATCTAGATGCCACTTGGAAGCCACCAGCTCAGTCTGAGAGTGAGACACGCCACGAGACAAGGCTAGGGAAAAGGAAGATTCCAGAAAGCCTTAGAGTTATTGAGGTACATGTAGAAGAGGAGGATGATGACGAGCCAGTCATCATGAACATCACTCCCGCCCCAGTGGAGATGGAGACTGACATTACCCCATCCCAAATTGCTGTGAGGGATATGGCACGGATACCACCAACACAGGTAACACCAACACCACCTCCAGCTTCCATATTTGTATTTGCAAAGGCCCGGCAGGGACCTACATCCAGCACAACCATCACCTCAGTAGGTAGTAGTACTGCACAGAGTCAAATTCCAGGCACACCCTCACCCTCCAGTTCATCAGGCATTGCAAGTGGCACCTCCAGCAGCGCAAGAAAGTTCACCTCCCCAGTTTGGGACTTCTTTTCGGTTAGCAGTAAGGAAGAAAACGTTGCTATATGCTCAATTTGTCGACAAGGTGTTAGTCGGGGTAAGCTTGGTACAAACTATGGTACCGGAGGCCAAACAACCCATCTAAAAAAAACACCACTTGATCCAGTGGCAGGCGCACCTTAGCGGCCAAAAAACTGCACCCATTGCTGTTGGTGGGGATGAAGAAGTAGAAGAAGATACGATCGCAGTGGAAGGTGAACAAGAGGGAGACATTTTCTCTGGTACACAAAGTAGCCCTGTCCCCAGCAGTGCAGTGGTCCCTCTACCGCCCACATCGTCATCAGCCTTAGCAACCTCTCAGTGGCACCATAGTAAGAGTCAGGCTGAGACACCAAGGCAACAGAGTACCACAATGAAAAAAAGTGCGGCATTGAGCCTAACAACACATGGGTTCAAGAAGTCACCTGCATCAGCGGCACCAGAAAGGAAAAAAATCCAGCCTACCATGCTTAGGTCGGAGGGGCAGTATGAACGCAACCACCCAACGGCACGTTTGTACAATGCGAAGCTGACTAAAATGTTAGCGCTGGACCTTCTCCCTTTTTCTTTTGTGGAAGGGGTGGGTTTTCTGGAATTTGTGACAGCCATCTGCCCAAAATGGAAGGTTCCCAGCCGGTCCTATTTCGCCAGAGTTGCTGTTCCAGCACTACATCACGACGTGCTGAAATTGCTTGGACAAGCTTTGCAGCAGAGTGCTGTTCACAATATCCACCTGACAACAGACATGTGGACCAGTTGCCAAGCCACTGATTACATGTGCATCACTGCACACTGGATATCTTTTGTGGGGGTTAGAGAAAAGATATCTGCAGCAGGTGTTGTTGACACTGCTCAGATTTTTAATGCCACTCGTAAACATGCAACTGTAGCCATGTTCGCCATGGAGAAATCTCAGACTGCTGCAAACATTTTGGAAGAGTTTAACAGCAAGGTCTTTGAATGGCTGCACCCAAGAGGGCTTAACATTGGTTTTGTTGCCACGGACAATGGCAGTAATATAGTTAAGGCCATGCGCACTGGTGGCTATTTCAGGATCCTGTGTTTGGCGCACTGCATTAACATCATTGTTCAAGACTTTCTGAAAAAAGAAGACTGAGTCAGCAACTTACTGACCACCTGCAGAAGAATATGCACACATTTCAGCCATTCTTTTAAAGCGCGGAAGCAGCTGAGGATCATTCAACGAGAGCATAGAGTGCCAGTCAAAGTACTCATCCAGGAGGTGCCAACACGTTGGAACTCAACTTATTACATGCTTGATCGTCTGTTTGATCAGTACAGACCAATCAATGACTATGTCATGCAAAGACTAGGGGATGCTACTGTGAAAGGCATGACCGTTGAGATGGACCAATGGGGCCTAGTTAAATGCCTAACAGAAATGCTACTTCCTTTTGAGCTCTTCACACGTGAAGTCAGCAAGGAGGACTGGACTATGGGCCAAGCTATCCCATTGTTGCACATGCCAGAGCAACAGCTGAAGGCGGTGTCTGAAGCGTATGCAGGTGTGGAGGAAAAAAAGAAGCAAATGAGTTGGTGGAGAGCTTAGCCCTTCGCTTAGCTGAATATACAAGGGTGCAAACTAAGATTGTGTCAGACAAACATTACATTTCTGCCACAATTCTGGATCTACAATACAAATCAGTACTGAACACTAAGACATTAATTCCTTTTTCAGAAGTGGATGTTGCCAAGTACAAAACCTGGATAGCTGAGGTAGCCAGTGACTTTTAAAAAGAACGGCTGGTAATTAGAGGCCCGCTACTCCAGCCCACAACAAGTACTGCAGGGCATCCTGGGTCAAGTTCAACTTCAGAGCTTGAGGGTAGTCCGTTTGGCTCACAGCAGTCACCAACACTATCAACAACAGCAAGAACAGAATCATCAGCCCCAGTAAAATCGGCACAGGATTGGTATCTACAGCAAGGGCTTGTTAGGTCCAGTGCTGATGCAAAGGCAAAAGAGGCCCGGCATAGCGGAGCACCCCTGAGCATTGAGCGGATGGTCCAGGCCTATCTGGATGACCCAACAGAGGTCTACATTGATCAAAACTCATTGGTGTATTGGTATGGGAAAAGGCGCCAATGGTCAGTCCTCAGCACGCTGGCGATAAACTATCTGGCTTGCCTATCGCAAGTGTCTCTTCTGAGCGTGTTTTCAGTGCTGCTGGTGCTATTGTAACAGTGAAAAGGACCAGTCTCTCGCCCAAAAACGTGGAGAGGTTAACCATGATCAAAATGAATCAGCACTTTATACCTACGGATTACAAAATATGTGAATCACAGCAGGAAGATGAGGACAGCGACTTAGGTGACGGAAGTAGTGTGTTAGATGACCTACTTCTGGTTAAACCACCAGAGTTTGAGGAAGAGCTCTACTTCCCTGATAACTAGGCTTTAAACTTGCTACTTTCTTTCTTCCTTATTTACTTTTATTATTTGTGTGTCTCTGTCTTTCTGGTTCGAATCACAACAAATCCATCACCACCGTCTTCTCTTTTTATTGCCATATTGGAGTTGCAGCTGTGTGCATTTATTAAAGTAGTCCACTCCTCCTAGTCCTGCTCCATCCTCCTGACTCGCACTAAATCCATTTCCTTCAAGCCAGACATTGGATGGAGAATAGTACAAGAAATGTTGCCTCGTCAAGTGTCGAGTCCCTCCAAAAGAAGTGGAACATGATGACTATAGCTATCCTCCTTTCCGAGCCGAGAGGGACTGCCCCTTAACTTAAGATGAGAAGGAACAGGTAATGATGGCATGCATTGGACGCTGACTCTGAGTGATTGGTGTTTGTGTTGTTGTTATTGTTGTGCATGAAGTCGAAGTGTACTAGTATTTAATGAATCTACACACTAAAAGTGACTCAAGTCAATATTTCCCTTCTTGTTGTTTAATAACAAAATTGTACTTCTACTGCAGGCCGATACATTGCATTTTTGAATATGGAATCTGGACTCACTCGGTACACTACAGACTGAGTTGGACAATACCATGATGATGACCACATAGTATCTTCGCACTCAGTCAGTTGGGTCGGAGATGATTGATGGAATAACTCAGGGCGTTTCAAATCACGAAGTGGCATAAAAGATAAACAAGTCAACAACAACCACAGCAGACCTACATGTCTGTGTAGTGGTGGAGTCGAGTAGTCACGAGTGTAGTAGTGGTATGACTGACAGCCGTGCATTGATTTAGTTACTTACTTTGGAAAATGCTATGTTGCTGTATATGTGTGCTCTGTGACTGTCTGGCTCAGTCAAAATCTAAGCTAAGTGGAGGTTCGGTGGGCGCCGTGTGCCTGCTCTGTCCTGTTGCTGTTGTAGGATAATGCTGGAAACGGACAACAGAGTAGACATGATGATTTAGCCATGCCGCCTCTGAAAGTGTTTGCCCTCCTCCATAATTCATGCTTTTTTTTCTCCTTGTTTTTTCAATATCCCTTTTGTTTTTCCATCTACACTTACAGGCCGGCCTTTACCCTGTGCTAAACAGAGAAAAACAACTCACACTCACTTACCAATCCGCATCCGCCAGGCAGGCAGTGGCATCCAAGATTGACGGACGCAGCGCCCATGAAAGGGAGGACCAAGAAGAATGCCGAGATGCAACTCCCCAATTTGACCAGGATAACATACAGTAACTTTAGTATCATTCATCATCTTTTAAATAATTTGATTTATTTTTTCTCTCCAATCATTATGACTGTGTGTTGTTGTTGTTATCATGTTTGCTCTTTGCTTATAATTGATCCCTACAGCTATTTTTTAATTTTCTTTGCTAGCTTTAAAAGGAAGCCCGGTACAACAGCACATAAAATGTATGTAATTTGGGTCTCTCTGAGGGCAGGCAGGCAAGGCAAATTGCATAATAATAATTAATATACTGCTGCCCTGTACTGTCTACTAGTCTAGTTAGTACTACTTATCACCATTAACCATCAAGTCATCACCATGCATGAATTTCCTTTTTCTCCCTTAACAGATATATGATGGTTGTCTGCCAAGATTGTGTGTGTTCAGTTGTTGTTGTCCATGTGTAGTGTTTGTCTTTGTCAAACCTTTCCCTCAAATACACCTTCCCAACCATTCATCAAACCCTAACCCTCTTCCCCCGGGCTGTGTGATTTATATTGAGGTGTGACTAAATTAAATTTACACCAATTATTGATCACACACTTGCTGGGGCGGATGTGGTGAAAGCAACACTAATTCAATTTCAAGGCAGGGCGAGGATCTTCTTCTGCTTGCCCACCCATGCTCAGTATATTTGCAAGTCAATTTTTTTTCCAAAGGAACATAATACATCATACTTAATTGCCAGCATCGATTGGATTCATCATCCTCCTCCTTACAGCACTAAAGGTTACGCTGTGTCGAGTGACTCGAGTCAACTACAGTTTGTAACTTGTACTTGTTGTACTAGGCTATCCCCGCCACCATTATGTTTTATTTTACTATAGCATTGCTAATCAATCATCATTCTTATGGTTTCTTGTTTGGCAGTCTTCTTGCGTACTGTACTGTACTTTGTTCTACTACTCCTTTCAGAGTCTCTCTCAGGCGACTGACTGTCTCATTTTTTTTTTGTTGCAAATGCTACTGCCAGTGTCTACTGTACTACCACCACAACCATGGCATCTTGGGAAACCAAACCTTCATCACCATGCAGCCATCGCTGTGCCTAAGTTTAAACATCAATCACAGGTAAGAGAAGAAGTTTGGGGGAGGCATAATTAATAATGGAAATTAATTCATTAATTCACACACCCACACCCTTGAGTCCAGTTGCAGACTGCATAGACTAGGAGAAGAGACTGACAGTACTAGTAGGACAAGTCACTCAGTGACGGTACCGCATCTATCTGTTCGTGTGTTACAAAATCGGCAGATTATTTAAATCAAAAACTGGCGGTGGCCCTGCAGCAGCAAAGGAAGGAAACCGTGTGACGTAAAAGAGTAAACCCCCACAAAACATTTACATCGTATGTAAAGTTTAAGTATAAAAATATTTAATCCCCTAACAAAATAAACAAATGTATAAAATCCCACAACACCTGACCCACCCCTCTCCCTAACCCCAACCAATGTCCAAAAAGAGAAAGAAAGAGTCCAACCAATGTCCGTTAAATTCAAAAATAAAATTGTCCATAAATATATAAACCCCAACTTTTCCCCAACGTACGCCCAATGCCCACCCACCAAAAAAAGGAATAAAAAAGGGGCAATCCAATGGGATCTCTATCGGCGGGCTCGCAGTCGCCGGTTAATCGCCAGTACCTCATTTACCTGCTCCTCTAGGCGCGCTATTCGGAGGAGCATGCGGTGCTTAAAAGCTCGACAATTGCATCCACAGGGGGGGGCAGCAGTGTTGGATGAAGTGTGGCGGGCGGCTGCCAGACCGCAGCACCGTAGCACTCGAGGGGCCTGGCTGGGGCCAGGGGCATTGGAGGAGGCTGCAGCTGCTGCCGCCTCCTCCTCCTCCTCCGCCAGACCCACCAGCCGCTGATATTCTATGCAGATGGCCTCAAGCTTCCGGCGCTGAGCCATGGCTGCCAACTCCTTCCTGTCTGGTTTTGATTTTGGTTGGGAAGGAGTAGCTATATCAAGAAAGAAAAAAAGACTATTGTAACCAATACTGTTAGCAAAACAGTAACACAAAATTAATTCTACACATAGTGGCACAGTAGCACTAGCAAGCACAGTACATAACATTTGTGGTATCTATCCTCCCACTTCCTCGGCCTCTAACATTTGTGGGAGTTTGAGGCATTATACTAGCACTATGGACTCGAGTACACTAGTCTTCTTCTTCTCTCTTGTTTAGCTAAATTAAGTAACCTTGTTGTAGCCGGCATGCCAGCTCAGTCAGCTTGCGCCCAAGACAAACATACTCGTGACGCCGACTCACGTTATTTTTATTTACTACTGTTTGCAGGTGGGGAAGCTGACTACACAATCATCTTATTTTTCTATTATGGGTGGCACTGGCCATACTCTGTTACATCAAGGGCAACTGCTCAATTTCACTTTCCCCCTGCCCTGACTACTACAACAAGGCAGATGATATCTGATCCAAATGATCATTGCTTATATATGGGACGACATGAGGTACTTTGTTTTGATTGATTGTGTAACCATGCAGCCGATAGGCCACCCATGGCAGGCTGACACAGTCGAAAATAAATTAACATAGGTAGGGAGTGGGCCTCGGAGTCGGAGGGAGGCGCTTGATAACAACATACATACACAATATATATGTTGTGCTTGCAAACTACTGTGAGTCAAGGGAGTATTCTGAAAATACAACTTCTATTCTCCTTGGCTTTGCTACTCTGGCGCGGTTTATTTTCTTTTACATTCTCTTCAAAGACTCTTCATCCAGTGACAGTCTCCACCTATGCTATGATGAATACCATCCAGGCATCCATCCATTCAAAGTAAACATGTCTATCATTCTTCTTAACCTCTCTCAACAAACCTTAGTTTGTTTCAACAACAAAATTTGTTTTTTAAACCACCACCCATGCATCCTTCCTTCCTTGCTTGCCTTTGAGTTTGACCCATGAAACACCCAGGAGGATTCTTGCTATCACCCATACAGTTTCACCCACCCAGGCAGGCATCTTTTCTTTCACCTTCCAACCATCCAGGCTTCAACCACCCAAGCATCTGATTCCTATCAGCCACCTATGCATCCCACGTATCCTTCTCTGCTAGTCATATATATACATCTCACCCATCCTTCCTCCTTCCATCTTTCTTTCCCTTTTTGTTCAACCCATCCATCAAGGTCATCTGACTCTTAGTCTTCTCCATAAAACTTTCCCAGCTGAGTTGAAGTCAGATAGAAGAGGCCATTAGTTACTCAACTACTGCTCCCGCCGCTAATGCTATTGCTCTAATGCCAAGTAAAGGGTGTCTTCTTTAACCGTTGTTCACAACAACTTAGTCTCTCTCAACATACAGTGTACACCCTTGCAGCGAGTGTGTAACTATTGTCAACAAGTAAGGAATATAAGTATAACTTACCACCTCCCGCCACTGCTGCTGGCTCACCCACCCCTGTGGCAGCTGCCGCATCCACTGCTCACTATTGGCTGGCGTCACCTGCCCCGCCGCTGGCCCCGGCACTGGTGGTCGGTACGCCTAGAAAAAACATTATACATTTTTTAGATGCCATATACACCTTTCCCTATTTATTCTTTTTCACTAGCAAGATTGAAAAAAAAGTTAAAATACATATATACCACATACATCACTAGTACAAATTGGGTACTAGAGTAGAGTAGACACTAGTAGAAGTATGTCCTATCCCATCAAAAATAGTAAAATATCTGGTTGGGCATTTTGTTGGTGGGAATTGTCGAAAAGCCTCTCAAGATTAAGAAGACTAGAAGAGGACAACCCAAAGGACTGGACTCAGTGGCTAGAGCTATTGGTGAATCTGAGTTTTAAAACCTTTTAAATAAAAATAAAGAGTGGCCAACTGGGAAAGCTTAGCTACAGACAGACTAATATAGTAGCAGTACAGAGAGTCAGAGCAGAGGCAGTTAGAGGCAGGGATAACAAGAATTTAGAAACAGATAGTCTAGATCGAAGAAGATTTGGTAAAAAATAGAATTAGGAAACTGAAATAATAGTTCGGAAAAAATAAGGTGCAGTAAAAGTTAGGGAAATATAATTATTAATATTAACAACTGGAGGACTTACTGGGGCCAGCAGCAGAGCCCTCGGTAGAGGAGCGGTCCTGGCCCTGGGATTGGGAGGCATCTTGTTGTTGTCCAGCTGCTCCCGCCGACTCTGACCCCATCTTCTTGCCCCTGGGTGCTGTTCATGTAAGATATAATAAAGAAAGAGACAAACATTGATGATTGGTGTGAAACAAATAAAATATTTTTAAAAACGCTCCAAAAACATTTTTGGAAACAACAATTGCAATAAAATTGACCTATCTAATCTGATCGACTAGTAGTATCACGGGATTCGCGGACCATCTAGTTATTATTTATGAACACTAATCCAGTGTTCCATTCTGATTCCAGAATCCTAAGCCTAAGTACCACCTGACCTAGCCCACCTATTCCAGACTGGCCAATTGTTCACTAAGTCTGCATTTCCATTTATTTTAGTCCTCAAAATGCATGGATGGAGGACGCATGCATACATTTTTGCATACACCAAATTGTTGGTTGGTTGCTGCTGATGTTCTGCTAAGCCTATTGCTCACTCACTAACAAACTACAAAAGGTTCTACTAAGGACTGGAGTAAGCAGCACTCAGCAGCACGTGACGTGACAGAGGATGCGTCAAGTAGACCGCTAAAAAATTAGCAACTAATACTAAGTAACTAAACTACCTATCAATCCACCACTATCTTAGTGACAGGAGGACAAAGGAAGGACTAGAGTCTCTCTAGCATTACCTAACTTAAGTTCTCTAAAGTAAACTCTCTTACATAATCAGCCCAAGCGAACACAAATTTGCAAACAAGTAAGATTAGTAGCGCCGCGCACCTGTGTCTAGAAGAATAACATTCACAGAAGATTTTTAAACGTAATTTACCTGCAATGTAAGCAGCAGCATTCTTGCTATTCAGAAAAAAATTATATTCGCAATAACAGTAACACAGTCTAGAGAACACACAATACTACTAGTATTAGCTACTCACCAAGCCCCACGACCTCAACACCTAGCTCCCGGTCCAAGATGTCTGACCACCGGTGGGTCAGCTGGTTATGGGTGCGCCGGAACCCAGAGCAGTGAAACACTGCCCGGCGCACCCTCGCCCACCGGCAGTGAGGCTCCTGGGTAGCGTACCCGGAGCCAGGCCTGCCGCCTGCTGCCAAGGTCAAGGGGAGGTGGCGCTGCACAAAAAAAACAAGGGTGGCCACCTACGCCTCGCTAAAAAGGGACCGGGCCTGCCCCCCTTCCGGGCGCAGTCTAGCCGCAAGGAAGGAGGCTCTTCTTGGGCGCAAGCGCCTTCCCCTTGGAGCCGGTACCCTTAGCCAATGTTCTGGGGTGGGCGGGGGGCGGAAAAGAAAATGTAGCAGTAAAAAATAAAGTCAGGAGAAGAGATAGGAGAGTAAAAAAGGAAGTAATATAAAACAGTAGAAAAAAGTAAAAGAAACGCAGTAAAAGTAGAACTAAAACGCAAAATATACACTTAGGGACAGAGAGGGATAGATAATAAATAAAAAAAGATCAGAAAAATAGTGTAAAAAACAAAGGATTGAAAAGATTAGAGAGGGATTGAAAAACAGGCCCCAGAACGATGCAAAGAATAGGAAAACAAGATGGCCGCTCCCATTGGCGACCGCGTGGTGAAGTTTGTGCGATATTTCCCCCGAACACGTAATCCGCGTTGCCAAATGTCAAAAATATCTCGCGAGCATATGCGAGCACATGCGAGCATGCGGAAACAAGCAACTCCGCAAGCTTGCGTATCTACGCGTAGCGTTGCAGAGTTTTTGTGCTACTTCGCGTAGCCTCGCGTAGCGTGGCTACGCAAACTTCACCCAGGGTTAATTCTGCAGCACACATAGAAAACGGAAATCGCCTGAATTGACTGAATATTGTGCAGGAAGGTGTCCCTTCCTGCACAAAATCAATCAGCCCTGCAATGGAGGCACCCTTGCACCATGGTGCAAGGGTGCCTGCATTGGCACATGGAAGCCCATTGTGCGCCAGTGCTGGGGAAAAGGACAAGAATGCCCCGTATCACATAGATGTGGTGCATTCCTGCCCTTTTGATTTGATGTAGGGCAGCACATCAAGATTCCTGGTGGCACTGCCCGACATTAAAAACCTCATAAATGAGGCCCTTAGCATTCAATTGTGGTGTGGCACAATCATTTAGGGAGCAAAAATACAATCACTTCGATTCTAGCATCTCATTTCTTGCAAAGCTTTTTTTGTTGAAAGAGCAGATTTTGAACTTTTAAATTTGGTAGAATTTAAATTCAGTTCTTACCACCCCCTATTTTTGGTTGTTGTTTATTTAGAAATAAAGTTTGGAAAGACAGGAGAGCGTTTGTGGCTTATATACAAGACCCTTGTGCGGCTGGTGCGTCACTTTTTGTGATGCACCAGCGGCGCATTTTGCTGCCCCATATTTACAAGGACACTAACAGCCACCCTGAGTGGCTTTTCCTGTCCTTGTAAATACGGCCCCTTTACACGCAGCACTTTGTGTGAAAAGGGCGTTCCATGCGTGTTGCTGTGGGTGTTCCCACGCAACACCCATGGAACCTGACACATTTCCAGATTTATGAGAAATCGTAACTTGGGAATGCGTCTGAATGCTACACCTCCCCAGGGGAGGCGCAACGAGGAGAAATGTTTTCATTTCTCCTCGTTTTTTTCCTCTTTCTATGCATGCTGCATTATGCAGCACACATAGAATGAGAAAATCACCTCTTGTGATTGTTTATGTGCAGGAAAGTGTACCTTCCTGCACATAAACAATCATTAAAACAAAGTGACGTTTTTCAACTTCTATGTGTGCTGCATTAAGTAACGCAATTGCATCTCTCTGGATTTATCAAGCAACTCAGGGCCACACAAGGTGGCCTTGCATGGCTTGATAAATTGCACTTAGAAGTTGCGTCATGCATGCACCCCGCTGTGTGGTGCAAGTGCGATGGAACTACATGATAAATATGGTCCTGAGCCTTCCTGGCCACAGTGAATACCATATTAGTCCTTGCCTTCATCCATCAACATTATTTACCTACCTAACAAGCATTATATATACAATGGATGAAAGCAAGTACTAATATGGTAAGAACTGTAGCAAGGAAGGCT
Organism: Calotriton arnoldi; assembly: GCA_963921515.1. NCBI lineage: Eukaryota > Metazoa > Chordata > Amphibia > Caudata > Salamandridae > Calotriton > Calotriton arnoldi. The sequence goes on along the minus strand of CAWUFW010012376.1, from coordinate 171,381 downwards.
CAGGACCATATTTATCATTACGTTCTGTCAAACTTGCACCATGCAACTGGGTGCATGTGCGATGCAACTACTAAGTGCGATTCATCAAGCCATGCAAGGCCACCTTGCTTGGCCAGAGTGGCTTGATAAATCCAGAGTAATGCAACGCAGCGCAAATCCTTGTGTTGCATTACTCTGCCCCAGGGATGCATTCCATGGATGGTGTTGTGGGTGTTCAAAGCAAACACAAGGAGACGATGGACGGAGCACTGAAACTTTTAAGAAACTCGCCTACAGTCACAGATCTGGGTTTAATCCATCATCGTTTTTTAGCTCATTTTGCCACCCCAGTTCAGACCCAGCCATATGCAAATCAGTCTTGACCCTGTTCCTCATGGGAACACTCCAGCCCGAACTGCCAAGTCAAGTCTTCCCTGGACCAAAAGAAAGCATCCTGGGGCCAGTTTCGGGCTAACAGCCCATATCAGCTAGGCCAGCTTCAATCCATTGGCAAGGTGAGCAAGGGACACACTTCTGGGCATACACTTCCAATTTAGGGTGAACAAAGCAAACACAAAGAGATGATGGACGGAGTGCTGAAACTTTTCAGACACTCACCCCCACTCACAGATCTGGGTTTAATCCATCATCATTCTTTAGCTCACTTCTCCAACCCAGTTCAGACACAGCCTTATGCAAATCAGACTTGACCCTATTTCTCATGTGAACAGTCCAGCCTTAACTGCCAAGCCAGGTCTTCCCTGGACCAGAAACAAGCATTCTGGGAGCGGTTTTGAGGTAACACACCTCATCAGCCAGGCTAGCTTGAATCCAGTGTCAAAGTGAGCAAGGAACTCATGTTTGGGCATACACTTTTTAACTTAGGGCAAACAAAGCAAATACAAGTAGATGATGGGTGGAGCGCTGAAACTTGCCAGACACTCACCTCCAGTCACAGATCTGGGTTTAATCCATCATCGTTCTTTAGTTCACATTTCCATCCCAGTTCAGACCCAGCCTTATGCAAATCAGACTTGACCCTGTTTCTCATGTGAACAGTCCAGCCTTAACTGTCAAGCAAGGTCTTCCCTGGACCAGAAACAAGCATGCTGGGAGTGGTGTCAAGGTAACACACCTCATCAGCCAGGCTAAATGAATTCAGTGGCAAAGTGAGCAAGAGACCCATGTCTGGGCATACCCTTGCAACTTTGGGCGAATAAAGCAAACAGAAGAAGATGATGGACCGAGCGCTGAAACTTTTCAGACACTCACCTCCTTTCACTTATCTTGGTTTAATCCATCATCGTTCTTTAGCTCACTAAGCCACACCAGTACAGACCCCTCCATATGCAAATCAATCTTGACCCTTTTCCTCATGGGAACAGTCCAGCCTAAACTGCCAAGCCACGTCTTCCCTGGGCCGGAAACAAGCATCCTGTGACCGTTTTCGGAGTAACACCCCTCTTCAGCCAGGCTAGCTTGAATCCAGGGGAAAGTGAAGAAAGGTCCTACGTCTGGGTATACCCTTCCAACTTAGGGCGAAGAAAGCAAACACAAGGAGATGATGGACAGAGCGCTGAAACTATTCAGAGACTCACCCCCAGTCACAGATCTGGGTTTAATCCATCATCGTTCTTTAGCTCACTTCGCCATCCCTGTTCAGACCCAGCCTTATGCAAATGAGACTTGAACCTGTTTCTCATGTGAACAGTCCAGCCTTAACTGCCAAGCCAGGTCTTCCCTGGACCAGAAACAAGCATTCTGGGAGCGGTTTCGACTTAACACACATCATCAGCCAGGCTAATTTGAATCCAGTGGCAAAGTGAGCAAGGGACCCACGTCTGGGCATACCCTTCCAACTTAGGGCGAACAAAGCAAACAGAAGGAGATGATGGATGGAGTGCTGAAACTTTTCAGACCATCATCCCTTTTCACATATCTTGGTTTCATCAATCATCATTTTTTAGCTCACTAAGCCACCCCTGTTCAGACTCCGCCATCTGTATATCAATCTTGACCCTGTTCCTCAAGGGAACAGTCCAGCCCTACCTACCAAGCCAGGTTTTCCCTGGACCGGAAAAAAGCATCCTGGGACCGGTTTCGGGAAACACCCCTCATCAGCAAGGCTAGCATGAATCTAGTGGCAAAGTGAGCAAGAAACCCACGTCTGGGCATACACTTCCAACTTAGGGCGAACAAAGGAAATACAAGTAAATGATGGACCGAGCGCTGAAACTTTTTAGACACTCATTCCCAGTCCCAGATATGGGTTTAATCCATCATCGTTCTTTAGCTCACTTCGCCACCCCAGTTGATACCCAGCCATATGCAAATCAGTCTTGACCCTGTTCCCCATGGGAACAATCCAGCCTGACTGCCAAGTAACCCTGGGCGTAGTTCGCATAGTAGCACTACGCGTAGCTATGTGAAGTGCACTTCGCACTACGCGAGCTACGCGTAGCACTACGCGAACTGCATAGTGCGGTAGGAAATGCTGTTTGCAATGATTGCACAGTGCTGGATGCTTGTCCGCACTGTGCAATCATTGCAAACGGCATCTTGCACAGTGCAAGCGGTCGTTTTCTCCCGCTCGAGTAGATTTGTACTCGAGCGGCAGTTTCTCAACGCGGACTGGTAGTTTCTCATCGCGAGCGGTCGCGAGCATACGCGACCACTCGCAATGAGAAACCTGACCTCCCCGCGTTGAGAATCTCGCCGGAGGTTTATTTTCCACGCTCGTGATCGGCAACTTGATGTTGCTGATCGCGAACGAGGAAAAAGTCTCACCGGGATGTCATTTTGCTCACTCGCGGTCGCCAACTTGACGTTGAGGACCGCGAGCAAGCAAAAAATGCCAGCTACGCGTTTTTGCACTGTGCTACGTGCAATTTGCGTAGAGCGTAGTTGCGCAAACTACGCGAGCGTAGCGTAGTTTTCCGCCCAGGCCTACTGCCAAGCCAAGTCTTCCCTGGACCGGAAACAAGCATCCTTAGAGGGAAACAGCCTAAACGACGCAGTCAGCACAATGCGTGGCTGAACAATGCAGGTGTAACCACGGACGTCTAAACCATGTATATGCCTTTACAATGCACATGCGTGATTTAGACGCGCGTGGTAGTTAGCGCTCTAGTTTGCGAGTCGGAAGTGAGCTTTTTTTAAGGGTGCTGGAGGGCTCGGGGTAGTTTTGTGGGCTGGGGGGTGGGTTGTGGGTAGTTTTGTGCATTTTGGGTGGGTTGGGGGTATTTTTCTGGGCTGAGGTAGTTTTCTGGGCTCTGTTTTTAGGGTGGGGTCTGGGGGGTTGGGGTAGTTTTGTGGGCTTAGGGATAGTTTTGTGGGCTGGTGTGGTTCAGGGTAGTTTGTGGCTCAGGGTGGGGCGCTGACATTTTTTTCAAACATGGGGTCAAGGTTTCAGGGTTTAAGGGGTTGGTGTAGTTTTCTGGGCTGGTTGGTATGTCGGGGGAAGTTTTCTGGGCTTTGTTTTTACGGTGGGGGCTAGGGGGTCAGTGGTAGTTTCTTAGGCTGGTGGTGGGTCGGGGGACTTTTCTGGGCTGATGGTGGGTTGGGGTAGTTTTCTGGGCTTTGTTTTTAGGGTGGAGGGCTGGGGGGTTGAGGTAGTTTTGTGGGCTGGGGGTGGGTCGGGGGTAGTTTTGCGGACTGGGGGTGAATCGGGGTAGTTTAGGGCTCATGGTGGGGGTCTGGGATGTTTTTTAAATATGGGATCAGGGTTTTAGGGTTTAGTGCTGGGGGTGTTTTTTTAGGTCTGGGGTCAAGGATTTAGGGCTCAGTGGAGGGGGGGTTTAGGACTCAGGTTGGGGTTTTAGGGCTCAGGGAACAGGGGAGTTGGGGTGTTTTTAGGACTGGGGTGGGATTTGTTTTTAGGGCCGGGGTGCGCTTTTACTAGTTAGGGTAGGGGGTTCGGCTATTTTTAGAGCTGGGGTCGGGGTAGAACTTGGGGCAGGTGACTGGGTTTTAGGACTCGGGGCTGGTGCTACGGCATAATCTTAACCACACATATGAATTTACTAATTATTCAATTACAACTTAGGGGCCGATTACGATGTCGGTCGGAAAGGCTCCGAATGGCATTCTGTTTTATCTAACCTGTGTCGGAACCCATGTTTCCGACCGACTAGAAACATTTCCATCCGCCCAATTACAATACAAGGTAACCGGTCGGTCAGTTCGAATCAGTTCCGACCGGCATTTGGAGAGTCTGAGTCAGTCGGAGTCGAATTGTACAGCGCAACGCACCGCGTTACGATGTCAGATTCCGACAGCCTTTTCGAATCGGTCTGTCCAACAAGGATCGGCTTTTGGAGACTGACTTTGGGGGCCCCTTGCAGGTCCCCCTTCACTCCGAGGCCTCTGGTTGGGGCCTGTTGGGGTACCGGAAACAAGCATCCTGAGACCGGTTTCTGGATAACACCCCTCATCAGCCAGTCTAGCTTGAATCCAGTGGCAAACGACCCATGTCCGGCCATACCCTTCCAAATTAGGGTGAACAAAGCAAACACAAGGAGGTGATAGACGAAGCGCTGAAACTTTTCAGGCACTCACCCCCAGTCACATATCTTGGTTTAATCCATCATCGTTCTTTGGGTCACTTAGCCACCCCAGTTCAGACCTAGCCATGCGCAAAACAGTCTTGACCCTGTTTCTCATGGGAACAGTCCATCCAGAACTGCCATGCCAGGTATTCCAAGGACAAGGAAAGAAGCATCCTGGGACTAGTTTCGTGGTAACACCCCTCTTCAGCCAGGCTAGCTCGAATCCAGGGCAAAGAGAGCAAGGGACCCACGTCTGGCATACCCTGCCAACTTAGGGTGAACAAAGCAAACACAAGGAGTTGATGGACGGAGCGCTGGAACTTTTCAGACACTCACCCCCAGTCACAGATCTGGGTTGAATCCATCATCGTTTTTTAGCTCACTTCCCCACCCCAGTTCAGTCCCAGCCTTATGCAAATCAATCATGAAACTGTTCATCATGGGAACAGTCCAGGCCAAACTGCCAAGCCAGGTCTTCCCTGGAGCGGAAATAAGCATCCTGGGAGAGAAACAGCCTAAAAAACGCAGTCAGTACAATGTGTGGCTGAATAGAGCAGGCGTAACCACAGACGTCTAAACCAAGCATATGTCTTTACCACGCATACACGTGGTTTAGACGTCCATCGTAGTTAGCGCTCTCGTCTGCGGGTCAGAAGTGAGCTTTTTTTTAGGGGGCTGGAGGGCTTGGGGGCAGTTTTGTGGGCTCGGGCGTTGTTAGTCATGGGTAGTTTTGTGCATTTTGGATGGGTCGGGGGTAGTTTTGAGGGCTGGGGGGTTGGTCTGGGTGGTTTTCTGGGCTTTGTTTAAAGGGGGGCTGGGGTTTTGGGGATATTTTTGTGGGCTTGGGGGCAGTTTTGTGGGCTGGGATGTTTTTTAAATATGGGGTCAGGTTTTTAGGGTTTAGGGCAGGGGGTCGTTTTGTGAGCTGGTTGGTAGGTCGGGGTAGTTTTCTGGGCTTTGTTTTTAGGTGGGGGCTGAGGGTCAGGGTAGTTTTGTGGGCTGGGGTGGGTCGGGGGTAGATTTGTGGGCTGAGGGTGGGTTGGGGGTAGTTTTCTAGGATTTGTTTTTAGGGTAGGGGGCTGGGGGAGTTTTGTGGGCTGGGGGTGGGTCAGGGGTTGTTTTGCGGGCTGTGGGTGGGTCGGGGTAGTTTAGGGCTCAGGGTGGGGGGCTGCGATGTTTTTTAAATATGGGGTCAAGGTTTTAGGGTTTAGGGCAGGGGGGGTTTTTAGGTCTGGGGTCAAGGAGTTAGGGCTCGGGGCAGGGGGGTTTTGACTCAGGGTGGGGTATAAGGGCTCAGGGCACAAGGGAGTTAGGGTGTTTTTAGGGCTGGGGTGGGATTTGTTTTTAGGGCTGGAGCGCGCTTTTACTAGTTAGGGTAGGTGGTTCAGCTATGTTTAGGGCTGGGGTCGGGTAGAACTCGGGCAGGTGACTGGGTTTTAGGACTCAGGGCGGGTGCTACGGCATAATCTTAAACATGCATATGATTTTACCAATTATACAATTACAACTTAGGAGACGATTACAATGTCAGTCGGAAAGCCTCCCAATGGCATTCGGTTTTATCTAACCCGTGTCAGAACCCATGTTTCCGACTGACTTGGAAACATTTCCGTCTACCCAATTACGATACAAGGTAACAGGTCGGTCTGTCCGAATCTGTTCCGACCGGCATTCGGAGAGTCCGAGTCGGTCGGAGCAGAATCATACAGCTCCACGGACCGTGTTTCCGACCAACTGATTACGATGTCGGATTCCTACAGCCTTTTCGAATCGGTCTGTCCAACACCGATCGGCTGTCAGAAACTGACTTTGGGGCCCCCTAGCAGGCCCCCCTTCTCCCGGAGGCCTCCAGTTGGGGCCTGTGGGTGTACCGGAAACAAGCATCCTGAGACTGGTTTCTGGGTAACAGCGCTCATCAGCCAGTCTAGCTTGAATCCAGTGACAAAGTGAGCAAGGGACCCATATCCGGGCATACCCTTCCAAATTAGGGCAAACAAAGCAAACACAAGGAAATGATGGATGGAGCGTTGAAACTTTTCGGACACTCACCCCCAGTCACAGATCTTGGTTTAATCCATCATCGTTCTATGGGTCACTTCACCTCCCCAGTTCAGACCCAGCCATAGGCAAATCAGTCTTGACCCTGTATCTCATGGGAACAGTCCATCCAGAACTGTCATGCCAGGTCTTCCCGGGACCAGAAACAAGCATCCTGGGACCGGTTTTGGGGAAACACCACTCATCAGCTAGGCTTGCTTGAATCCAGTGCCAAAGTGAGCATGGTGACCCATGTCTGGGCATACACTTCCAACTTAGGGCAAACAAAGCAAATAAAAGATGATGGGCGAAGCGCTGAAATATTTTAGACACTCACCCCCAGTCACAGGTCTGGGTTTAAGCCATGATCGTTCTTTAACTCACTTTGCCATCCTAGTTCAGATCCAGCTTTATGCAAATCAGACTTGACCCTTTTCCTCATGGGAACAGTACAGCCAGAACTGCCAAACGAGGTCTTCCCTCCTGAGACCGGTTTCTGGGTAACACCCCCAATCAGACAGTCTAGCTGGAATCCAGTGGCAAAGTGAGCAAGAGATCCATGTCCTGGCATACGTTTCCAAACCTGGATGAACAAAGCAAACACAAGGAGATGATGGACGGAGCACTGAAACTTTTCAGACACTCACCCCCAGTCACAGATTTTGGTTTAATCCATCATTGTTCTTTGGCTCCTCATCGGCCAGGCTAGCTTGAATACATTTGCAAAGTGAGCAATGGACCCACATCTGGGCATATCCTTCCAAACTTGGGCACATAAAGCAAACAAAAGGAAATGATGGGTGGAGCGCTGACACTTTTCAGACACTCACCCCCAGTCACAGGTCTGGGTTTAAGCCATGATCGTTCTTTAGCTCATTTCGCCAACCTAGTTCATACCCAGTCATATGCAAATCAGTTTTGACCATGCTCCTATTGAGAACAGTCCAACCCGAACTTCCAAGCCAGGTCTTCCAAGGACCGGAAAAAAGTATCCTGGGACCAGTTTCTGGGTAACACCCCTCATCAACCAGGCTAGCTTGAATCCAGTGGCAATGTGAGCAAGGACCCAAGTTTGGGCATACCCTTCCAACTTAGGGCGAATAAAGCAAACACAAGGTGATGATGTGCGGAGTGGTGAAACTTTTAAGACACTCACTCCCAGTCATATTTCTGGGTTTAATTCATGATCATTCTTTAGTTCACTTTGCCACCCCATTTTAGACCCAGCCATATGCAAATCAGTCTTGACCCTGTTTCTCATGGGAACCGTCAAGCCCTGACAGGCAAACCAGGTTTTCTCTGGAAAGGAAACAAAGCATCCTGTGACCGATTTCAGTGTAACACCCCTAATCAGCCAGGATAGATTGAATCCAGTGACAAAGTTGGCAAGGGACCCACGTCTGGGTATACCCTTCCAACTTAGGGCGAATAAAGCAAACACAAGGTGATGATGGGCGGAGCGCTGAATCTTTTCAGACACTCACTCCCAGTTATAGATCTGGGTTTAATTCATCATCATTCTTTAGCTCACTTTGCACCCCAGTTTAGACCCAGCCATATGCAAGACAGTTTTGACCCTGGTCCTCATGGGAACAGTCCATCCTGAACTGCCAAGCCAGGTCTTCTTTGGGCAGGAAACAAGCATCCTGGGACAGGTTTCGGAAAAACACCCATCATCAACCAGGCTAGCTTGAATCCAATGGCAATGTTAGCAAGGGACCCACGTTTGGGCATACCCTTTCAACTTAGGGGGAATAAAGCAGACACAATGTGATGATGGGCGGAGCGCTGAAACTTTTCAGACACTCACTCCCAGTCATATTTCTGGGTTTAATTCATGATCATTCTTTAGTTCACTTTGCCACCCCATTTTAGACCCAGCAATATGTAAGACAGTTTTGACCTTGTCCTCATCGGAACAGTCCATACCATGCTGCCAAGCCAGATCTTCTCTGGAAGGGAAACAAGCATCCTGGGACAGTTTTCGGGGAAACACACCTCATCAGCCAGGCAAGCTTGAATCCAGTGCAAAGTGAGCAAGTGACAAACGTCTGGGAATACCTTTCCAACTTAGAGCAAACAAAGCAAACACAAGGAGATGATCGGCAGAGCGCTGAAACTTTTCAGACACTCACTCCCAGGTATAGATCTGGGTTTAATTCATCATTGTTCTTTAGCTCACTTTGCCACCCCAGTTTAGACCTAGCAATATGAAAGACCTTTTTGACCCTTGTCCTCATCGGAATAGTCCATCCCGTTCTGCCAAGCCAGGTCTTCTCTGGATGGGAAACAAGCATCCTCGGACAGTTTTCGGGGAAACACCCCTCATCAGCCAGGCAAGCTTGAATCCAGTGCAAAGTGAGCCAGGGACAAACGTCTGGAAATACCCTTCCAACTTAGAGCAAACAATGCAAACACAAGGAGATGATTGGCAGAGCGCTGAAACTTTTCAGACACTCACCCCAGGTCACAGATCTGGGTTTAATCCATCATCGTTCTTTAGCTCAATTTGTCAGCCCAGTTCATACCCAGCCATATGCAAATCAGTCTGGACCCTGTTTCTCATGGGAACAGTCCAGCCCGAAATGCCAAGTCTTCCCTGGACTAGAAGCCAGCATCCTGGGACCGGTTTTAGGGTACCACGCCTCATCAGCCAGGCTAGCTTCAATCCAGTGGGAAAGTGAGCAAGGGACCCACGTCTGGGCATTCCCTTCCAACTTAGGGCGAACAAAGCAAGCACAAGGAGGTGATGGGCAGAGCGCTGAAACTTTTCAGACACTCACTCCCAGTCACAGATCTGGGTTTGTCATCATCGTTCTTTAGCTCACTTCGACACCCCAGTTCAGACCCAGCCATATGCAAATCAGCCTTTGCCCTATTCGTCATGGGAACAGCACAGTCCAAACCGCCAAGCCAGGTCTTCCCTGGCCCGTAAACAAGCATCCTAGGACCATTTTTGGAGTAACACCACACATCATCCAAGCTAGCTTGAATCCAAAGGCAAAATGAGCAAGAAACCCACATCTGTGCAGACCCTTCAAAATTATGCCAAAAAAGCAAACACAAGGTGATAATGGACGGAGCGCTGAAACTTTTCAGACACTCACCCCCAGTCACAGATCTGGGTTTAATCCATCATAGTTCTTTAGCTCACTTCACCACCCCAGTTCGGACCCAGCCATATGCAAATCAGTTCATCATGGGAACAGTCAAGAACACACCGCCAAGCCAGGTCTTCCATGGACAGGAAACAAGCTTCCTGGGACCAGTTAAGGGTTAACCCCCCCTCATCAGCAAGGCTAGCTTGACTCCAGTGGCAAAGTGAGCAACAGACCCACGTTTGGGCATACCATTCCAACTTAGAGCGAACAAAGCAAACACAAGGAGATGATGGACGGCACACTGAAACTTTCCAGACACTCAAACGCAGTCACAGATCTGGGTTTAATCCATCATCGTTCTTAAGCTCAATTCACCACCCCAGTTTAGACCCAGCCAAATGTAAATTAGTCTTGACTGTTGCTCACTGGAACAGTTCAATCCGAACTGCAAAACCAGGTCTTCCCTGGACCAGAAACAAGCATCCTGGGACTGGTCTCAGGGTAACACCTCTCATCAGCCAGGCTAGCTTCACTCTAATGGCAAAGTTGACAAGGAACGTACATCTGGGCATACCCCTCCAACTTATGGCGAACAAAATAAACACAAGGAGATGACGGACGGAGCGATGAAACTTTTCAGACACTCACTCCCAGTCACAGATCTGGGTTTATTCCATCATCTTTCTTTAGCTCATTTCACCACCCCAGTTCAGACACAGCCATGTGCAAATCAGTCTTGGCCATGTTCCTCATGGGAACAGTCCAGCTGAACTGCCAAGCGAGGTCTTCCCTGGACCAGAAATAAGCATCCTGGGACCGGTTTCATGGTAACACCCCTCATTAGCCAGGCTAGCTTGAATCCAGTGGCAAAGCGAGCAAGGGATCCACATGTGGGCATACCCTTCACTTAGGGCGAACAAAGCAAACATAAGTAGGTGCCGGACGCAGCACTGAAACTTTTCAGACACTCACCCACAGTCACAGATGTGGGTTTAATCCATCATCGTTTTTTAGCTCACTTCGCCACACCAGTTAATACCAAGCTATATGCAAATGAGTCTTGACCCTGTTCCTTATGGGAACAGTCCAGCCCGAACTGCCAAACCAGGTCTTCCCTGGACCTGAAAGAAGCATCCTGGGACCATTTTCGGAGTAACACCACTCATCAAGCCGGCTAGCTTGAATCCTGTGGCAAAGTGAGCAAGTGACCCTCATCTGGGCATACCATTCCAACTTAGGGTGAATAAAGCAAACACAAGGAGATGATGGATGTAGCGCAGAAACTTTTCAGACACTCACCACCAGTCACAGATCTGGGCTTAATACATCATTGTTCTTTAGCTCATTTCACCACCCCAGTTCAGACTCACCTATATGCAAATAAGTCTTGACCCTGTTCCTCATGTGAATAATCCAGCTCGAACTGCCATGCCAGGTCTTCCCTGGAGCTGAAACAAGCATCCTGGTACTAGTTTCATGGTAACACCCCTCATCAGCCAGCCTAGCTTGAATCCAGTTGCAAAGTGGGCAAGGGACCCACGTCTGGGCAAACCCTTCCAACTTATGGCGAACAAAGCAAACACACAAAGAGGACGGATGGAGTGCTGAAACGTTTCAGACACAAATCCGCAGTCACTAATCTGGGTTTAATGCATCTGAATTCTTTAGCTCAGTTTGTCAAATCAGTTCAGATCCAGCCATATGCAAATTAGTCTTGACCCTGTTCCTCATGGGAACAGTCCAGCCCGAACTGGCAAGCCAGGCCTTCCGTGGACCGGAAACAAGCATCCTGGCATCAGTTTCGGTGTAACACCCCTCACCAGCCAGGCTATCTTGAATCCAGTGGCAAAGTGAGCAAGTGACCCACTTCTGGGCATACCCTTCAAACTTATGGTGACCAAAGCAAACAAAAGTAGATGACAGACAGAGCGTCAGGAACTTTTCAGACACTCACGCCCAGTCACAGATCTGGGTTTAATCCATCATCGTGTTTTAGCTTATTTCACCACCCAGTTTAGACCCAGCCATATCCAAGTCAGACTCTGTTTCTCATGGGAACACTCCATCGTGAATTGCCAAATCAGGTCTTCCCTGGACCGGAAACAAGCATACTGGGACTTGTTTCAGGGTAAAACATCTCATCCACCAGGCTAGCTTGAATCCAGAGGCAAAGTGATCAAGGGACCCACATCTCAGCATGCCCTACCAGCTTGGGTCGAACAAAGGAAACACAAGGAGATGATGGATGAAGCCCTGAAACTTTTCAGACACTCACCATCAGTCATAGATCTGGGTATAATCCATAATCGTTCTCTACCTCACTTTGCCACCCCAGTTCGGACACAGCCATATGCAAATCAGTCCTGACCCTGTTCCTCTGGAAACAGTCAGGCCTGAACTGCCAAGCGAGGTCTTCCCTGGACCAGAAATAAGCATCCTGGGACCTGTTTCATGGTAAAACCTCTCATCAATCAGGCTAGCTTGAATTCAGTGGCAAAGTGAGCAAGGGATCCACATTTGGGAATACCCTTCACTTAGTTTGAACAAAGCAAACATAAGGAGGTGACGGACAGAGCATTGAAACTCTTCAAACACTCAGCCCCAGTCACAGATCTGGGTTTGATCTATCATCGTTTTTTAGCTCACTTCAATACCCTAAATCGGACCCAGCCATCTGCAAATCAGTCTTGAACCTGTTCGTCATGGGAATAGTCCAGCCCGAACTGCCAAGCCATGTCTTCCCTGGACCGGAAACAAGCATCCTGGGACCGGTTTCGGGTTCATAACCCTCATCAGCAAGGCTAGCTTGAATCCAGTGGCAATGTGAGCAAGGGACCCACGTTTGGGCACACCTTTCCAACTTAGGGTGAACAAAGCAAACACAAGGAAATGATGGACGGCGCACTGAAACGTTTCAGACACTCACCCGCAGTCACAGATCTGGGTTTAATCCTTCATTGTTCTTAAGCTCAAATTGCCACCCCAGTTCAGACACAGCCATGTGCAAATTAGTCTTGACTGTTGCTCATTGGGACAGTTCAGTTCAAACTGCCAAACCAGGCCTTCCCTGGACCAGAAACAAGCATCCTTGGAACCGTCTCAGGGTGACACCCCTTATCAGCCAGGCTAGCTTGAATCTAGTGGCAAAGTTAGCAGGGAACCCACAGCTGGTCCTACCCTTCCAACTTAGGGCAAACAAAGTAAACACAAGGAGATCAAGGACGGAGCGCTGAAACCTTTCTGACACTCGCCCCCAGTCACAGATCTGGGTTTATTCCACCATCGTATTTTAGCTCACTTCACCACCCCAGTTCATACCCAGCCATATGCAAATCAGTCTTGACCCTGTTCCTCTAGGCAACAGCCCAGCCTGAACTGCAAAGCGAGGTCTTCCCTGGACCGGAAACAAGCATCTTGGGACCAGTTTCATGGTAACACCCGTCATCAACCAGGTTAGCTTGAATCAAGTGGCAAAGTGAGCAAGGGATCCACATCTGGGCACACCCTTCACTTAGGGCAAACAATGCAAACATAAGGAGGTGACAGACGGATCATTGAAACATTTCAGACACTCACCCCCAGTCCGAGATCTGGGTTTAACCCATCATTGTTTTTTAGCTCACTTACCCGCCACAGTTCGGACCCAGCCATATGCAAATCAGTCTTGACCCTGTTCCTCATGGGAACAGTCTAAGCCGAACTGCCAAGCCAGGTAATCCATGGATAGGAATGATCCAGCGCAACCCCTAAATTCCTGATGCCAGGGACCAAAGAAAATCTCGTCATACATAAATTGTTTTATCAAACAACGGGGCCCATCATACATTACCCATAAACGATCCTGAGGACTGGCGCTGGATTTGGGGGGTCTGATTTGTCATTTTTATTAAATACTATACTTCACATTAATAACATTTGTGTCTATTTCTAACTATTAGTAATTTCAACTTCTTCTGGTCGATGGACCATTAGTTGAAGAGTTGATGGTGACTATGATTAACTAAACAGTTTAACATTTAACTAAATAACCACAGAGTCATTTTCTTCAGTTAATGATTTTATCTTAATAATGCTCGTGATTAATTGTCAGTGCACATACAAGATCACATATAAGAGAAATAATTATCAAGCAATGTAATCAAAATGAATCATTTGCATCGATATCAAAGCATGCAAAGGAATGGGGGAGAAAAGGTACAGCATAAATACTTGCAGAAAATATATTTGCAAATTCAAGCAATCAAGGAGGGCAATACCCACCAAAGAAATAGGAAACCACTTCCTTGGCTGAGGTTGTGGCAAGAGGTCCCCAGAGATAGGCTCGGAGGACAAAGTTAATCAGGACAGATGCAGCAGAATTTGCTATACTAACAACTAGAATTAATCTCCCAATTAATCTACCTCCTCGGTCGCAGTCTCCTCCCCAGCACTCCTGCAACGTTCTCGTACCTAAAGGTTCTCTGACTCTGTGCAGGACTGCTCTTTCTGTCTTGGATCTTCTCTATGCGTTCTGTTCTGCGTTCTCGTCTCCGCTCTCTCCTCTCTCTCTGCTCTCTGCCACACCCCCAATTGGGATATCAGTTATACCTTTCTGCCTAACTCACTATCTTACAATGTTGCAGTATCGGTAGAAACTCAGACTGTGATTAGTTGTCATAAATCATACTAGGGTCGTCTCATCCAGTTCTCTCCACAAATCCATCCTATACCGGTTCTAACAAAGGAAGGATTTAAGACCATTGCATTTGTATACTACTAGCATTCACATTTATACATTTGGTTACAATGTTCATTATGATATCCGCTTTCACATTTGCATTGCACGTAGTGATGGCTGTTCCCACAGTCGCTGTCGCATCTTGGCACATAAACAATAAGACACAGGTCAACATGGCCTTCACACGTATTTCATCATCTGGTACACTCTGTAGTCTGCGAGCAGGCAACCCCTCCCGGCACATGCGCACTTCATGCCGAGCAGGCCAACCACATGCTGGCTTAAACGAGAGGCCATTTTCATGCAGGCCCAATCCTGTATTAAAATGAACAAACACAAAATAATATTAATTCGTGAAATAAAACCCATTATGTTTACCTCCCACCATGTTAATGCCCTGTATTAAATAAATCCTAGCGAAAGCTATTAATTTAAAGCAAACTTCTCATTATTCGTGCACAACATGCAAAATGTGCAATGTACAACACAGCATAAACGTGCATTAGTACAGTTTTTCAAAGCGCAAACAGTTAATACGTACTCATGTCAACATGATTTAGCATATTATGTAAATTGCGTTTGCCCCCTGTGTAAATGTGTGTATTCAGAGTTGATTAGTTCATGCAGTCAATACATTATTATGGTGTTACTTAATTTCATGAGGATGTATTTTACAAACCTCACTCCATCAATCCCCCCTTTGATGGTTTTACCATCATAAAATCCCAAAACATACGGTTTTTCAAGTTATATAGTTGTTATTTTGTCTTTTGACCCTTGCTCCTTACATTTTTCATACAATTTCTCTTTGAAATGTTCCATCTCTATATCCTCTTTCTCTTTTTCCCTTTCCTTATGTTCCGTCCTCAATTTCCTTTCTTTCTTTTCTTTACGACTCTTCTTCACACAAACATAGGTCATTCGTATCATGAGTATCATAGTGACTACGAAAACTATTGGTACTAGTATTTTTGCAACTAAGGAACTACCTATAGAAGAAAACCACTTGCTTATAGTAGAGAAACTTTTACTTAGTCTCTCCCAAACACCATCAACCTCTAGTTGGGTTACTTTCTTATGCACATCAGTGATATTCTGAATGTATCCTTCCAAATTCTTACTTTTGCCTGGAATGTAAGTACAACAATGTTGAACTTTCAGCATTCCGCAGACTCCACCCTCTTTTGCAAACAATATATCAAGGGCAAGTCGATTTTGCATAACCATAGATCTCATGGCAATCATTTCAGTGTCAATCATCAAGAATCCTCCAGCAGTATCTGTTGATAAACGATCAACCACTGTGGACAATTGTCGAATTTTGTATGCATTCAGTGTAACTCCAACTCCAGGTATCAATGCTCCAAATATATCTCCTACCATTTCTGAAAAACTTTCTCTTTTTACACGGTTTAGTCCTTGCCTTACTTCATCGATTCCATTTGTACTTTTGTCTACATGATAGACTTTTGGAAAGATAATCCCAAGGTAACATGTCCCATACCAGTGATCTGGCAGCCGATAATAGGCTTTCCTCCCACAGATATAATATATACCTGGTAAGACAGGGTCAGTTCCTCCCTTTAATCACCAACCCCCAATAATTGTATAGGTATCTTCACATTCACTGGAACCGATGAAATAGGAATTATAATTAGTCTTCTCCCTACGTAAGCATAATTTTCCCTTCTGTGACCAATCCAGAGCCATTGCAGCATAAGTCGCGCTTTTGTCATAGTTGCCTTCTCTGAAAACCCAAAGTGGTGTTTTCAATTTTTCTTCAACAGCTTTTCTCTGAAACTTAGCCCTTCTTTCTTCTACCATCTCCAAAAATATTTTCTCTTCCTTTTCCAATCTACACGTTAAATTGTTTTTATTAGCATAAGCTATATCTAAAGGCTTTGTCGTCAGGTAAAAATCTCCCATGACATTTGCATGTGCTATCTTATTCAACTCATGTACTACAGGGACTTTAGAAAAGATTGTATCTACATTTGAATAATAATAATCTAATTTTCCTGTTCTATACAATAAACTTGATAAAACACTACAGGTCACACCATATGTCAAAGGAAGGTGATGATAAGTCACACCTTCTGAAACAGACAATGGTAACTGTATACATACATAACAATCCTTCACTTCCATTGTTTCCACATATTCGTAGAGTAGTTTAGTGAAAACATTTGAGGAAAAATTAGTGACTGATCTATCATGATGCAAACTACTAGCGTCTATCTGTTTCAAGTGAGTAATAGGAATTTGCTTACTGTCAGTGTCTACCTTTGGACTTGTCAAGTTATTAGAATGAGATGTATCTTCTTTAATCAAATGTAAAGGTATTATAATTGTTAATATTATTTAAAATACTATTAATATACAAAATAAACATAAACAAGCTTTATAGCACCTACGCATTAAACTACATCTAGATCTTGTTTCCTGTGTATCTGCCATAGTAATACTAATCCTTATATAATTCTAAATGGATTTTCTAAATCTATCAAAAATGCTCAAAAAATAAAAATGTAGTGTGATCCCACACTTCAAAAGCTTTCTTCATTACCCCTTCTTTTATTTTAATTAATCCAAATCTCTAAGACGTATTCAGGAAATTCTCTTCAGTTGCTAGCGTGACACCTTAATTTGTTTACAGTCTCTTAAGGTGGATCTAAATCACTCTTTTCTTCTTGCTTGCTGTCAGTGCTGTTTCTTTCTTTGTTTAAATCTTCTTCTTCAATCTCTTCCAACACTATGTAAATCCAGTCAGGTGACTTGAACTTTTTGTTTTGTTTTCTCACTCTCTTTGGTCGCAGCACTGATTCGTCATCTGATTCTCCTTGCTCTATTTCACCTGAAACTTCCTTTATCTGGTTTAACCTGCTCTCGGGTCTTCTTTTTACCACTCTGTATTTCAGTCTTTTCACTCCACTTGGCCAATGATCATCTGTCTTTGTCCTTTTTGGTTGTACTTCTTCTTCTTCCTTGTTCAAATCATACCTCCGTTTCTTTA
Source organism: Calotriton arnoldi (assembly GCA_963921515.1). Taxonomy (NCBI): domain Eukaryota; kingdom Metazoa; phylum Chordata; class Amphibia; order Caudata; family Salamandridae; genus Calotriton; species Calotriton arnoldi. Next base: position 153,987 of record CAWUFW010012376.1, on the reverse strand, counting down.
TTTTTACTTTAAGTTTGCTTTCTTTTTCTTTTTCTGTATTTCTTTCACTTATTTCTCTTCCATCTTTTTCCTTTCTATCGGAAAGTTGTCTCTCTTCTCGTTCAACAGCAGTTTCTTCAGTCCCAGTAGCTGGTACCCACTTTACTTGACTTGGGCTAGGCAACTCTTCCTCAATCTGCTCTTCAGAGTCTTTCAGTTTATGTTCACCAGTTTCAGAGTCTAGTGCTCCAACTTCACCAGTTTCTTGTGCTTCAGTCTCTGATTCAGAGCTTTTACTTGAGATCTCCAGATGCCGCTCTATTCATGGTTCAAGTGGATTTGGGACTCGATAAGTGTGGCTGGCATGGATCCAATTTGGTAGACCAGCACACTTTACTGCTGTGGTTGTCACCAATATGACCTGGTAGGGTCCTTCCCAGCGGGGCTCTAGGCAAGTTTTTCTTCTATGCCTTTTCACCTGAACCCACTCACCAGGCTTAGATCATGCGCTTGAGTCTGTTGTGTTGTAGTCGCGTCAGCTCCAACCTGATGAAACACAGAACGTACTACATCAGCCAATCCTTTGCACTATTCAAGGATGAGATCATCAGATATATTTATTAATTTGTTAGCAGGTACAAATGCTTGTCTCATTGCTCTTCTCATCAATATCTCATGGGGACTCAATCCTGTCTTCTTGTCAGGAATGCTTCTGAGACTCATCAAAACTAGGGGTAAAGCGTCAGGCCATTTCAGTGCTGTGGATCTACACACTTTCCCTATCCTGCTCTTTATTGTGCCATTTATCTGCTCTACTATTCCAGAAGCCTCTGGACGGTAAGCACAATGAAGTTTTGGTTGAATACTCAATGCTTCACAAATCAGTTTAATTGTTTCACTAGCGAAATGTGTTCCTCTATCTGTTTCCATCGTGACTGGAAAACCATATCTAGGAATGTATTCCCTCAACAAAGGTTTGGCCACTGTTAGGCTGTCATTCGTCCTTGTGAGATAAGCTTCTACCCATCTAGCTTGTTACATGGAGGCAATTCAATACAATCGAGTTGTAATCTGGTAAAAGGACCACCTGCCCTTCCTATTGTTCCCAGACTAACTATTGTTTTTCTTCCTGGGTTTTGCTGTTGGCACGTCAGGCATCTTTGACAAAGGCTCTCTGCAATAGTCCTGGACCTAGGATTAAACCATGTCTGTTGGAATGATCTGACCATGGCGTCGCGGCCTATATGTGTCATTCCATGATACATTCTTGCCATATGAGAAAGTAAACTATCTGGCATGACTGGTCTTCCATAAGTGAATACCCATACATCGTCATCTTCTCGTCTCCTACATCATACTTTTTTCCATTGCCGTCTCTCTTCATCATCTGCCTCTTCCTGCAATTGTCTCACTTCATCCCATGTTTCAATAGTGTTAGTAAACATAAGTTGACAAACCGTATGTTCTTTTGCTCTTCCCCGATTTATGGAAGTCTCATTCTTTGCACAATATTGTGCTACCTGGTCATCAAATCTGTTGACTCGAGTCACATAATCATCTCCTGACTTATGTGCGGCACATTTGACCACTGCAATTAGTTTTGGCAATTGTAATGCTTCCAGTAATTCTTTTACAAATTGACTATTCCTGATGGGAGACCCTGAAGAAGTCAGGAATCCCCTCTGCATCCATAGTTCTCCAAAATCATGCACAATGCCAACGCCATATTGACTATCAGTAATTATGGTCACTTTCTGACTTTTTCCCAATTTACAGGCATGATTTAGAGCTATCAATTCAGCCACTTGTGCAGATTTTATCCCTTTTAAACAGGATGCTTCCATGATTTCCGCTACAGTACAGACAGCATAAGCAGAACTCAATACACCTCTTTCAGTTCGCAAACAAGAACCATCAACAAACATCACAAGATCTGATTCCTCAAGAGGAACGTCCTTTATGTCAGGACGGGGCTTAGTGCAAAATTCAGTCACATCCAAGCAATCATGTTCAACTTCATCCTTTACTTCTTCATCCCAAACATCCGGCAACAGAGTAGAAGGATTCACATTTGTACATCTCACTATTGTCACATTTTCCGCTCCCAGAATCACTCTCTCATACCTAGTCAGCCGACTATAGGTGAGGTGCTGAGTCCGTGTTCTTGTTAAAAGGATCTCAACTGAATGTGGCACATACACTCTTACAGGATGACCCATTATGATCCCTTCACTCTGTTCCAGACTCACACAAGTAGCAGCTACTGCTTTCAAACATCCAGGTAATGCGGCAGCCACTGAATCTAACGTAGCTGAAAAGTATGCCACAGGTCGTCTTGACATTCCATGCCTTTGAGTTAAAACTGCAAGTGCACATCCATCTCTCTCACTGCAATATAATGCAAAATCCTTTGAATAATCAGGCATTCCTAATGCCGGAGCCTTACACAGACTATCTTTCAGTTTAACAAAAGCATCCATACTTTCTTCATCCAATTTAACTGGATCTTTCACATCATTCCTCGTCAACCTCTGTAGAGGTTTTGCCATCAGTGAAAGTCCACTGATAGAAATTGTGAATGAATATAGATACCTTGGTATCTGGTTCGAAAAGTCCTTAAAATGGGACATCCATCTGGTAGCCCAGAGCGCCAAAGCCCATACATCAGGATGTGGGCTAAGAAAATTTAACCGAATTTATGGGGATATGTCACACAGACCGTTATTGAAAGCCTATAAGGCAATGATACCCCCACAAGTGCAGTATGGTGCCGAGGTTTTGTGTTTAAATGGGAAGACTAGTTGGGATATTGAGGAAGGGAAATGTCTAAAACCATTGATGTCACTACCAGGCTCCTCTATGATCCAGGCAATCAGATTGGAGCTAGGATTGACATCATGGAACGTACAGGTGCAAGTGGCCCTTCTAAGATTCTGGAAAAGATTAGGATCTGAGGAAGTTACAAAAGTATCACAATGGTGTAAAGAGGAGGCCTTGCACAGTGACTTAAATTGGGCCAATGAGACCAGAATGAAATTGTGCACAATGTGTAAAAACCTAAAAGTGAAATTTGTTCAGGCGACACTCTCGGTTGAAGCTACAAATGGGGAGCTTAGAACAGTAGGAAGAGAAGTATCCAGGCAAATGACATGATATACCTGAGAAAGAAAGTATCAGTTCATTATATGATGAATAGCTGGGAGAATGAAATGTGGTACACCTACTTGGATACACTACCTAACGCCGGCTTGAGAGCCGAAGTGCTCAGATGGAGAATAGGAGTTAACCACTGGGTATCACATGTAAATAGAAAAGCAGTAATGGTACAATCTGATGGTAAATGTCGCTGTGGATTAGGTACTAAGTGTGACAATTTACATATTCTATTAGATTGTAAAACATTTGTGCCACAGCGGAAACTGTTTTTACGACCCATCTTTTTAAAATATGGTATAACTGAGCGCCTGCTAGCAATTAAACTACTTAATGACATGCCAAACCTCGATATATCAATCGCTATGGCAAAATATATGAAGGTGGTAAAAAGGACCTTGTTGGAACCAAATATGGTTGGATAGAAATTGGCATGGAAATAAAGTGGGGAATGCTCTAAGTAAATTGTGTTTAGGCTGTAACACCAGTTTTAGGATATATTCCGAGACTGTGTTTTTTTTTTAATTGAAAATTTTATGAGTATTTCTGTAGGAAACTTGTAAGTTGTGGGAGGGAGGTAGGAATTGCCCTTTTAAAGTATTAGCGAAATTGTTTTGTATGTGTTTTAAATTATTTATTGTAATATGTTTTATACTGTTTAGAGACCTACGGTCTAAATAAACGTATTTCTAAACTGAAAATGAAACACTGATCCACTGTCTGCAATATTCAACCACTCCCAAAAACATTTGCACTTCCCTTTGTGTCTTTGGAGGCTTCATGTCCTTAATCACTCAAATACGCTCTGATGTTACCTTTCAAACTCCCTTCTCAATCTTATGACCTAAATATTGGACTTCTCGTTGGCAGAATTGCAATTTCGCAGGGGACACTTTATGTCCACCTTCTGCCAAATGGTTCAGTAAAGCGACTGTGTCTGCAACACAGGCTTCTCGAGTCTTTGATGCCACTAGTAGGTCATCAATGTACTGAACCAAAACAGACTCTTCAGACATTCTCAAATCTTCCAGACACTTTTTCAGTATCTGATTAAAAATTGAAGGACTCTCAGTATAGCCTTGAGGAACTCGGCACCATGCCAAAACACGATCTCCAAAGCAGAAAGCAAATAAATACTGGCTATCTGGATGCAAGGGAATCGAAAAGAATGCATGACACAAGTCTATCACAGTATACCACTCTGCATCATGTGGGATTTGGTATAGAATCACTGCAGGGTTTGGCACAACTGGACAACAAGGCACAACAATTTTGTTTATCTTTCTCAAATCTTGTACTATTCCATAGGTTCCATTTTGCTTTTCAAATCCATAATAGGTGAATTACAAGGACTACTCATTATTTCTTTTAAAATTCCTTGTTCAATCATTTGATCAATCACAGGAGTTATTCCTGCTAGAACTTCTGGCTTCATTTTATACTGTGGTGTATTTGGATAGTCAATACCATCTTTCACTGTGATTCTAATCTGATCCACTTTCTTCATCAATCCAATCTCCTGTCCTGTGAAATCCCATACCTCTGAATTCACTACCTTCATAAATTCTTCAGGCACACTTTTGTCTGTAAGAAGTGAAAATAATTCATTCACTTCTGTTCCTTGCTTTGCTAGCACCATTTTAAACGTGACATCCTCATCTGGTGTCTGAAATGCAATACCATCCGGGGTACAATAAATTGTACAGTTCATTTTGCACAACAAATCCCTTCCTAACAAATTCATTGGACTCGAGTCACACACTACAAACCAATGCATATCTTTAAAGGAACCGATATGTACTTCAATTGGTTTAGTAACTGGAGTATTTATCTGTTTATTTGAGACTCCTACTACCTGGATAGTTTCTCCCGAGAGGGGTAGGTTTGGAATTTCTGCTGCTCTCACAGTAGAACGGGTAGCACCAGTGACCACAAGAAAGGTGATATCATTACCTTCCAGTTTCCATCAACGAATGGACCTGACTGATCTACCTCTAGAGTAGCGTCAAGCACGCACTCTTCCTCCCCACTCAGGCACCGTCATTGATTCGATTCAACATCACTTCCACCACATTGCATCCAAAATTGGGGAATCACATTTGTGTTAGTATTTTTACCAACCTGGTCTCCTCCGTGAAATCCTGTATCCGCACTGTATCTTTGAGCATTTACACTATGTGGTAACGGTGGTTGCGGGACCTGATATTGAGTAGTAACTACCTGTTGCTGTGGTGCCTGTTGCATAACTATCTCACTCTGCACCTGTGGGGTTAAAATTTGATTTCCTCCATTAGTTCTCTGCACTGATCTACACTCATTCTTCCAGTGTCCATACTTTCCGCACCCATGACAAGGAAATTTCTTTTTCGCTTCTTCTTTGCTCATTTGTCCTCTACCTGGTTTCTGAGCATTCTGACTAACTCCTCCCATTTGGTTTATACCCTGATTTTCTTGCTGCTCTGCTGCTTTCACTTGTGCCCACATCACCTTTTCTTTTAACTTACGATGACGAGACTCAATGTCGTCACTACAATACTTCGCATACCTCAAGATTTCATCTATCGTTTTGGCTTGCCAACACAACATATGCTGCTGTATCATTTGGCTAATCTCAGGTTTTAATCCATACACAAATCTATACACAAAGTGACCCATATCTTTATCTCCAATATTCTCAAAACCACTATACTGCTTAAAAACTTGCAATAACCTCTCATAATAGGCATGAACAGGTTCATTAGGTTCTTGGGTTGTTCTATCGATTTTTACCCAATCAGTTTCCTTAGGGGAAATTTTGCTTTTCAAAAAACTAATCACTTGATGATACTTTTTCATCACCTCATCCGAAGGTGTGCCTGTTTTGGCATCCCTAGGATATTCATCCTTTGGCCAATCAACTGTAATCTTACATTCAGTCCATAGATCTGCAGGGACAACAATTTCAAATAATCCATCTAAATCTTTCAACAATACTTTCGATACTTTCATGAATCTCTCAACTTGCTTGTACCACTCCACAGGCTTTTCTCTCAATCCTGGAAACTCATTGGTGAAAGACAATATATCCTGTCTAGTCCACAGAACATGCACATAACCTCCTCCTGGAACTTCTCTCATGGGACATTCCATAGCTACATTTTCTACTTCTCTTACTGGACTCAAATGTATTTCTTTAGCAGCCAATTCTTCTTTCTTCCTCATCCATCTACCCTTCCATTTTTCTACGTCTCCCCATTTTCTCAAGACAACCATTAACTCTTTTATCTGCAATCGTCTACCAGACGTATTCATATTTTCTATATCTTTTTCTGTAAAATCCACTCTATATGTCTTCTGCAACACCTTTGATCTTCCTATGTCCATTCCCAACTCGTCTGCAGCTTCCACTAACCTCTCATGTAGATTTTTCACTTTCCAAGTAATACTCTTACACAGATAGATCAATTCATCATCCTGATACGTCTTTAGCCTGTCTGGGCTTATTGTCCCAATAATCATTTCTTCCAGATCTACTTTCAACTTACATACATCTATAGGTTTCGGCTGTGTTTTTCTCCTTTGTAACCCTTTCACCCAATCATCTAATTCTTCAGTGGTTGGTCCTATTGGAACTTCACTTCCGGGAATCTCATCCAACTCTATCCTTTTGGGCTGTAACTGCATGATTTCCCTAGGCGTTTCAATTATTGTTAAATTAGTCGGAGGTGTTGATCTAGTAAATGTATTGGGCTGTTCATTTTGGACACTTACAGCGTTAATCCTACTATTAGCTGATGTTATAGCTGAATTTAATGGGACAGTTAAAGAAGGTTCATGGATAAGTCTATTTTCAAATACAGGTATTGCTGGACCTACAGTCACTGGCACAGTTATTGCATCTATTTTCATGTTCATCTGATTCAATGTTTCAACTAATTCTTTAGTTTGTATGGCAAATTCAACTTCTCCTTCCTGCTCTACTTCGCTTTCAATTGGAACTGGTGTCGTTTGAGATGTCATTGGAGTTTCCATTGACGGTGCATTTGGTGTCACCATCGCTGAATTCTCCTGATAAGTTGGCGGTCGTTTAACTAATATATCATCCAGCAGCTCATCATCAGATTCATTCGGGTTGTAACCATAACCAAATTGCTCTAAATGTCTCTTTTTCTCTTTGCATTTGGTTCCTGCAGTCTCTCCTACCATCAAAACTGGATACAATCCTTCAGTTATCTCTCCATTTCTCCATCTCTTCATCTTGTCTTCATGTTTTTCATCATGAATTCTTCCAAACATAAATCTATGTACTCTACCACCTCTGTGTCTTTCTCTTTCATACATTTCATCTTCCCACTCCACTAATGCTTCAAACTGTGTAGGTCTAGGTCTTGGGTCTAATATCATCATCTGTTCTCTCAAATTACGTAATACTGCCAAATTAAAAGAACCATGCTCTGGAAAAGCTAGTATACCATAATTCTTCGTATATCCTACCCAATTTTCTAGCCAAATACATGTATGATAACCATATTTTAACATCATATAAGATGCTGGTGTCTTTGGTGGAGGGATAGGAACTCCTTCTCTCGTTATTACTGGTTTGTCCTTTTTAAAGAATCTTTTAATTTTTCCAAACAAAGTCAATTTCTCCTGCTTCGGTTGTTCAAAATACATTTTTGTTGCTTGTCAATGACTTTGCTTAATGCTAATCTTTGTCAACACAATCCACTATAATTCACCAATCGAACTCCTTGGCTTCCCTAAATACCTGACCAATGTCAGCGCGGCACACTCTATCTCTTCCAATCGGAGCTTTCTACGTCCCCGCTATCTTGTCCAATACCAGCGCGGCTCACACCAACCAACCAATCTGAGCTCACTCCCGTCTTTACAGTCTGACCAATGCCAGCGCAGCTTTTCTGTGACGTCAGCCTCTCCTCCTGCTGCTGACCCTCCCTTTACAAAAATTATCGGCACTTTTCTAAGTCCGTTTTCTTTACAATAACTTATTAGTCACAACATAAAACAATACCACACTGTCTGTTTACTAAATAAAGAGAGTTTTTCACTCTCAAGAACTTTCCTACCATACGGGCAACTATAACAATTCCGCCATCCTTCCCTTCACTCAAGCTAAGAGAGGACCTGTTACTTCTTTAGGGATAAGGCCAAAATTTCACAAGAGGACCTTTTATTGAAAAGGAGGTTTCGCTACTCTTCCAGGGATAAGGCCAAATTTTCACAGGTGGACCCTTCGCTATTTCACTCTTATCTTCACCAATACGCTAAATAGTATTACTAATTTAAACAGACAATGCACTTATTCCTGTGTGATTTCACTTCTCACACTTTTCTTCTGCCTTATTTCAGGCTAACTTCTATTTTGCCGGCTTCCCAGATACCCTTCTGTACCTGTGTTCCAAAGACTACATAAAACACAATACTAACCCACTTTACATAGACTGTTAAACATTTAGTCAATAATCAATAATCGATAAATCACCAAACTAATCAACAATAACCATCATTCTGCTACAAGAAATCTGATCCAGTGCAACCCCTAAATTCCTGATGCCAGGGACCAAAGAAAATCTCGTCATACATAAATTGTTTTATCAAACAACGGGGCTCATCATACATTACCCATAAATGATCCCTGAGGACTGGCGCTGGATTTGGGGGGTTTAATTTGTCAGTTTTATTAAATACTATACTTCACATTAATAACATTTGTATCTATTTCTAACTATTAGTAATTTCAACTTCTTCTTCTTCTGGTCGATGGACCATTAGTTGAAGAGTTGATGGTGACTATGATTAACTAAACAGTATAACATTTAACTAAATAACCACAGAGTCATTTTCTTCAGTTATTGATTTTATCTTAATAATGCTCATGATTAATTGTCAGTGCACATACAAGATCACATATAAGAACTAATTATCAAGCAATGTAATCAAAATTAATCATTTGCATCGATATCAAAGCATGCAAAGGAATGGGGGAGAGAAGGTACAGTATAAATACTTGCAGACAATATATTTGCAAATTCAAGCAATCAAGGAGGGCAATACCCACCAAAGAAATAGGAAACCACTTCCTTGGCCGAGGTTGTGGCAAGAGGTCCCCAGAGATAGGCTCGGAGGACAAAGTTAAACAGGACAGATGCAGCAGAATTTGCTATACTAACAACTAGAATTAATCTCCCAATTAATCTACCTCCTCGATCGCAGTCTCCTCCCCAGCACTCCCGCAACATTCTTGTACCTAAAGGTTCTCTGACTCTGTGCAGGACTGCTCTTTCTGTCGTGGATCTTCTCTATGCGTTCTGTTCTGCGTTCTCTCTACGTTCTCGTCTCCGCTCTTTCCTCTCTGTCTGCTCTGTGCCACACTACCCAACTGGAATATCAGTTATACCTTTCTGCTTAACTCACTATCTTACAATGTTGCAGTATCGGTAGAAACTCAGACTGTGATTGGTTGTCATAAATCATACACGAGGCCTTTTCATCCAGTTCTCCCCACAAACCCAACCTATACCGGTTCTAACAAAGGAAGGATTTAAGACCATTGCATTTGTATACTACTAGCATTCACATTTATACATTTGGTTACAATGTTCATTATGATATCCGCTTTCACATTCGCATTGCACGTAGTGATGGCTGTTCCTACAGTCGCTGTCGCATCTTGGCACATAAACAATAAGACACAGGTCAACATGGCCTTCACACGTATTTCATCATCTGGTACACTCTGTAGTCTGCGAGCAGGCAACCCCTCCCGGCACATGCGCACTTCATGCCGAGCAGGCCAACCACATGCTGGCTTAAACGAGAGGCCATTTTCATGCAGGCCCAATCCCGTACTAAAATAAACAAACACAAAATAATATTAATTCGTGAAATAAAACCCATTATGTTTACCTCCCACCATATTAATGCCCTGTATTAAATAAATCCTAGCGAAAGCTATTAATTTAAAGCAAACTTCTCATTATTCGTGCACAACATGCAAAATGTGCAATGTACAACACAGCATAAACGTGCATTAGTACAGTTTTTCAAAGCGCAAACAGTTAATACGTACTCATGTCAACATGATTTAGCATATTATGTAAATTGCGTTTGCCCCCTGTGTAAATGTGTGTATTCAGAGTTCATTAGTTCATGCAGTCAATACATTATTATGGTGTTACTTAATTTCATGAGGATGTATTTTACAAACCTCACTCCATCAATCCCCCCTTTGATGGTTTTACCATCATAAAATCCCAAAACATTCGGTTTTTTAAGTTATATAGTTGTTATTTTGTCTTTTGACCCTTGCTCCTTACATTTTTCATACAATTTCTCTTTGAAATGTTCCATCTCTATATCCTCTTTCTCTTTTTCCCTTTCCTTATGTTCCGTCCTCAATTTCCTTTCTTTCTTTTCTTTGCGACTCTTCTTCACACAAACATAGGTCATTCGTATCATGAGTATCATAGTGACTACGAAAACTATTGGTACTAGTATTTTTGCAACTAAGGAACTACCTATAGAAGAAAACCACTTGCTTATAGTAGAGAAACTTTTACTTAGTCTCTCCCAAACACCATCAACCTCTAGTTGGGTTACTTTCTTATGCACATCAGTGATATTCTGAATGTATCCTTCCAATTTCTTACTTTTGCCTGGAATGTAAGTACAACAATGTTGAACTTTCAGCATTCCGCAGACTCCACCCTCTTTTGCAAACAATATATCAAGGGCAAGTCGATTTTGCATAACCATAGATCTCATGGCAATCATTTCAGTGTCAATCATCAAGAATCCTCCAGCAGTATCTGTTGATAAACGATCAACCACTGTGGACAATTGTCGAATTTTGTATGCATTCAGTGTAACTCCAACTCCAGGTATCAATGCTCCAAATATATCTCCTACCATTTCTGAAAAACTTTCTCTTTTTACACGGTTTAGTCCTTGCCTTACTTCATCGATTCCATTTGTACTTTTGTCTACATGATAGACTTTTGGAAAGACAATCCCAAGGTAACATGTCCCATACCAGTGATCTGGCAGCTGATAATAGGCTTTCCTCCCACAGATATAATATATACCTGGTAAGACAGGGTCAGTTCCTCCCTTTAATCACCAACCCCCAATAATTTTATAGGTATCTTCACATTCACTGGAACCGATGAAATAGGAATTATAATTAGTCTTCTCCCTACGTAAGCATAATTTTCCCTTCTGTGACCAATCCAGAGCCATTGCAGCATAAGTCGCGCTTTTGTCATAGTTGCCTTCTCTGAAAACCCAAAGTGGTGTTTTCAATTTTTCTTCAACAGCTTTTCTCTGAAACTTAGCCCTTCTTTCTTCTACCATCTCCAAAAATATTTTCTCTTCCTTTTCCAATCTACACGTTAAATTGTTTTTATTAGCATAAGCTATATCTAAAGGCTTTGTCGTCAGGAAAAAATCTCCCATGACATTTGCATGTGCTATCTTATTCAACTTGTTGGAGGGTCCCGAAAGTCCCGTATTACCATTTAACAAGAAACCCATTACTGGTTTGGCACTACCCGCCAAACATGATACTCCTAGATAGGCCCTACCAGGCAGGCTCAGATAGAATGTCTTAAATTGTCCACTTTCCCTTGTCCTGGTAGCACATCTCACATAGGCCCAAGCCCAGCTCCCTAGATAAACCATATCTTACATAGGCCCAAGCATACCTTCCTAAGATACAAATGTGTAGGCCCAAAAGCAAGTGACTCTTGCTCTCATTTTCATAATAATAATGAAACAGACCTCGTAGGCCTCACTGATCTGCTAGCAGAAATCTGTCCCATCCACCCAGATACAACATTAGCCTGTCTTGTAACTTTCCACAGTTACAAGAGCAAGGGTGGCCCCCACCCACTTGACAACTTGATGGAACATCTGGCAGTGTCACATGCAAGATTTGTGATATTCTTAGCTATGGGACTTTCCGCACTTGCTAAACTGGAACCCAAGGCAGGAACTTGACCAAGAATTAATATATTTAATATTAATTCTAAAGCATTTTTCACGGTAAAAGTTATCCTTTGTTTACTTTTTGCGGTCAGAGAACTCTGACCTGCTGCCACCAGTTCTGTTTTATCCTGATACCACTTCTCATATAAAATGTTCCAGTAAACCGGGTGGCCGAGTGGCCTGCGTCACATCTTGTGTCAAGCCTCGTGCACACGTAGGCAAGTTCTGCATTTAACGACAAAGTTCTGCATTCAACTATATAAAAGAGCCTCGCCCACACTATAAGCTTTGAACTCTTCCATTGCATCAGACCTTGACTGCATCTGGAGGGCTTCCCGTGCGATCGATCGTCCGTACTACTGGGCTAGAGCTTCAAACTTTCAAGGTGGTAATATTCTTTTCTTAATAATTTAGCCTTTTGGCTTTAACACCCTATCTAATGGCATAGCCTATTGGCATTGTCAGCCTATCTGATTATTTCACTATTGGTTTTGTCAGCCTATCTGATTATTTCATCATTAGTTTATTCAGCCTCTTTAATAATTTAGCCTTTTGGCTTTGACAGCCCATCTAATTCAGTTCATTCTAACCCAAGCCATTGCATTTAACTTAGTTTAAACTACGTAGTCTTGAATGGTGTTGCTTTCTTAAGAAAAGATTAGCCTTCTAGGCACTAGCCTACCCATCCTCTTTAGAGTTAGGGTTGCTCCTTGGGCAGCTGCTTATAGCATAATATTTTGGTCATATATTTGCTTCTTTGAACAACTGAGTTTGAACATTGTCGATGCATTTATTTTTTCATCCTGCTCAAATGTTGTTGGGCAACATTTAAATTGAATTGTTTTATGCTTTGACCTGATCATGTGTTGATGAACACACATTTACGTTGAACTGTTTCCTGTGGGTTTGAATTGCTTAATAAAGTGCTACTGTATTTGACATCGTTGTTCCTTCCTTTCAAGAGAACGTGCAGAGCGCAGGTCTTGCTCTCGTGAGCTGGTAAGCCATGTGTGACCACTGCAGTGTCTCTCCATTTACCCCCATCAGCTGACGACCGCGAAGGTCTCGTGCGGACGGTTCCTCTGCAGTGTGGACCTGGGACACGCCTGCGGCTGCCCTTGGCCTCTCCCCGCCTCTCCCCTCCACCGCCCGGGTAAGTCAGGGACACTTTTTTCCCCTGCCTTTCCTCCGGTCTCTGGTGTGTGTGGTCCGGTGGATTGGGTCCTCCGGGGTGTCGCCGTGCCCCTCCCTGGTCCCCTGTAGTTTCTGTCGTGCCACGACCGCCGCCCTCTTCCCTCTTTGTGGCTGGTCACATCTCCCCGGGGCTCTTTGGTGCTCTGCTCTTTAGTTGTCGTGGTTTCCTTTTTGCTGCGTTCTCTTGCCCATTCTGTCTTTGGCCTCTTTGTCGATGCCTTTTTAAGAAATATTGTGCTCTCACTTTCATTGCCATTTTCACTTCCTCGTTCTTATCTTTGCCCTTTCCCTTGCATATGCTTCTGGTTGCTGCTTGAGGTTTGAGTCCTGAAAGACACTTCTGTGTGTTTTTCGAATTCTGGCGTGTGCACAGGTGCTTCTGCAGCGTTTTATGTTTTGGTATTTATAGTATGTGGGGTTTTTCATTTGCTTCGTTCTGCTTGAGGTTTGAGTCCTGGAAAACACTTCTGTTTTTCGAATTCTGGCACTGTGCACCTGCGTTTGCCGCTTTCACTTGGTTTCCATATTTGGCGCACATTTTTTGTATCTCATTATAGCAGGTCTTTGACGTTGTTTTTCAATTGACTATTTGGATTTAGTTGTGGGCTGTTGCGCCCTTGACACGGTGCACAAGTGGCACGCGTGTCTGTAGTGTTGTTGCACTTTTGAAGTTGGGTGTGTCTCGGCGCCATTTTTGATGCTCTTGCCGCCATTTTGTATTCTTCTTTCTTCAGTGCATTTTTTAGTTTTTTCTTCTCACTTTCGTCTTCTGTAGCTTTTTTCTATATTTAGTTTGGTTCCTTCCCTCACTCCCTTCCTTCTCGATTTGTTGTTCTTCATATGTTTCTCTTTCCTGACCTCCTTCCCGCCTTGCAACACCATTCTATTTTTCGGCGTCCATGCGCCCTTTTTCCTTCGGTGTCTCTCCTGTTTGTTCACACACCCTTTCTTCACTCTCTCTAGTACATCCCTCTCTGATTCTATTTTGCGTTGCTTGGGTGCTCTTCTCTTTTTGACTCTTAAATTTCTCTCGCTTTCTCATCGGCGCTTTTCACTGCTGTTCCGTGCGCCACTACGAAAGGAGGAACTCACCACTTTGAAGTCTCTAGCACAGTTTGGCCTCCCGTTTACCTTCCTGCCTTCTTCCTCTGCGCTGAATGGGGAAGTAAGCCTTGCAGCTCCACTGTAGACCCACCTCGCCCCTCCTTCCTCTGTCCTTCCAGGCTGCTTTCTCAGCCACCACTGTTACAATAATACGTATTATTTTTTTAAATGCATTTCATTTATTTAATTATTGTTTATTTGTTGTCCGTTATGTCTGTTTCTTGTGCTTCGTTTTGTTATACATTTATTGGCCCTGCTGTCCCACCACAGTTCTCTCCCGCCACCACCCAACATCTGTTGCTGTTCTGCCGACTTTACACTCACTAAACAAGCGGCCGACTGCTAGTTATTATTGTTGACTCAATTGCCCCCACTTTTCCTCACTATTACGGGCAGTTGCGCCAGGTAGCTGTTGTCTGGATTGTCTTGCCTTTAATACGTAGCCGCAATCCCGCTAAGTAGTTGCACTTGTCTTCATTGCACATTATCCATCCATTGCGCCTCTTTTCTTCTGTCTCTCACATGTTTTGCCTACCATTTGTCCAGGCCAATTGGTAGCCAAAGTGGGGGTGGAGTCGTATCTCCATTCCTCCTGTTAGCTCCTTTAAGCCCCTTCCTCTCAGGTATGTCCCTTGACCCCCCCCCCATATTATGCTTTGGCCTGATCATCTAACAGTATTTGATCTGTTTTAGCGAGACAGGAATACCTGGGCCTGCTAATGTATTTTTAAACATGTGAGTTGAGAGTGCTTGAGTTCACCGTGAATATTATTGTTATATTAGTATATCCTGTTTTCAAAGCATTACGTGTTTCTGAAGTCTCATCATCATTCGATGGCGATGAGACCCTGCTAGTTAGAATACCGAAACAAAGAACAGATTAAATAAATACAGTGGCGCAGTATCACAGTTAATATTACATTTACGTTCCCATAAGTAGCTAAACTTTCTGATTCGCTAAAGCACACAAAGACACCCCTGCTCCATGTCATGAGGGTAGGTTATAAATGCTTTGAAATACATTGTTACATTTAACTGGAAACACAGGCCTACAATTCTTGTTAATAAAATTTAGGCATTACTATAATAAGCTCACGAGTGGAAGGAAGTACTTATGAGGAGAACATTGGAGCGCAGCCAGAGGGCTACCACTCGGTTTACATTGTTGATGAGCACTGGGAAGGCTCACACACGTAATGATTGATAACGATCATGAAAAACAGACATATAGATGCAGTTACACTACAAGTACCATGATGTGCCTTAGTAGGCAACATGCAGGTGTTGCACCCCACATACAGCCGCAACACACAGCAATTAAGGCCCAAATAATTTACTCCTGCCTGCGTCCAATTCAACAGCCCAGGCAGTGAAAAGTGCCACCTCTTCAGGCACGGGCAGGTAGCCCAAGTACAAGCATAGATCTAGGAAGTACAGCTACAGAACACACACAGTTGGAGTTAGCTAGTAGCAAAGATTTTGAAATTGTGTCTCGTGGCCAAGGAAGTTAGTGACATTGGACTAAGAGCAACATACATCTCGGACCAGATGGTAATTATTAGAGAGAAAAGAGGAGACAAGGAGACAAATTGATGGAATGGAATGCACACTAACTACACCCATTTTTTAATACATGATAAAGTAAAAATAAGTTTATGAAAGGGATGTAATCTTTGTGCAGGACTAATGGGGGGAGTAGAGAAGATGAAGTGCCAAGGAACAGGAGTGCGGTACCATGAGAGAGGAGGGAGAGGTAGTGCACATTGGGGTCCACCTCTGAAACTGGACAAATTAGGAGAATAATTTGCAAGCACCAAATGAGACACCACTTGTACTTGTCTGATGAGAAATGTTTTGTGGCTTTCAGTGAATAGAAAAGACTGAAATTGCATTTCATCTAATGGTATGTTAACAGCCCTGTCCTTCTCAAAGAAAATGTACTGCTACCCAAAGAAGGTTAAAGGTCAGTTATTGCCTGGACATTAGAAAGTGTAGAAACAAATTAATGAAGGCCACACCACCAACTTCCATAGGAAAGTAGAGCTATTTTACCTTTGATACAAATACACAGATTAATTCAGCTATATACAACAATAATATGATTAAAAACATAGGTCCAATACAATTATTATAGGCCTTTAGGAGAAAAGACTAGAATATACGGCGTTTACACAACATGCATGACACACAGAGAACGTGCTTGAGCCTGTGTTTGACTTCATGGTCATAAGTTCAGATGCTACCAAGTCTACTTAGCATTTTATCGTTCTGAAGTGAATATATGCAGGGTCTGATCAACCCTTCATCATTCTGAGGTGGATGAAATGAGTACCATTGAGTTGAGGGAACGATAAGGATCTGCTGTTTAGCGTCAAAATACCATTCTGAGTAAACGTGCACTTTACAAAAACGCCATATTATTTTATAATAAGCTATATTTTACGTACAATTAAAGACAACACGTGTCTGGATATTACGAGGTATTGAAGGGTTAAAGGATTTCTCTTGGGCTGCCGTTATATTAACGCTGGCCGCAGAGTCTGGGCGTTGAGCCAGGCCAGAAAGACACAATGCAATAGCTTCCTGTGGGTACGAACGAACAGGAAATTAAAATATATATATTTATCTGTATACAGTTAGCAGAACATGGAGAGCTGTGTGAATGGAATAACAGTTTTGATAAAAGAAAATAATAATTTTAGTGTATAAGTTTCCAGTTTAGTTCAACAGATTATGTCAAGTGCGTTGTAAACACTTTTTAAGTTTTAAAGAATGAATTAGGAGAGACTGAGTCTCTTCCCCACCATGGCAGACATGCCTATATTGAACAAAGCTAGAAAAGAGGAACATGAGAAATAAATGTCTAAGATCACACAATTTGGTGGACGGGGAGCCGAGATTAGATACAGGGTTTCAGGTCTCGCATTATGAAGTTTAGTAACTGGTTATGTATGTATGTATATATATATATATATATATATATATGCTTCGTTCCTCTATGACCACTGTACTGAAGACACGCTACTGACTGGCAACATCTTTGCCTGGCATCAGTTTAAAGGGTTGTGCTGGGTTGAAGTGGTGGTGACGAAAATAGTGGGTTTCTTGCGGCAGCGGGAAGGCAAAATAGTTTTTTTCACTATGTGCATCACCACTGCTTGAGGTAAAGTCAGCTGAGTGTGCATGGATATATAAATATACGCATGTCCTTCAGTGACACATTTTTCAGAGAGTGTTGTTTAGCTGGGGTATCACCAACAGGGGACGGTGTGTATGATGCAACTGATCCCAGCTTATTTGTTCAGTTGCGGCAACAAGAGCAGACTGTTGGTAAAGAATGAGCCTATACAGATATTGTCCGCTTTTGGCATAAAGTACATGTAACTCGGGGTTTCCATCAATGTTTAGCAGGTCATTTAGCAGGTCTAGTGGCTCAGGGTCTGTGTCCACAGCCAGCCATCATGCCATACATATCATCTCCAATGCCACGTTGTGTATATTTCAAAGGTGGGGACCACATTCCCCAGGCATGTATTGGGTGCATTACCTTTTCTATGGAGAGAGTGAGACATCACTTGTGCTGAGGGCTGATCAGCTCTGACAAGATAGGCCTTAGATTTTGGTAGTAATAGCACGGGGTGGACAAACAGGCGTGCTGTGAAAAATAAAAGAGTATAAGTAACACAATTGTTTTAATGATTGATACTCTGCCCAAAGGGGACAGCAGTAGCATTGTCCAGAATATGGTCCACCATCGAATTCCAGACACACATCTATCTAGACTGCCACCCTTCAACTTTACCTCTATGAAATAAATTTGGATTCCTCGATATTTTAAAGTTTCCAGACATATGATGGGTGGTGATCACTGGGGCCCCTGAAAAAAATGTCCTCCAGTTGAATACACCCTACCAGGTACGAACACTGGCCACCCATAGTATATATAACAACTAGATCTAGATGCAATAAGAGGCCAGGAAGCCCTGTCCGTGTCAGTACCACAAAAAGATAGGGCAACACCAATGTGTTGAACGTTTTTAATAGGTGTTAAATTCAGTGCATTTGTATATTTTATTTCTGAATGTTGTGCCTGCACAAGGGCACAGCTACTGTTGCGCACCTAGCCACAGGTCATAGACTGAGAATGTTTGGTGAAGAGTAGACAACATATTGGGTAGATGTACCTAATAAAACGAAAATATACAATAAACATAATCCTATAAATGATTTTACATATTCATTAAGTATTGTTTTTACCATTAAATCCGTTCACATCCATTTAGTTGTTAAATGGGTTCCAGCATTACCACACAGACCTACATAACCCATTACATCATATAAAAGTTCATTTCACTATATAGAGGTTCATGCATCTTTTTAATTCATCATACTAAAAAAACATATATATCTTCCCTCATTCAAACATTCATACAATTGATCAATTATTTATCCAAAATTATATACTGCTGATCGTGTATGAGGGGGGATTTTGAGGGTTACACAACCAATCCTTCCAAAATTACTTTAAAATACACAAGGGGTCTATATTAGATCAAATGTTACATCACCATAAGTTTCCCACACGTTTGGATCAAAGCTGGACCATGTGCCCACTGTGATATTAAAGCAGCAACAAATCTCAGCAGTGCCTGAACTGACTACTTAGGAATAAAATAGGCAAGATAAGTACTACAATTAAAAGAAAGAAATAAACAAATAAATATTTAAGAAAAAAAAAAAAAATAGTTTATTGCCTAGGGATCACCCTATCTTCACTAAGGCATATTCCAAGTTCTGATCAACACTTAAAGCCCCATCAGCTTGTCCCTGAACAATTAATAAATATATAAGTACCAGCAACTATACACAGAACCGACATGACCTAAAACTGACACTGAAAGTTCTTTTGTATTTATGAACAAAAATAAGAGGAAATGTGTTTGACTTAACAACGCGCTGCGAAGTTGGTACACCTACATATTTGCTCATGCTTAAATGAAGTTCACATATATGTTTTCTAGGAGTACTATTTCTTGGCCTACTTCTGTAGTCTTGTGAATTCACAAAAGTTGTATATCTGCACAAATCCAAGGACATGGGTGCACTTTATTTATTATTACTTGGCTAGCTTCATTGTGAGTGACTTCATTCTGTTCTTTCACAAGGAGCATATCGACACACAGTTGTTTCATTCTGTGCCAGTAACGACTGTGCAATGTGTGATGTTTGACACTAAAACAATTTTTATTTTTTGCTAATGTTTGTTATAATGGTGAGGGCCCAGCAGCTCCCACAGAAATATTGTAAGAAAAGGATGGGTTGCGCATTGACAGAGCCAAAGGGCTGACCAACAATTTCGGACCTACTGGCTTTGCCAATGCTTGCTTATTTATATGTTGCAAAGAAATGGTACCTACCATATTCCAGTAGTTTACTGAGCATTCTGAGAGCAGTAAACATTGCCTCACATTGCTAAATATTGAACATATGTGTACACATTTTTATATTCTAATGACTGTCAGTAGTACAGTCTGAGCTTACAACATTTACTTAGAGCGCTCACTCTAATAATAGAGGCTTTCAATTAATGAACAGTAAATACAAGTTTGGACAGCATTATAACATGGACACAAATATTACCTTCACTGCAGACAGTGCCCTTACATGATCCATAATGTGGTACTGCAAACTAACAGCCAAAGGGTTTGAGCTGTAGGGGTTGGGCCTACTTGTCCCAAGAGAAAAAAAAAAGATTTTCATCTGTGTTTGCTGTTGGGACAAGCTATAGTGCAATGTTTTAAGTCTTCTTTTGCTTCTGGAGATAATGAATTTCTTTTTAAAGTCTTGTACAGTGATTGCAATATAATTTTTAGGTTCTTTCCTTCATTTGGAGTTCCCTCCTTACCTCAGCTGGCCAACAAATGCAGCGTGCACCATTGATAGCTCACCTATTGCTAGACATGTTGCTATCAAAGTTTCAATTGTAGAATGTGCTGCATACACCTCCTCCAAGGACTATGTATCAATTGGTAAATAATTTATTGATGCAGATGTATAAAAAGGAATAGCATTAATTGGTTGTGAGTATACAATGGTTCAGATTGCTTCTACTACACATGATATCATGATATAAAGATAAAGGATGATGATATGTACTGTGACCCTAAGTATATTATTGAAAGGCCTGGGTGGGAGAAAAGGAAGAAGGGAACAAGGGATGATGTATGCAATAAAAAGAAAAAAAAAGAAAAGGAATACGGTTAGGCCCAAATGGAAAAATATGTTTACCAACGATAATGCTTGGTCCCATGGCCCGTCTTTGTCATTGTTCATCACTTGTAGGACGTGATGGGAAGATCAGCCTGTTTTCCTAATGCTGTATTTCCGCTGCCCCAGGCCACTTCATTTCCCCACATTAAATGGACTTCATCAACATGCCCCCTACTCAAACTACAAGTACGTGTTGGTTATTGTGTGCATGATCAGCAATTGGACTGAGGTATGCCAATCCAAGAACGGCAATACACAAATTATTGCCAAATGGCTCCTGAAAGAGTTCATACCGCGCTTTAAAGTACCTATGTTTTTGGGTTCTGACAATGGACCGGCGTTCATCTCACATGTGATTGAGGGGTTGTGCAAGGGGCCAGGAGCCACACAGAAAATACATGTGTTCCACGGAAACAACCAAGTGGGAATGGTATCCCAAGCTCATCCTGAAGGGTTGCATGTGCTAAAGAAAAAGGAAGAGTGTGTAAGCGGATACCAACGATACATCAACTAAAGACGTCTGGAAAAATGTATGCCCCAACCCCTCAGTCTACAACCTGTGACAACGAGACATCTTTACCTTTTTCATCACTTTGTTTTCCTCATATCGAATGTGCCTAAGTAATAGAAGTGCTAGTAACCTCTCAAATTACTTGAAGACAGGCACCAACGGTTACTTTTTCTGTTTACAGGTATCATCTCTGAGGCTCTACCTTATTCTTCAGCAGACTTTTTGAAAAGAGTAAAAGTACAGCAGAAGATAAGACATTCTTCCAACTAGTCACACTAGCCACACGTACCAACGATTGGAACAATGCCTCAAGACTTTCAGAACAATTAGAGAAAATGATCATGGATGCTGCTAGCAGCATTGACCCCCATTCCTGCCATTAGAATGACTACGCTCCTTAAAAGTGTGTTGTGATCACAGTATTATACCTGAGATACTGCTTAAATGACACAGAGATATTGTACCAAAGTGAATAAATAGCCATTGATAAAGAAGGGACAGTTGACAGGGCAGGATGTTACACACCGGCCTACAGACACAGAAAACAGCATGTGTTACAATGTCATACCTGTCTCCAAATACTTGGGCTGTGTCCTAATGTACAAAATGCTCTTCAAGTCAGAACACCATGTCCGCAGTTGCACCTCCCGAGAATAGCAGAATTAGCTAAGGGAGAGCAAGGATAGAACAGGGAATGTGAATAACTTAGCACTTATAGAAGTTGTAGAAGTAACAACAATAGGACTACACTAAGTGCAAGAATTTTGTTCAAAAGAATGAACAAGAGGAGGGAGATGTTGGAGGGTCCCGAAAGTCCCGTATTACCATTTAACAAGAAACCCATTACTGGTTTGGCACTACCCGCCAAACATGATACTCCTAGATAGGCCCTACCAGGCAGGCTCAGATAGAATGTCTTAAATTGTCCACTTTCCCTTGTCCTGGTAGCACATCTCACATAGGCCCAAGCCCAGCTCCCTAGATAAACCATATCTTACATAGGCCCAAGCATACCTTCCTAAGATACAAATGTGTAGGCCCAAAAGCAAGTGACTCTTGCTCTCATTTTCATAATAATAATGAAACAGACCTCGTAGGCCTCACTGATCTGCTAGCAGAAATCTGTCCCATCCACCCAGATACAACATTAGCCTGTCTTGTAACTTTCCACAGTTACAAGAGCAAGGGTGGCCCCCACCCACTTGACAACTTGATGGAACATCTGGCAGTGTCACATGCAAGATTTGTGATATTCTTAGCTATGGGACTTTCCGCACTTGCTAAACTGGAACCCAAGGCAGGAACTTGACCAAGAATTAATATATTTAATATTAATTCTAAAGCATTTTTCACGGTAAAAGTTATCCTTTGTTTACTTTTTGCGGTCAGAGAACTCTGACCTGCTGCCACCAGTTCTGTTTTATCCTGATACCACTTCTCATATAAAATGTTCCAGTAAACCGGGTGGCCGAGTGGCCTGCGTCACATCTTGTGTCAAGCCTCGTGCACACGTAGGCAAGTTCTGCATTTAACGACAAAGTTCTGCATTCAACTATATAAAAGAGCCTCGCCCACACTATAAGCTTTGAACTCTTCCATTGCATCAGACCTTGACTGCATCTGGAGGGCTTCCCGTGCGATCGATCGTCCGTACTACTGGGCTAGAGCTTCAAACTTTCAAGGTGGTAATATTCTTTTCTTAATAATTTAGCCTTTTGGCTTTAACACCCTATCTAATGGCATAGCCTATTGGCATTGTCAGCCTATCTGATTATTTCACTATTGGTTTTGTCAGCCTATCTGATTATTTCATCATTAGTTTATTCAGCCTCTTTAATAATTTAGCCTTTTGGCTTTGACAGCCCATCTAATTCAGTTCATTCTAACCCAAGCCATTGCATTTAACTTAGTTTAAACTACGTAGTCTTGAATGGTGTTGCTTTCTTAAGAAAAGATTAGCCTTCTAGGCACTAGCCTACCCATCCTCTTTAGAGTTAGGGTTGCTCCTTGGGCAGCTGCTTATAGCATAATATTTTGGTCATATATTTGCTTCTTTGAACAACTGAGTTTGAACATTGTCGATGCATTTATTTTTTCATCCTGCTCAAATGTTGTTGGGCAACATTTAAATTGAATTGTTTTATGCTTTGACCTGATCATGTGTTGATGAACACACATTTACGTTGAACTGTTTCCTGTGGGTTTGAATTGCTTAATAAAGTGCTACTGTATTTGACATCGTTGTTCCTTCCTTTCAAGAGAACGTGCAGAGCGCAGGTCTTGCTCTCGTGAGCTGGTAAGCCATGTGTGACCACTGCAGTGTCTCTCCATTTACCCCCCATCAAACTCATGTACTACAGGGACTTTAGAAAAGATTGTATCTACATTTGAATAATAATAATCTAATTTTCCTGTTCTATACAATAAACTTGATAAAACACTACAGGTCACACCATATGTCAAAGGAAGGTGATGATAAGTCACACCTTCTGAAACAGACAATGGTAACTGTATACATACATAACAATCCTTCACTTCCATTGTTTCCACATATTCGTAGAGTAGTTTAGTGAAAACATTTGAGGAAAAATTAGTGACTGATCTATCATGATGCAAACTACTAGCGTCTATCTGTTTCAAGTGAGTAATAGGAATTTGCTTACTGTCAGTGTCTACCTTTGGACTTGTCAAGTTATTAGAATGAGATGTATCTTCTTTAATCAAATGTAAAGGTATTATAATTGTTAATATTATTTAAAATACTATTAATATACAAAATAAACATAAACAAGCTTTATAGCACCTACGCATTAAACTACATCTAGATCTTGTTTCCTGTGTATCTGCCATAGTAATACTAATCCTTATATAATTCTAAATGGATTTTCTAAATCTATCAAAAATGCTCAAAAATAAAAATGTAGTGTGATCCCACACTTCAAAAGCTTTCTTCATTACCCCTTCTTTTATTTTAATTAATCCAAATCTCTAAGACGTATTCAGGAAATTCTCTTCAGTTGCTAGCGTGACACCTTAATTTGTTTACAGTCTCTTAAGGTGGATCTAAATCACTCTTTTCTTCTTGCTTGCTGTCAGTGCTGTTTCTTTCTTTGTTTAAATCTTCTTCTTCAATCTCTTCCAACACTATGTAAATCCAGTCAGGTGACTTGAACTTTTTGTTTTGTTTTCTCACTCTCTTTGGTCGCAGCACTGATTCGTCATCTGATTCTCCTTGCTCTATTTCACCTGAAACTTCCTTTATCTGGTTTAACTTGCTCTCGGGTCTTCTTTTTACCACTCTGTATTTCAGTCTTTTCACTCCACTTGGCCAATGATCATCTGTCTTTGTCCTTTTTGGTTGTACTTCTTCTTCTTCCTTGTTCAAATCATACCTCCGTTTCTTTGCTTTTACTTTAAGTTTGCTTTCTTTTTCTTTTTCTGTATTTCTTTCACTTATTTCTCTTCCATCTTTTTCCTTTCTATCGGAAAGTTGTCTCTCTTCTCGTTCAACAGCAGTTTCTTCAGTCCCAGTAGCTGGTACCCACTTTACTTGACTTGGGCTAGGCAACTCTTCCTCAATCTGCTCTTCAGAGTCTTTCAGTTTATGTTCACCAGTTTCAGAGTCTAGTGCTCCAACTTCACCAGTTTCTTGTGCTTCAGTCTCTGATTCAGAGCTTTTACTTGAGATCTCCAGATGCCGCTCTATTCATGGTTCAAGTGGATTTGGGACTCGATAAGTGTGGCTGGCATGGATCCAATTTGGTAGACCAGCACACTTTACTGCTGTGGTTGTCACCAATATGACCTGGTAGGGTCCTTCCCAGCGGGGCTCTAGGCAAGTTTTTCTTCTATGCCTTTTCACCTGAACCCACTCACCAGGCTTAGATCAAGCGCTTGAGTCTGTTGTGTTGTAGTCGCGTCAGCTCCAACCTGATGAAACACAGAACGTACTACATCAGCCAATCCTTTGCACTATTCAAGGATGAGATCATCAGATATATTTATTAATTTGTTCGCAGGTACAAATGCTTGTCTCATTGCTCTTCCCATCAATATCTCATGGGGACTCAATCCTGTCTTCTTGTCAGGAATGCTTCTGAGACTCATCAAAACTAGGGGTAAAGCGTCAGGCCATTTCAGTGCTGTGGATCTACACACTTTCCCTATCCTGCTCTTTATTGTGCCATTTATCTGCTCTACTATTCCAGAAGCCTCTGGACGGTAAGCACAATGAAGTTTTGGTTGAATACTCAATGCTTCACAAATCAGTTTAATTGTTTCACTAGCGAAATGTGTTCCTCTATCTGTTTCCATCGTGACTGGAAAACCATATCTAGGAATGTATTCCCTCAACAAAAGTTTGGCCACTGTTAGGCTGTCATTCCTCCTTGTGAGATAAGCTTCTACCCATCTAGCTTGTTACATGGAGACAATTCAATAAAATCGAGTTGTAATCTGGTAAAAGGACCACCTGCCCTTCCTATTGTTCCCAGACTAACTATTGTTTTTCTTCCTGGGTTTTGCTGTTGGCACGTCAGGCATCTTTGACAAAGGCTCTCTGCAATAGTCCTGAACCTAGGATTAAACCATGTCTGTTGGAATGATCTGACCATGGCGTCGCGGCCTATATGTGTCATTCTATGATACATTCTTGCCATATGAGAAAGTAAACTATCTGGCATGACTGGTCTTCCATAAGTGAATACCCATACATCGTCATCTTCTCATCTCCTACATCCTACTTTTTTCCATTGCCGTCTCTCTTCATCATCTGCCTCTTCCTGCAATTGTCTCACTTCATCCCATGTTTCAATAGTGTTAGTAAACATAAGTTGACAAACCGTATGTTCTTTTGCTCTTCCCCGATTTATGGAAGTCTCATTCTTTGCACAATATTGTGCTACCTGGTCATCAAATCTGTTGACTCGAGTCACATAATCATCTCCTGACTTATGTGCGGCACATTTGACCACTGCAATTAGTTTTGGCAATTGTAATGCTTCCAGTAATTCTTTTACAAATTGACTATTCCTGATGGGAGACCCTGAAGAAGTCAGGAATCCCCTCTGCATCCATAGTTCTCCAAAATCATGCACAATGCCAACGCCATATTGACTATCAGTAATTATGGTCACTTTCTGACTTTTTCCCAATTTACAGGCATGATTTAGAGCTATCAATTCAGCCACTTGTGCAGATTTTATCCCTTTTAAACAGGATGCTTCCAGGATTTCCGCTACAGTACAGACAGCATAAGCAGAACTCAATACACCTCTTTCAGTTCGCAAACAAGAACCATCAACAAACATCACAAGATCTGATTCCTCAAGAGGAACGTCCTTTATGTCAGGACGGGGCTTAGTGCAAAATTCAGTCACATCCAAGCAATCATGTTCAACTTTATCCTTTACTTCTTCATCCCAAACATCCGGCAACAGAGTAGAAGGATTCACATTTGTACATCTCACTATTGTCACATTTTCCGCTCCCAGAATCACTCTCTCATACCTAGTCAGCCGACTATAGGTGAGGTGTTGAGTCCGTGTTCTTGTTAAAAGGATCTCAACTGAATGTGGCACATACACTCTTACAGGATGACCCATTATGATCCCTTCACTCTGTTCCAGACTCACACAAGTAGCAGCTACTGCTTTCAAACATCCAGGTAATGCGGCAGCCACTGAATCTAACGTAGCTGAAAAGTATGCCACAGGTCGTCTTGACATGCCATGCCTTTGAGTTAAAACTGCAAGTGCACATCCATCTCTCTCACTGCAATATAATGCAAAATCCTTTGAATAATCAGGCATTCCTAATGCCGGAGCCTTACACAGACTATCTTTCAGTTTAACAAAAGCATCCATACTTTCTTCATCCAATTTAACTGGATCTTTCACATCATTCCTCGTCAACCTCTGTAGAGGTTTTGCCATCAGTGAAAGTCCACTGATAGAAATTGTGAATGAATATAGATACCTTGGTATCTGGTTCGAAAAGTCCTTAAAATGGGACATCCATCTGGTAGCCCAGAGCGCCAAAGCCCATACATCAGGATGTGGGCTAAGAAAATTTAACCAAATTTATGGGGATATGTCACACAGACCGTTATTGAAAGCCTATAAGGCAATGATACCCCCACAAGTGCAGTATGGTGCCGAGGTTTTGTGTTTAAATGGGAAGACTAGTTGGGATATTGAGGAAGGGAAATGTCTAAAACCATTGATGTCACTACCAGGCTCCTCTATGATCCAGGCAATCAGATTGGAGCTAGGATTGGCATCATGGAACGTACAGGGGCAAGTGGCCCTTCTAAGATTCTGGAAAAGATTAGGATCT
The DNA here is from genome assembly GCA_963921515.1 of Calotriton arnoldi. NCBI lineage: Eukaryota > Metazoa > Chordata > Amphibia > Caudata > Salamandridae > Calotriton > Calotriton arnoldi. The sequence continues at coordinate 126,455 of CAWUFW010012376.1, read as the reverse complement.
GAGGAAGTTACAAAAGTATCACAATGGTGTAAAGAGGAGGCCTTGCACAGTGACGTAAATTGGGCCAATGAGACCAGAATGAAATTGTGCACAATGTGTAAAAACCTAAAAGTGAAATTTGATCAGGCGACACTCTCGGTTGAAGCTACAAATGGGGAGCTTAGAACAGTAGGAAGAGAAGTATCCAGGCAAATGACATGATATACCTGAGAAAGAAAGTATCAGTTCATTATATGATGAATAGCTGGGAGAATGAAATGTGGTACCCCTACTTGGATACACTACCTAACGCCGGCTTGAGAGCCGAAGTGCTCAGATGGAGAATAGGAGTTAACCACTGGGTATCACATGTAAATAGAAAATCAGTAATGGTACAATCTGATGGTAAATGTCGCTGTGGATTAGGTACTAAGTGTGACAATTTACATATTCTATTAGATTGTAAAACATTTGTGCCACAGCGGAAACTGTTTTTACGACCCATCTTTTTAAAATATGGTATAACTGAGCGCCTGCTAGCAATTAAACTACTTAATGACATGCCAAACCTCGATATAGCAATCGCTATGGCAAAATATATGAAGGTGGTAAAAAGGACCTTGTTGGAACCAAATATGGTTGGATAGAAATTGGCATGGAAATAAAGTGGGGAATGCTCTAAGTAAATTGTGTTTAGGCTGTAACACCAGTTTTTGGATATATCCCGAGACTGTGTTTTTATTTTAATTGAAAATGTTATGAGTATTTCTGTAGGAAACTTGTAAGTTGTGGGAGGGAGGTAGGAATTGCCCTTTTAAAGTATTAGCGAAATTGTTTTGTATGTGTTTTAAATTATTTATTGTAATATGTTTTATACTGTTTAGAGACCTACGGTCTAAATAAACGTATTTCTAAACTGAAAATGAAACACTGATCCACTGTCTGCAATATTCAACCACTCCCAAAAACATTTGCACTTCCCTTTGTGTCTTTGGAGGCTTCATGTCCTTAATCACTCAAATACGCTCTGATGTTACCTTTCAAACTCCCTTCTCAATCTTATGACCTAAATATTGGACTTCTCGTTGGCAGAATTGCAATTTCGCAGGGGACACTTTATGTCCACCTTCTGCCAAATGGTTCAGTAAAGCGACTGTGTCTGCAACACAGGCTTCTCGAGTCTTTGATGCCACTAGTAGGTCATCAATGTACTGAACCAAAACAGACTCTTCAGACATTCTCAAATCTTCCAGACACTTTTTCAGTATCTGATTAAAAATTGAAGGACTCTCAGTATAGCCTTGAGGAACTCGGCACCATGCCAAAACACAATCTCCAAAGCAGAAAGCAAATAAATACTGGCTATCTGGATGCAAGGGAATCGAAAAGAATGCATGACACAAGTCTATCACAGTATACCACTCTGCATCATGTGGGATTTGGTATAGAATCACTGCAGGGTTTGGCACAACTGGACAACAAGGCACAACAATTTTGTTTATCTTTCTCAAATCTTGTACTATTCCATAGGTTCCATTTTGCTTTTCAAATCCATAATAGGTGAATTACAAGGACTACTCATTATTTCTTTTAAAATTCCTTGTTCAATCATTTGATCAATCACAGGAGTTATTCCTGCTAGAACTTCTGGCTTCATTTTATACTGTGGTGTATTTGGATAGTCAATACCATATTTCACTGTGATTCTAATCTGATCCACTTTCTTCATCAATCCAATCTCCTGTCCTGTGAAATCCCATACCTCTGAATTCACTACCTTCATAAATTCTTCAGGCACAATTTTGTCTGTAAGAAGTGAAAATAATTCATTCACTTCTCTTCCTTGCTTTGCTAGCACCATTTTAAACGTGACATCCTCATCTGGTGTCTGAAATGCAATACCATCCGGGGTACAATAAATTGTACAGTTCATTTTGCACAACAAATCCCTTCCTAACAAATTCAAAGGACTCGAGTCTCACACTACAAACCGATGCATATCTTTAAAGGAACCAATATGTACTTCAATTGGTTTAGTAACTGGAGTATTTATCTGTTTATTTGAGACTCCTACTACCTGGATAGTTTCTCCCGAGAGGGGTAGGTTTGGAATTTCTGCTGCTCTCACAGTAGAACGGGTAGCACCAGTGACCACAAGAAAGGTGATATCATTACCTTCCAGTTTTCCATCAACGAATGGACCTGACTGATCTACCTCTAGAGTAGCGTCAAGCACGCACTCTTCCTCCCCCCTCAGGCACCGTCATTGATTCGATTCAACATCACTTCCACCACATTGCATCCAAAATTGGGGAATCACATTTGTGTTAGTATTTTTACCAACCTGGTCTCCTCCGTGAAATCCTGTATCCGCACTGTATCTTTGAGCATTTACACTATGTGGTAACGGTGGTTGCGGGACCTGATATTGAGTAGTAACTACCTGTTGCTGTGGTGCCTGTTGCATAACTATCTCACTCTGCACCTGTGGGGTTAAAATTTGATTTCCTCCATTAGTTCTCTGCACTGATCTACACTCATTCTTCCAGTGTCCATACTTTCCGCACCCATGACAAGGAAATTTCTTTTTCGCTTCTTCTTTGCTCATTTGTCCTCTACCTGGTTTCTGAGCATTCTGACTAACTCCTCCCATTTGGTTTATACCCTGATTTTCTTGCTGCTCTGCTTCTTTCACTTGTGCCCACATCACCTTTTCTTTTAACTTACGATGACGAGACTCAATGTCGTCACTACAATACTTCGCATACCTCAAGATTTCATCTATCGTTTTGGCTTGCCAACACAACATATGCTGCTGTATCATTTGGCTAATCTCAGGTTTTAATCCATACACAAATCTATACACAAAGTGACCCATATCTTTATCTCCAATATTCTCAAAACCACTATACTGCTTAAAAACTTGCAATAACCTCTCATAATAGGCATGAACAGATTCATTCGGTTCTTGGGTTGTTCTATCGATTTTTACCCAATCAGTTTCCTTAGGGGAAATTTTGCTTTTCAAAAACTAATCACTTGATGATACTTTTTCATCACCTCATCCGAAGGTGTGCCTGTTTTGGCATCCCTAGGATATTCATCCTTCGGCCAATCAACTGTAATCTTACATTCAGTCCATAGATCTGCAGGGACAACAATTTCAAATAATCCATCTAAATCTTTCAACAATACTTTCAATACTTTCATGAATCTCTCAACTTGCTTGTACCACTCCACAGGCTTTTCTCTCAATCCTGGAAACTCATTGGTGAAAGACAATATATCCTGTCTAGTCCACGGAACATGCACATAACCTCCTCCTGGAACTTCTCTCATGGGACATTCCATAGCTACATTTTCTACTTCTCTTACTGGACGCAAATGTATTTCTTTAGCAGCCAATTCTTCTTTCTTCCTCATCCATCTACCCTTCCATTTTTCTACGTCTCCCCATTTTCTCAAGACAACCATTAACTCTTTTATCTGCAATCGTCTACCAGACGTATTCATATTTTCTATATCTTTTTCTGTAAAATCCACTCTATATGTCTTCTGCAACACCTTTGATCTTCCTATGTCCATTCCCAACTCGTCTGCAGCTTCCACTAACCTCTCATGTAGATTTTTCACTTTCCAAGTAATACTCTTACACAGATACATCAATTCATCATCCTGATACGTCTTTAGCCTGTCTGGGCTTATTGTCCCAATAATCATTTCTTCCAGATCTACTTTCAACTTACATACATCTATAGGTTTCGGCTGTGTTTTTCTCCTTTGTAACCCTTTCACCCAATCATCTAATTCTTCAGTGGTTGGTCCTATTGGAACTTCACTTCCGGGAATCTCATCCAACTCTATCCTTTTGGGCTGTAACTGCATGATTTCCTAGGCGTTTCAATTATTGTTAAATTAGTCGGAGGTGTTGATCTAGTAAATGTATTGGGCTGTTCATTTTGGACACTTACAGCGTTAATCCTACTATTAGCTGATGTTATAGCTGAATTTAATGGGACAGTTAAAGAAGGTTCATGGATAAGTCTATTTTCAAATACAGGTATTGCTGGACCTACAGTCACTGGCACAGTTATTGCATCTATTTTCATGTTCATCTGATTCAATGTTTCAACTAATTCTTTAGTTTGTATGGCAAATTCAACTTCTCCTTCCTGCTCTACTTCGCTTTCAATTGGAACTGGTGTCGTTTGAGATGTCATTGGAGTTTCCATTGACGGTGCATTTGGTGTCACCATCGCTGAATTCTCCTGATAAGGTGGCGGTCGTTTAACTAATATATCATCCAGCAGCTCATCATCAGATTCATTCGGGTTGTAACCATAACCAAATTGCTCTAAATGTCTCTTTTTCTCTTTGCATTTGGTTCCTGCAGTCTCTCCTACCTTCAAAACTGGATACAATCCTTCAGTTATCTCTCCATTTCTCCATCTCTTCATCTTGTCTTCATGTTTTTCATCATGAAATCTTCCAAACATAAATCTATGTACTCTACCACCTCTGTGTCTTTCTCTTTCATACATTTCATCTTCCCACTCCACTAATGCTTCAAACTGTGTAGGTCTAGGTCTTGGGTCTAATATCATCATTTGTTCTCTCAAATTACGTAATACTGCCAAATTAAAAGAACCATGCTCTGGAAAAGCTAGTATACCATCATTCCTCGTATATCCTACCCAATTTTCTAGCCAAATACATGTATGATAACCATATTTTAACATCATATAAGATGCTGGTGTCTTTGGTGGAGGGATAGGAACTCCTTCTCTCGTTATTACTGGTTTGTCCTTTTTATAGAATCTTTTAATTTTTCCAAACAAAGTCAATTTCTCCTGCTTCGGTTGTTCAAAATACATTTTTGTTGCTTGTCAATGACTTTGCTTAATGCTAATCGTTGTCAACACAATCCACTATAATTCACCAATCAAACTCCTTGGCTTCCCTAAATACCTGACCAATGTCAGCGCGGCACACTCTATCTCTTCCAATCGGAGCTTTCTACGTCCCCGCTATCTTGTCCAATACCAGCGCGGCTCACACCAACCAACCAATCTGAGCTCACTCCCGTCTTTACAGTCTGACCAATGCCAGCGCAGCTTTTCTGTGACGTCAGCCTCTCCTCCTGCTGCTGACCCTCCCATTACAAAAATTATCGGCACTTTTCTAAGTCCGTTTTCTTTACAATAACTTATTAGTCACAACATAAAACAATACCACACTGTCTGTTTACTAAATAAAGAAATAGTTTTTCACTCTCAAGAACTTTCCTACCATACGGGCAAGTATAACAATTCCACCATCCTTCCCTTCACTCAAGCTAAGAGAGGACCTGTTACTTCTTTAGGGATAAGGCCAAAATTTCACAAGAGGACCTTTTATTGAAAAGGAGGTTTCGCTACTCTTCCAGGGATAAGGCCACATTTTCACAGGTGGACCCTTCGCTATTTCACTCTTATCTTCACCAATACGCTAAATAGTATTACTAATTTAAACAGACAATGCACTTATTCCTGTGTGATTTCACTTCTCACACTTTTCTTCTGCCTTATTTCAGGCTAACTTCTATTTTGCCGGCTTCCCAGATACCCTTCTGTACCTGTGTTCCAAAGACTACATAAAACACAATACTAACCCACTTTACATAGACTGTTAAACATTTAGTTAATAATCAATAATCGATAAATCACCAAACTAATCAACAATAACCATCATTCTGCTACAAGAAAAACTGATCCAGCGCAACCCCTAAATTCCTGATGCCAGGGACCAAAGAAAATCTCGTCATACATAAATTGTTTTATCAAACAACGGGGCTCATCATACATTACCCATAAATGATCCCTGAGGACTGGCGCTGGATTTGGGGGGTTTAATTTGTCAGTTTTATTAAATACTATACTTCACATTAATAACATTTGTATCTATTTCTAACTATTAGTAATTTCAACTTCTTCTTCTTCTGGTCGATGGACCATTAGTTGAAGAGTTGATGGTGACTATGATTAACTAAACAGTATAACATTTAACTAAATAACCACAGAGTCATTTTCTTCAGTTAATGATTTTATCTTAATAATGCTCATGATTAATTGTCAGTGCACATACAAGATCACATATAAGAACTAATTATCAAGCAATGTAATCAAAATGAATCATTTGCATCGATATCAAAGCATGCAAAGGAATGGGGGAGAGAAAGTACAGTATAAATACTTGCAGACAATATATTTGCAAATTCAAGCAATCAAGGAGGGCAATACCCACCAAAGAAATAGGAAACCACTTCCTTGGCCGAGGTTGTGGCAAGAGGTCCCCAGAGATAGGCTCGGAGGACAAAGTTAAACAGGACAGATGCAGCAGAATTTGCTATACAAACAACTAGAATTAATCTCCCAATTAATCTACCTCCTCGGTCGCAGTCTCCTCCCCAGCACTCCCGCAACGTTCTTGTACCTAAAGGTTCTCTGACTCTGTGCAGGACTGCTCTTTCTGTCGTGGATCTTCTCTATGCGTTCTGTTCTGCGTTCTCTCTACGTTCTCGTCTCCGCTCTTTCCTCTCTGTCTGCTCTGTGCCACACTACCCAACTGGAATATCAGTTATACCTTTCTGCTTAACTCACTATCTTACAATGTTGCAGTATCCGTAGAAACTCAGACTGTGATTGGTTGTCATAAATCATACAAGAGGCCTTTTCATCCAGTTCTCCCCACAAACCCAACCTATACCGGTTCTAACAAAGGAAGGATTTAAGACCATTGCATTTGTATACTACTAGCATTCACATTTATACATTTGGTTACAATGTTCATTATGATATCCGCTTTCACATTCGCATTGCACGTAGTGATGGCTGTTCCCACAGTCGCTGTCGCATCTTGGCACATAAACAATAAGACACAGGTCAACATGGCCTTCACACGTATTTCATCATCTGGTACACTCTGTAGTCTGCGAGCAGGCAACCCCTCCCGGCACATGCGCACTTCATGCCGAGCAGGCCAACCACATGCTGGCTTAAACGAGAGGCCATTTTCATGCAGGCCCAATCTTGTACTAAAATAAACAAACACAAAATAATATTAATTCGTGAAATAAAACCCATTATGTTTACCTCCCACCATACTAATGCCCTGTATTTAATAAATCCTAGCGAAAGCTATTAATTTAAAGCAAACTTCTCATTATACGTGCAAAACATGCAAAATGTGCAATGTACAACACAGCATGAACGTGCATTAGTACAGTTTTTCAAAGCGCAAACAGTTAATACGTACTCATGTCAACATGATTTAGCATATTATGTAAATTGCGTTTGCCCCCTGTGTAAATGTGTGTATTCAGAGTTCATTAGTTCATGCAGTCAATACATTATTATGGTGTTACTTAATTTCATGAGGATGTATTTTACAAACCTCACTCCATCAGGAACAAGCATCCTGGGACCAGTTACGGGTTAACACCCCCCCTTATCAGCAAGGCTAGCTTGACTCCAGTGGCAAAGTGAGCAACGGACCCACGTTTGGGCATACCTTTCCAACTTAGGGCAAACAAAGAAAACACACAGAGATGATGGATGGCGCACTGAAACTTTTCAGACACTCACCTGCAGTCACAGATCTGGGTTTAATCCATCATCGTTCTTAAGCTCAATTCGCCACCCAAGTTCAGACCTAGCCACATACAAATTAGTCTTGACTGTTGCTCATTGGAACAGTTCAATCCGAAGTGCCAAACCAGGTCTTCCCTGGACAGGAAACAAGCATCCTGGGGATGGTCTCAGGGTAAAACCCCTCATCAGCCAGGCTAGCTTGACGCTAGTGGCAAAGTTAGCAAGGAACCCACATCTGGGCATACCCTTCCAATTTAGGGCAAACAAATTAAACACAAGGAGATGACAGACGGAGCGCTGAATTTTTTCAGACACTCACCCCCATTCACAGATCTGGGTTTATTCCATCATCGTTTTTTAGCTCACTTCAGCACCCCAGTACACACCCAGCCATATGCAAATCAGTCTTGACCCTGTTCCTCATGGGAACAGTCCAGCCTGCACTGCCAAGCGAGGCCTTCACTGGACCTGAAACAAACATCCTGTGACTGGTTTCATGGTAACACCCCTTATCATCCATGCTAGCTCCAATCCAGTGGCAAAGTGAGCAAGGTACATACGTATGGGCATACCCTTCCAACTTAGGATGAACAAAGTAAACACAAGGAGATGATGGACAGAGAGCTGAAACTTTGCAGTCACTTTCCCACAGTCACAGATCTGGATTTAATCCATCTTCATTCTTTATCTCATTTCACCCCCCCAGTTCAGACTCACCTATATGTAAATAAGTCTTGACCTTATTCCTCATGTGAACAGTACAGCTCGAACTGCCATGCCAGGTCTTCCTTGGACTGGAAACAAGAATTCTGGGACTGGTTTCATGGTAACATCCCTCATCAGCCAGGCTAGCTTGAATCCAGTGGCAAAGTGAACAAGGAACCTACGCCTGGGCAAACCTTTTCATCTTATTGCGTACAAAGCAAACACACAAAGATGACGGACGGAGTGCTGAAACTTTTCAGACACTAATCCACAGTCACTGATCTGGGTTTAAATCCATCTGCATTCTTTAGCTCAGTTCGTTAAACCAGTTTAGATCCAGCCATATGCAGATCAGTCTTGACCCTGTTACTCATGGGAACAGTCCAGCCCGAACTGTCAAGCCAGGTCTTCCCTGGACCAGGAACAAGCATCCTGGAACCGGTTTTGGTGTAACACCCCTCACCAGCCAGGCTCAGCTTGAATCCAGTGGCAAAGTGAGTAAGGGACCCACTTCTGGGCATACCCTTCCAACTTAGGGCGAACAAAGCAAACACAAGGAGGTGACGGACAGAGCACCAGACACATTTAAGACACTCACCCCCAGTCACAGATCTGGCTTTTATCCATCATCGTTTTTTAGCTCGTTTCACCACCCAGTTCAGACCCAGCCATATGCAAGTCAGTCTTGACTCTGTTTCTCATGGGAACACTCCATCCTGAATTGCTAAATCAGGTCTTCCCTGGACCAGAAACAAGCATGCTGGGACTGGTTTCGGGGTAACACCCCTCATCCACCAGACTAGCTTGAATCTAGAGGCAAAGTGAGCAAGGGACCAATTTCTGGGCATACCCATCCAGCTTGTGTCGAACAAAGGAAAGACAAGGAGATGATGGATGAAGCACTGAATTTTTTCAGACACTCACCCCCCGTCCCAGATCTGGGTTTAATACATCATCGTTCTTTAGCTACTTCACCACTCCAGTAAAGACCCAGCCATATGCAAATCAGTCTTGACACTGTTCTTCATGGGAACTGTCCAGCCCAAACTACCAAGCGATGTCTTCCCTTTTCATGGTAACATCCCTCATCAGCCAGGCTAGCTTGAATCCAGTGGCAAAGTGATCAAGGAATAGGGTGACCAGACGTCCCGGTTTTCCCAGGACGGTCCCCGTTTTTGGAGAAGTGTCCCGGTGTCCCGACACTTTTCTCCAAGTTAATGAAATGTCCCGGTTTTTAAACAGTGTCCGGGTTAAACATAGAAATGTCCCGGTTTTTCATTGGTGTTTCGGTTGACGCATGCTCTCTTTGCACTCCACCTCGTTATTGTATTTATGTATGTTTTTGCTCTCTTTGCACTCCACCTCGTTATTGTATTTATGTATGTTTTTGATGCAACACTCCATTAAATATGTGGGTTTTTTATTTTTGGTTTGTCTTGGACCCTTCACAGCATCTGATGGCTGCTCTTGTAAAGGCACACTGCTGTGTAAAGGAAATAAGCGAATATATATTGTGCTGTCTTTGGGACGAATCTGATTCTCTCAACAGTTTACTTAGGCAGTAGGGATGTTTGATACTTTTTTTCTGTTGCCAGTGATGTGATGCAGGTGAGTCTCCCACAAAGGTTTAGTCAGAATCTTTTCCCATGCGATTCCGGTGGCTGGCAGGTCGTGTTCGTGCATCTCTGCGTTTTCAATTTACATTTTTGTCAGGTGGTTTATGCATGCAATTGTTGAATGCATTTGAAAGGCTTAGGTTATTTGAGTGAGCAGTTTAGTAAAATCTTTTACATATTGTTTTGAAATGGCATTTATGTAGCGCTTACTACCCCTGATGAGACTTTGAAGTGCTTTACGGCGATTAGCACGCTACACTAGCCCCAGGATTCATGGTCAGTCTTTGGTAATTGGGGGTTAGTCTTGCATTTTAAAGGAAATCATTCCATGCATCTGCTCCCGTTATCTGCATTTGCTCCGGCCCCCTCCCGCTGTACTTTCGGTTCCAGTTTTCTAGCTTGCTCCCGCCCCCTCCCGTTGTCTGCATTTCCTTTGCTCTATCAGCCGTCCCACACCGTGACTCTGATCGCTATTTCTGCACAGCAGCAGAGCACCCAGGATAATGTGCAGCATGACTAACCACTTATACGGTCCCAAAGGCGAGACCTATTGGCTATGCCAATGCTTGTTTTATTTTCAGGTCCTGCACAAGGTGATATTTTGGGTAAAATGGTGGATAAAGCTTAAATGATATGTGTCAAGATGGATTTCCTGACTAACCTCCTCCCTGAAGCCCAACAAGGAAACCACTACCTTTCTGTGTTGAGATAGTTATTAAAGACCCTGGTGTTCTGATTCTTCAGTTACTGCTAGCGGTTATCTTGTAGCAACCTGATGCCCTACCTAGGTTTGTTTGCTGTTCTAAAAATTGCATGACGATAATTATGGTGGTGAGAGAACTAGTCAGTAAGGCCATGTACAACATGACGCTGTGGTGGATGGATAACATGGGATGGGTTTATGTTCATGCTTCGCATTGTATTCATGTTCGGGTTAACAACGTGGATACGGGCAAGGAGCAGGATCACTGTTGAAGGAATGTTCTAGTGGTAGATGATTGTTGAGGTTTGCTAGGACAGATCAGCGGATACAACCAGGTCAAAAGCACCTGGGTATTAATTGATTAAAATATTTATTTAATAAGAAAACATATTTGGGATTTCAAGGCAAGGGTGGTTACCAACTATAGCAAATGTTGAGGCAAAGTCTGTTTAAATGAAATTAATGGTTACTGCCAATAAAAGACCTCTGATTTGTCGTCTGTAATGCTTCATCTCAGTCTGTGGAGGGAGCTGTCATTGTAGTCCTTTTTCTATGTCTATGACAGCTGTCAAATAGTCCTACTTTTATGTCGATGGTTACTGCAAACCGTAGTCCTACTTCTATGTCTATGACCTGTCCCCGTTTTTTGTTTTGAGAATCTGGTCACCCTATCAAGGAACCCACGTCTGGGCAAACCCTTTCAACTTATGGCGTACAAAGCAAACACACAAAGATGACGGACGGAGTGCTGAAACTTTTCAGACACTAATCCACAGTCACTGATCTGGGTTTTAATCCATATGCATTCTTTAGCTCAGTTCGTTAAACCAGTTTAGATCCAGCCATATGCAAATCAGTCTTGACCCTGTTACTCATGGGAACAGTCCAGCCCGAACTGTCAAGCCAGGTCTTCCCTGGACCAGAAACAAGCATCCTGGAACCGGTTTCGGTGTAACACCCCTCACCAGCCAGGATCAGCTTGAATCCAGTGGCAAAGTGAGTAAGGGACCCACTTCTGGGCATACCCTTCCAACTTAGGGCAGACAAAGCAAACACAAGGAGGTGACGGACAGAGCGTCAGACACATTTCAGACACTCACCCCCAGTCACAGATCTGGCTTTTATCCATCATCGTTTTTTAGCTTGTTTCACCACCCAGTTCAGACTCAGCCATATGAAAGTCAGTCTTGACTCTGTTCCCCATGGGAATACTCCATCCTGAATTGTTAATCAGGTCTTCCCTGGACCAGAAACAAGCATACTGGGACTGGTTTCGGGGTAACACCCATCATCCAACAGACTAGCTTGAATCTAGAGGAAAAGTGAGCAAGGGACCCACGTCTGGGCATACCCATCCAGCTTGGGCCGAACAAAGGAAAGACAAGGAGATGATGGATGAAGCACTGAATTTTTTCAGACACTCACCCCAGTCCCAGATCTGGGTTTAATACATCATCGTTCTTTAGCTACTTCGCCACTCCAGTAAAGACCCAGCCATATGCAAATCAGTCTTGACTCTGTTCCTCATGGGAACTGTCCAGCCCAAACTACCAAGAAATGTCTTCCCTAGACTGGAAACAAGTATCCTGGGACCGGTTTCGGGGTAACACCCCTCATCAGCAAGGGTAGCTTGAATCAGGTGGTAAAGTGAGCAAGGGATCCACGTCTGGGCATTCCTTTCCAACTTAGGGTGAACAAAGCAAACACAAGGAGATGATGGGCGGCACACTCAATCTTTTCAGACACTCCCCCCTACTCACAGATCTGGGTTTAATCCATCATCGTTCTTTAGCTCACTTCGCCACCCCAGTTCAGACTCAGCCATATGCAGATCAGTCTTGACCCAGCCTGAAATTCCAAGTCAGGTTTTCCACGGACCAGAAACAAGCATCCTGGGATCGTTTTCGGAGTAACACCAAACATCATCCAAGTTAGCTTGTATCCAGTGGCAATGTGACCAAGGGACCCACATCTGTGAATACCCTTCAAACTTAGCGCAAACAAAGCAAACACAAGGAGATGATGCACAGAGCGCTGAAATGATTCAGACAATCACCCCAGGCACAGATCTAGGTTTATTCTATCATTGTTCTGTTACTCACTTCACCACCCCAGTTCAGAACCAGCCATATGCAAATCAGTCTAGACACTGTTCTTCATGGGAACAGTTCAGGCAGAACTGCCAAGCCAGTTCTTCCCAGGACCAGAAACATGCCTACTGGGACTGTTTTGGGAGTAATAACTCTCATCAGCCAGGCTAGCTTGAATCCTGTGGCAAAGTGAGCAAGGGACCTACGTCTGGGCATACCATTCCAACTTAGGATAAATAAAATAAATACAAGGAGATGATGGACGGAGTGCTGAAACTTTTCAGATATCTACCCAATCACAGATCTGGGTTAAATCTATCATCGTTCTTCAGCTCACTCCGCCACACCAATTCAGACCCAAACATATGCAAATCAGTCTTGACCCTGTCCATCATGGGAACTGTCCAGTGCGAGCTTCCAAGCTAGGCCTTCCCTGGAACGGAAACAAGCATCCAGGTATCTGTTTCAGGCTAACAGCCCTCATCAGCCAGGCCAGCTTCAATCCAGTGGCAAAGTGAGCAAGGAAGTCACGTCTGGGCATGCCCTTCCTAATTAGGTCTAACAAAGCAAACAAAAGGAGATGATGGACGGAGAGCTATAACTTTTCAGACACTCACCCCCAGTCACAGATCTGGGTTTAATCCATCCTCGTTCTTTAGCTCACTTCACCACTCTACTAAAGACCCAGCCATATGCAAATCAGTCTTGACTCTGTTCCTCATGGGAACTGTCCAGCCCAAAGTACCAAGCTATGTCTTCCAGGAGTGGAAACCAGCATCCTGGGAAGGGTTTTGGGGTAACATCCCTCATCCACCAGGCTATCTTGAATACAAATGCAAAGTGAGCAAGGGGACTCACGTCTGGGCATACCCTTCCAGCTTGGGTCGAACAAAGAAAACACAAGGAGATGATGGACAGAGCACTGAATTTTTTCAGAAACTCACCCCCAGTCACAGATCTGGGTTTAATCCACCATCTTTCTTTAACTCACTTCGCCACTCCAGTAAAGACCCAACCATATGCAAATCAGTCTTTACACTGTTCCTCATAGGAACTCTCCAGCATTAATTACCAAGCTCTGTCTTCCTGGAATGGAATTAAACATCCTGGGACAGGTTTTGGGAGAACACACCTCATCAGCAAGGCTAGCTTGAATCCAGTGGCTAATGAAGCAAGGGACTCACTTTTGGACATACCTTTCCAACTTAGGGCGAACAAAGCAAACAGAAGGAAATGATGGATGGTGCACTGAAACTTGTCAGACAATCACCCACAGTCACAGATCTAGGTTTAATCCATCAGCGTTCTTAAGCTCACTTTGCCACCTCAGTTCAGACCCAGCCATATGCAAATTAGTCTTGAATGTTGCTCATTGAAATGGTCCAGTCTGAAATGCCAAGCCGGGTCTTCCCTGGACTGGAAACAAGCATCCTGGGACCGGTTTCAGAGTAACACCCCTCGTCAGCCAGGCTAGCTTGAATCCAGTGGCAAAGTTAGCAAGGAACCCATATCTGGGCATACCCTTCCAAATAAGGGCGAACAAAGTAAACACAAGGAGATGACGGACGGAGTGGTGAAACCTTTCAGACATTCACCCCCAGTCTCAGATCTGGGTTTATTCCATCATCGTTCCTTAGCTCACTTCACCACCCCAGTTCAGACCCAGCCATATGCAAATCAGTCTTGACCCTGTTCCTCATGGGAACAGTCCAGCCTGACATGCCAAGCAAGTTCTTCACTGGCCCGGAAACATGCTTCCTGGGACCAGTTTCATGGTAAAATCCCTCATCAACCAGGCTAGCTTGAATTCAGTGGCAAAGTGAGCAAGGGATCTACATCTGGGAATACCCTTCACTTAGGGCGAACAAAGCAAACATAAGGAGATGACACAGACCATTAAAACTTTTCAGACACTCACCCCCAGTCACAGATCTGGGTTGAATCCATCATCGTTCTTTAGCTCACTTCGCCACCCCAGTTCAGACACAGCTATATGCAAATCAGTCGTGACCCTGTGCCTCATGGGAACAGTCCAGCCCAAACTGCCAAGCCATGTCTTTCCTGGGCCGGAAACAAGCATCCTGGGACCAGTTTCATGGTAACACCCGTCATCAACCAGGTTAGCTTGAATCAAGTGGCAAAGTGAGCAAGGATTCACATCTGGGCATACCCTTCACTTAAGGCAAACAATGCAAACATAAGGAGGTAACAGATGGATCATTTATTTATTTATAAAGTTTTATATAGCGCTGGCTAGACCCGGAGGTATCAGAGCGCTTTACATAAGGATAAGTGCGTTACAGGTTACATAGTTACAGGATCAGCGAGTTACAGGTTACATAGTTACATCAATTAGATCAACGAATAACGGAGGGGGGAGGGGGGAGGCAAAACAGCGGGGGACGAGGAAAACAATGTCAGATGTCCGGCTGGGTAGGTGATGGCCAAGGGGGTGAACCAGAGCCAGACTCCTCTATAGCTGCAAAGAACAGCTCCACCGAGCATCAGCCTAGGTTGCTCGGGCTCCGCAGTAGGTACAAAACAGTTTTGGAATCAGACCAGTGGGCATCGTCATACCTCCATCAAAAAGCACCGGTCCCGGTATTCCTGGGGAGTGCCGTCCGCCTCGTCTTTCAGCTTACCCCCAGGACACAAGTGGTGGGTGGAGAGGAGGAAGGGACAGTTCCAAGGTCTGAAGAATTCACACAAAGAGCTGACCTGGGAAAACAGCACAGGGATCCCTGAAACCAACGCCCGTACTCCATAGCTGTAACCAGTCTGGATAAGAAGACCAGGGAAGCAGCGCTGGGATCCCTGAAACCAGAGCCCATTCTCTGTGTCTGAAGCTAATCCGGAAACTTGCAAACCCTGGCCTCACTGGAGAGACACTGGCGATCGCCATCTTGAGGAGTGAAATAACTGGCGGATCGTCGCAACTTCAGGAACAGCCCTTTGGTGGGGTTGGCGATCAGGACAGGAGAGGAAGCCCGCGTATCATCGGTGTTCGGGGCTGTTCGGGGGTCAAAACAAACATGAAGGGAGGCCCTCTGGGGGGGTCTGATTCATCACCAGCTCATTGTGGTGCTTCGAGGTAGAATCGGGTTAGTTGTAGGGGAGGACAGATGGGCGGGGGTGAGAGGTCACTCACCCTGGTCTCCCTGTAGGGCCACGGCGTTCACCATCTTGCGGAGTGAAAGCTGTCGGCAAGTCGCCATTTTGAGATTGGCGGATCGCCACCATCTTAAAGGGCGGCCTTCGGTGGTATAGACTATCAAGACAGATGGGTAGTCCGAGTACCATCGGTGACGGGGTTGTTCGGCGGCGTGACGCCATTCAGGTCCCGGCCGGCATGATCCAGCAATTGTGCGTGTAGCGCGGCAGCAGGGCGCAGATAAAGGTCGCGATGTCAGGGGCTGCGTGACGGCCAGGTGCAGATCACTTGAAACATTTCATACACTCACCCCCAGTCACAGATCTGGGTTTAACCCATCATTGATTTTTAGCTCGCTTACCCGCCACAGTTCGGACCCAGCCATATGCAAATCAGTATTGACCCTGTTCCTCATGGGAACAGTCGAAGCTGAACTGCCAAGCCAGGTAATCCATGGACAAGACCAAGCATCCTGGGACCAGTTACGGGTTAACTCCCCCCTTATCAGCAAGGCTAGCTTGACTCCAGTGGCAAAGTGAGCAACGGACCCATGTTTGGGCATACCTTTCCAACTTAGGGCAAACAAAGAAAACCCACGGAGATGATAGACGGCGCACTGAAACTTTTCAGACACTCACCCGCCGTCACAGATCTGGGTTTAATCCATCATCATTCTTAAGCTCAATTCGCCACCCAAGTTCAGACCTAGCCATATACAAATTTGTCTTGACTGTTGCTCATTGGAACAGTTCAATCCGAAGTGCCAAACCAGGTCTTCCCTGGACCGGAAACAAGCATCCTGGGGCTGGTCTCCGGGTAACACCCCTCATCAGCCAGGCTAGCTAGACGCTAGTGGCAAAGTTAGCAAGGAACCCACATCTGGGCATACCCTTCCAACTTAGGGCAAACTGTTATATCCCGCATAGAGGCCCTAATGTAGACCCGTTCGTACATGCCCTAAAAAGGACGTATTCATATTTACCATAATATGGTCATATTCGTACTTGCCCAATTATGGTCATAGCCGCATATGCCCAATTATGGTCACAACTGTACATGTCCTATTATAGTCATGATTCCTTATATAGGCATGATCTTTCACCTACATTGGTCCCAGCAAGTACACAATGAGCTCTGAGGGCTGAACGTTATCTATCCTGTGGTTTTGAATACAGCAGGGTTTTTCCCAAATACAGGCCCACACTGTACTCATTAATTATGCATGGCTTTCTAGGAATACACCACGTGCATAATATGTATGTACAAAGTTCACCCCTGACGTCTTCCTCATGTCCAATACAAACCATACTGAGGACCGAGACTCTTTAGGACATAAATACACCACATCTTGCCCCGGTAAGACAGAGGGAACCGAGACTTCCATGCTGACACACTGACCAGAGACGCTGAAGCTCCTGCATGCAGTCGCTCCAGCTGACAGTGGTCTGACACAGCCTGGACGGGGTGTCCAACTCAAGATCAGGACGGGGTCCCACACTCTCTCTATTCAGGTATGGGGGTTCGACTAAATCCTAGAGGGATTCTTGGCTCTTAGGCTTTAGACCTACACACATATGCTAGGTACACTCAGGTACATCTAGTTAGGCATCATAGGAGTACGCACACTTGCATAATGCTTTTATATTCATGCATGTACTCATGAAGATCACAATATGGTAGAACTGTTCTATCCCTTTGCTTTTATCGTACTGCTGATAATATATCTCTGCTATTGTCTAATGGTTACCGCAGCACATATATTTTACGCTAGAATGACAACTGTTCAACACATACTTATTGAAACGCCCGACTGTTTATTCTGTGTAACTCTCTGAGACAAACCGAATGAGTAAGCACGAGTGACTGAGCGAAAGGTAGTACATTGTTTCCACGATTCTGAGGGAATCAGGGTTGTCATGTTCTAAGGTTGCCAGAAACGAATCTCTCCCCGATAAGAGGAGACACTAGTGGCACTGCGAGCTAGCTAATGCAAACCAGCCTAACATATACAGTGGGGGTGCACAGAATCAGTCTGCCACCAAGCCCACAATATGTTATCCAAATGCGCAGGTCCTGCAGGGGTACTATAGGAACTACACGACATGGCACCCAACGTTGGTTGGGAACTTATTTAACAGTAGAATCTGAGTAGTTCAGTCGTGCTATTCTCAGAGAACCTACTCACAAAACCCCAGAGACGTCCGGAGTGGGTGGGCACAAACTCCGCCGCAGCTGAGTAGTACGAGAATACTATTTATTGGCTGTTGGTTATTCAAGCTTGAAGGACATTTAGTTCCTACAATTGTGCATTTACACCTTATCTTAAAAAATTATTTAACCTCCCTTCTTCCAATTAAAAAATGGTGGAAGAAACAGAAGCAACAAGGAGAGTCGAAACAGCCAGCTCTCTTCGTAGAAGACCCTGAAGATGCAATACAAATTGCACCAAATTACAGAAGGGCAGTCACCATAAAACTCCTAGAACATGGCTTAAGAGCCAGAGGTGGTCAAGTAATTTTCGTGATTGAGGCACACGAATCCAACAAAACAGAGGTGTTCTATTCATGGGTTACATTCCCAGCAGCGAATCCAGTTACAAATGTATTTCACTACTACCTAGAAGATGAAACACCAGCGGACTATACTCCTTTTGAGCAGTTAGAGGTCCCACTCACTTACCAGGAGCATAATTACTGGTTTAAAGGCGCCCTACCCCACGTACGAGGAAGAGCAAGATTAGGCCCGCTTGGAGGAGCAGGAGCCGCATGGCCCATATTAGCGGCATACACACCACATCCTGACATAGGCACAATGCCACAGCCAGACTTACTCGTACAACACAGAGATTTAATTAAAATCTACAGAAACTTCACATAATTTGTGATGAGGACTTTAACAGTTCAACCTGCACCAGCTGCAGCACAAGATACTCCAGTCCAGAGTACAATTAATAAAATTACTCCACAAACATTACACGCGGTAATGGGCAAAACGCCAGCAAAACGCGAACAAATCCCATTCTGGATAGCTCAGAAAATAACTCAGCTTGAAGCAGTATTCCCAAATACTACCACCAGTGATAAACACAGAATTCTAACAATCTGCTTGCCCATGGGGATCACACCACAACTAGAGGATTGCACCTCTTGGGGTTCAGTCTTTGCTGCCATATATACCAAAATACATGGTATCCCGTCAATAGCAGTAGTACCTGAAGTATTGAGACAGATACAAAATGAGTACAGAGCAGAGCCTGCCCTTAACTTAGGTATGAAGTTGCTAAACAACTTTGAACAGGTCTCAGCCATAATACTAGCTAACATTAAGGGGGAAGCAGCTTCAGTGGAGATCCGCCAACGCCTAAGGGAGTTCAGTCTAGTAGATCAACAACACGAACTAGATCAGACACTCACCCCAAGTCACAGATCTGGGTTGAATCCATCATCGTTCTTTAGCTCACTTCGCCACCCCAGTTCAGACACAGCTATATGCAAATCAGTCGTGACCCTGTGCCTCATGGGAACAGTCCAGCCCAAACTGCTAAGCCATGTCTTTCCTGGGCCGGAAACAAGCATCCTGGGACCAGTTTCATGGTAACACACGTCATCAACCAGGTTAACTTGAATCAAGTGGCAAAGTGAGCAAGGGATTCACATCTGGGCATACCCTTCACTTAAGGCAAACAATGCAAACATAAGGAGGTGACAGACGGATCATTGAAACATTTCATACACTCACCCCCAGTCACAGATCTGGGTTTAACCCATCATTGTTTTTTAGCTCACTTACCAGCCACAGCTCGAACCCAGCCAGATGCAAATCAGTCTTGACCCTGTTCCTCATGGGAACAGTCGAAGCCGAACTGCCAAGCCAGGTAATCCATGGACAGGACCAAGCATCCTGGGACCAGTTACGGGTTAACTCCCCCCTTATCAGCAAGGCTAGCTTGACTCCAGTGACAAAGTGAGCAACGGACCCATGTTTGGGCATACCTTTCCAACTTAGGGCAAACAAAGAAAACCCACGGAGATGATAGACGGCGCACTGAAACTTTTCAGAAACTCACCCGCCGTCACAGATCTGAGTTTAATCCATCATCATTCTTAAGCTCAATTTGCCACCCAAGTTCAGACCTAGCCATATACAAATTAGTCTTGACTGTTGCTCATTGGAACAGTTCAATCCGAAGTGCCAAACCAGGTCTTCCCTGGACCAGAAACAAGCATCCTGGGGCTGGTCTCAGGGTAACACCCCTCATCAGCCAGGCTAGCTTGACGCTAGTGGCAAAGTTAGCAAGGAACCCACATCTGGGCATACCCTTCTAACTTAGGGCAAACTGTTATATCCCGCATGGAGGCTCTAATGTAGACCCGTTCGTATATGCCCTAAAATGGACGTATTCATATTCACCCTAATATGGTGATATTCGTACTTGCCCTATTATGGTCATAGCCGCATATGCCCAATTATGGTCACAACTGTACATGTCCTATTATAGTCATGATTCCTTATAAAGGCATGATCTTTCACCTACATTGGTCCCAGCTAGTACACAATGAGCTCTGAGGGCTGAACATTATCTATCCTGTGGTTTTGAATACAGCAGGGTTTTTCCCAAATACAGGCCCACACTGTACTCATTAATTATGCATGGCTTTCTAGGAATACACCACGTGCATAATATGTATGTACAAAGTTCACCCCTGACGTCTTCTTCATGTCCAATACAAACCATACTGAGGACTGAGACTCTTTAGGACATAAATACACCACATCTTGCCCCGGTAAGACAGAGGGAACCGAGACTTCCATGCTGACACACTGACCAGAGACGCTGAGGCTCCTGCATGCAGTCGCTCCAGCTGACAGTAGGCTGACACGGCCCGGACGGGGTGTCCAACTCGAGACCAGGACGGGGTCCCACAATCTCTCTATTCAGGTGTGGGGGTTCGACTAAATCCTAGAGGGATTCTTGGCTCTTAGGCTTTAGACCTACACACATATGCTAGGTACACTCAGGTACATCTAGTTAGGCATCATAGGAGTACGCACACTTGCATAATGCTTTTATATTCATGCATGTACTCATGATTATCGCAATATGGTAGAACTGTTCTATCCCTTTGCTTTTATCGTACTGCTGATAATATATCTCTGCTATTGTCTAATGGTTACCGCAGCACATATATTTTACACTAGAATGACAACTGTTCAATACATACTTATTGAAACGCCCGACTGTTTATTCTGTGTAACTCTCTGAGACAAACCGAATGAGTAAGCACGAGTGACTGAGCGAAAGGTAGTACATTGTTTCCACGATTCTGAGGGAATCAGGGTTGTCATGTTCTAAGGTTGCCAGAAACTAATCTCTCCCTGATAAGAGGAGACACTAGTGGCACTGCGAGCTAGCTAATGCAAACCAGGCTAACATATACGGTGCGGGTGCACGGAATCAGTCTGCCACCAAGCCCACAGTATATGTTATCCAAACGCGCAGGTCCTGCAGGGGTACTATAGGAACTATACGACATGGTGCACAACGTTGGTTGGGTACTTATTTAACAGTAGAATCTGAGTAGTTCAGTCGTGCTATTCTCAGAGAACCTACTCACAAAACCCCAGAGACGTCTGGAGTGGGTGGGCACAAACTCCGCCACAGCTGAGTAGTACGAGAATACTATTTATTGGCTGTTGGTTATTCAAGCTTGAAGGACATTTAGTTCCTACAATTGTGCATTTACACCTTATCTTAAAAAATTCTTTAACCTCCCTTCTTCCAATTAAAAAATGGTGGAAGAAACAGAAGCAACAAGGAGAGTCAAATCAGCCAGCTCTCTTCGAAGAAGACCCTGAAGATGCAATACAAATTGCACCAAATTACAGAAGGGCAGTCACCATAAAACTCCTAGAACATGGCTTAAGAGCCAGGGGTGGTAAAGTAATTTTCGTAATTGAGGCACACGAATCCAACAAAACAGAGGTGTTCTATTCATAGGTTACATTCCCAGCAGCGAATCCAGTTACAAATGTATTTCACTACTACCTAGAAGATGAAACACCAGCGGACTATACTCCTTTTGAGGAGTTAGAGGTCCCGCTCACTTACCAGGAGCATAATTACTGGTTTAAAGGCGCCCTACCCCACGTACGAGGAAGAGCAAGATTAGGCCCGCTCGGAGGAGCGGGAGCCGCATGGCCCATATTAGCGACATACACACCACATCCTGACATAGGCACAATGCCACAGCCAGACTTACTCGTACAACACAGAGATTTAATTAAAATCAACAGAAACCTCACACAATTTGTGATGAGGACTTTAACAGTTCAACCTGCACCAGCTGCAGCACAAGATACTCCAGTCCAGAGTACAGTTAATAAAATTACTCCACAAACATTACACGCGGTAATGGGCAAAACGCCAGCAAAACGCGAACAAATCCCATTCTGGTTAGCTCAGAAAATAACTCAGCATGAAGCAGTATTGCCAAATACTACCACCAGTGATAAACACAGAATTCTAACAATCTGCTTGCCGATGGGGATCACACCACAACTAGAGGATTGCAGCTCTTGGGGTTCAGTCTTTGCTGCCATATATACCAAAACACATGGTATCCCATCAATAGCAGTAGTACCTGAAGTATTGAGACAGATACAAAATGAGTACGGAGCAGAGCCTGCCCTTAACTTAGGTATGAAGTTGCTAAACAACTTTGAACAGGTCTCAGCCATAATACTAGCTAACATTAAGGGGGAAGTAGCTTCAGTGGCGATCCGCCAACGCCTAAGGGAGTCCAGTAGATCAATAACGCGAACTAGATCAGACACTCACCCCCAGTCACAGATCTGGGTTGAAGCCATCATCGTTCTTTAGCTCACTTCACCACCCCAGTTCAGACACAGCTATATGCAAATCAGTGGTGACCCTGTGTCTCATGGGAACAGTCCAGCCCAAACTGCCAAGCCATGTCTTTCCTGGGCCGGAAACAAGCATCCTGGGACCAGTTTCATGGTAACACCCGTCATCAACCAGGTTAGCTTGAATCAAGTGGCAAAGTGAGCAAGGAATTCACATCTGGGCATACCCTTCACTTAAGGCAAACAATTCAAACATAAGGAGGTGACAGACGGATCATTGAAACATTTCATACACTCACCCCCAGTCACAGATCTGGGTTTAACCCATCATTGTTTTTTAGCTCACTTACCCGCCACAGTTCGGACCCAGCCAGATGCAAATCAGTCTTGACCCTGTTCCTCATGGGAACAGTCGAAGACGAACTGCCAAGCCAGGTAATCCATGGACAGGACCAAGCATCCTGGGACCAGTTACGGGTTAACTCACCCCTTATCAGCAAGGCTAGCTTGACTCCAGTGGCAAAGTGAGCAACGGACCCATGTTTGGGCATACCTTTCCAACTTAGGGCAAACAAAGAAAACCCACGGAGATGATAGACGGCGCACTGAAACTTTTCAGAAACTCACCCGCCATCACAGATCTGAGTTTAATCCATCATCATTCTTAAGCTCAATTCGCCACCCAAGTTCAGACCTAGCCATATACAAATTAGTCTTGACTGTTGCTCATTGGAACAGTTCAATCCGAAGTGCCAAACCAGGTCTTCTCTGGACCGGAAACAAGCATCCTGGGGCTGGTCTCAGGGTAACACCCCTCATCAGCCAGGCTAGCTTGACACTAGTTGCAAAGTTAGCAAGGAACCCACATCTGGGCATACCCTTCCAACTTAGGGCAAACTGTTATATCCCGCATAGAGGCCCTAATGTAGACCCGCTCGTACATGCCCTAAAACGGACGTATTCATATTTACCGTCAATAGCAGTAGTACCTGAAGTATTGAGACAGATGCAAAAGGAGTACGGAGCAGAGCCTGCCCTTAACTTAGGTATGAAGTTGCTAAACAACTTTGAACAGGTCTCAGCCATAATACTAGCTAACATTAAGGGGGAAGCAGCTTCAGTGGCGATCCGCCAACGCCTAAGGGAGTTCAGTCCAGTAGATCAACAACACGAACTACCCAAAATAATTGAAACTTCATATGCAGAACTAGGCAGAGTCAGTCTAGGTGGCAAAGCATTAAAACAACAACTGGTAGGCAGTCCTGAAAAGGACACTACAAAGCAGACACCTACTTCTTCTAAAAAGAAGTGGGACAATAAAAAACAACAAAAGTCTAAAGACACCAGATCTCAATCCAGAGGTCGGTCTCCTCAACAGGAGCCCTCTGAAAGGAGGTATAACCTCAGGAATAGGGATAATATTAAAAAACCTGACAGGTATCAGGATACTGATACACGTTCCTCTCGTTTCTTTCAGGGTTCGTCAAGAAACTCCGAGAGGGAAGGACGGTCAGAACACAGACAAGAGGAGCGTACAAAGTCCAGAGACACGCAACGCGCTGCGGACTACGCACCTAAAAAAGAGCATAAACAAAAACCGAAACCTCAGTTCAAAAAGAAGAAGGTAGCAGGTCTCAAGATCAGACATGCCCAGAATTCTGAGGACACAGCTTCTGAATGGGGAATGGGCTCTGACGATGCTAGACAGCGCGGCAGAAGTAGCGATAGCTCACCAGAACCTGAAGGAATTTCTGGTGACAGCGGAGTTGAGTGAGTATATCACGGTGGAAACACCTGATACTCGGGTAAGTGTCAAACATAAGTTACATGAGATAACACTCCGGATGGAGGGGGACAAGCCCAGGAAAGTTAAAGGTCTATTTTGGTAGAATTTGTCATCTGGTTATGACATCCTATTAGCAGAGCAAGATTGGCCGCCAGCATTCGTCATGGAGTGCCCTAGGGGAGAAACTGTAATTTTTCCAGCCTTTTCCGGCCTCGTTCCCATACACCTTAAACATGCATATGCGCAGGAGTGGGCGGTTGCCCTAGCTCCAGCATTGTACAAAAATCATGCTGGTTGGGATGAGAATTCAACCCACCACGTGATCCCGTTAAAAGTTTCCCCAAATGCTCAAAGTCAATACCCTATAAAGCAGGAAGCTAATAGACAAGTCAGGGAGATCCTAGATCAACTAGAATACCAGGGGGTGATAGAAAATTGAACTTCACCTATGAACAATCCTTTGTTCCCCGTAGCCAAACCTGACAATACATATCATCTAGTTTTAGATTACAGACATTTAAACACTTGCACAAAGACATTTTCAGTTCAAAATGCACACAGTGCCGCATTAATGAATAACATTGTGCGACAAAAATACAAAACAATACTTGATATCTCAAATGGATTTTTCTGCCAAAATATAGCGCCTGAAAGCAGGTATCTGACCGCATTCAGTGCGTTGGGGTCCCAACAGCGATTTTGTCGACTCCCCCAAGGGTATAAGAATAGTCCGGGGTTGTTTTCAGCAAGGGTAACAGAGTTACTCCAAAATTTGGATGAAGAAGCATTGTCCTATGTGGATGATATTTATCTGACGGACGATGACTTACCGAGGCACTTGACCAGGGTGAGCACCATTATTATGGAATTCGCCTCTGAGGGATACAAATTTAACTTTAAAAAATCAAAGATTGCCCACCTCAGTGTCCTATTTTTAGGATATGAGCTGTCAAGTGAGGGAAAAAGCCTAGCAGCTAACTTTTTAGAAAAGTGTGCGCTGCTCCAACCTCCAAAATCATTAAGGAATTTACAATCAATTCTGGGATTCCTAAATTTGGGTCGAACATACATTTTGGATTACGCAGAAAGAGTAAAACCTTTCTACGATTTAATAAAACCTGATTTTTCAGTCAGACAATGGACACAGGAACATACAAATATCCTGCGTTCCCTACAGGAAGACATGATAGCTTCTAAACATTTACGGACACGCGTAAACTCACATAATTTGGTGATCCGAGTAATAGCAGGTCAATGGGGGTACACTTATTTAACTTTTAATGAAGGTGAAACAGTACCAATCGCATACAAATCACATCTGTACACAAACGCAGAAATGCGTTTCACTTCAACAGAAAAAATCCTGACAGCAGTGCAGACCGCTGTAGCAAGAGAAAGAGCTCTGGCTCAGGGAAAGCGCATAATTGTCGCGACCCCACTACCAGCTTTAGAAGCTGTTACAAAAGCTAGCATTCCAAATGCTAAAGCCTTACATCCAAGATGGATACAGTGGGATAATTCTCTTATTGCAACGGATGTTGAGTACAGATTTGATCCAAGTTTAAAAACTCAAGCATTCCTGCAATACGAACAAGAATATCCTCTACCAAATGAAATTTTGCCTCTCGATCAGTATGAATATATTATTTACACTGACGGATCTGCTCAACCAGCGACAGGAAGCAAGCAAGCTTACAGCGCAGCGTGTGCAATCGTTAAAGGCCGCATGCATGATGGCAAGTTCCATCCAAGCTGTACTAAAACGCAATCTCTAGGAGACTGCACGGCTCAGTTGGCAGAACTCAAAGCACTTATACTGGCACTTATAAATAAGGATCACGAATTCCCCACACTAATTGTGTGTGATTCCTTTTACTGTGTACAATCGTACAATGAATATCTACATCATTGGGAACAAAACGGGTTCAAAGATGCAAAAGGTGGCACAATTAAGCATAAAATGCTATGAGAACAGGTAGTGGAGTTGAGAAATGAACTACCAAGGGCTCACGTGATACATACACTGAGTCATCAGCGTGATGGCGTTCACGTTAAAGTGAATTCATTGGCTGATGAAGCCGCAAAGGGGGCTGTACGCACAGCGTCCGTAGCTGCAATCACTCGTTCAAGAACGAGAATAGACGGCGAGATAATGGTAGCTGTCAATGCTTCACGCAAAGGCAGCACAGCAGTACCAAAGAAATTTCCACTCAAGTACTCCTACAAGTTAGATGCACAAAACATTCCATATGCTCAGATTCCTGGAGTGGGGGATAGAGTAATACCAAATATGGATCGTAGGTTAGGTTTAATTGTGGCGGCACACGAAGGGAAAGGTTCTGTACATAAGGGACTTAGGGAGACTGTTTCTTTGTTGAAAGAACGCTACTGGTGGCCCGTGATGAGAAGGCTGATTAGGGACTATGTCTGGAACTGCGACATCTGCAAACAGATGAATGGGGCCACCACAACACGTCCAGTACAGATACCATTGTTAGACAGCATTAGGTTGTCCGTTCGTGCGCGTCCAGCTCAAGTTTCCTCAAGGTTTGGCCTCAGCGCTCGGCTGACGCTCAAACTGTTATAAAAGATTTGCGAGTCTTTATCGGCACATACGCAGTTGGCACGTTACATTCTGACCGTGGTCCGGCGTTTAGCTCTCGGGCTTACAAAGACACCATGGAAGGAATGGGCGTAGCATTGCGGTACTCCTCTCCGTACCATCCCGATGGAAATTCTGTTGTAGAGAAGAAAAACCGAGACTTAAAGCAATCTTTAACAGCTAGGGTATTAGGCAAGGGCAGTAGATGGGTCGATCACCTTTATGGGGTACAGCACGCGCTCAATAACCAGCCAAGAAGCTCTCTAGGAGGTGTCACTCCTTACGAGGTCCTATTTGGGACAATAATGTGGGTACCTGATCTTGATTGTGAAGACGCAGTGGCAGATGAAAAACCATTTGATATCCATGATCGTTTGGCTGTTTTACAGGATCTAAATGAATCCAGGACACAACAAAGTAACGTGCTCCAGAAACAGACCACCACTAAGGAAGTCAAGGCAGTAACGGCAAGACCTATCTGGATCCCAAAGATCGGGGATCTGGTCAGAGAGAAGATTGCTGACAAGAAAGAATTTGGGCCATCCTACAGAAAGCCTGTACCGGTCCTTGCAATCCACGGCACAAGAACTGTACTTCTGCCACCTCTTGCCGGAAAAAAGGAGAAAAGATTTGTCTCAATTGACTTAATCAAACCACACTATGTGGCCGATACTAAACAGTAGGCCTTGTGGACTCCACAGTAGCAGACGCCCTCCTCTCACTACAATCCAAGAAGTCCAAACAGAAAGACTCATCACGTTTGAAGAGCCACCTGTACGGAATGAAGGACTAAGCAACAACGCTATGGAACTCGTTCCACTTCAACAAGAAATTCATCTCCAAAATGAAAATCAACTTAACAATCAAGTTGCAATCAGACCTAATACAGACATCTACGTCAACATGTCTCGTCAAGAGCAAAATCCGATTTCAACAAATCCCAATGCAATTCCAACAATTGATCGAACTGCTTCTGGCTATTTCATGAACTTTGATACGTTTTCACTGGACCCAAGTGAGCCGGAAACGAAGCCAGCCAAAACATCACTCAAACAGAAACTCACTCACTTTTAAAAAAAAATTAGAAAGACTTACCTGGTGTCACCTTGGATAGAACTATGGTATATCACTGGGATTTTATTTTTCATTTTCTGGCTAGGTTTAATAATAACTTTTAGTATGCTTATTAATGGACGATACCTCCAGCAAAGCTCTACAACCCAAAGAGTCAATTTGATTTTAAAACCACACCAGTCTTCACATCGTGAACTAATAGACTTGTCTTCAGTGAACATCACAGCAGTTCCTATACCGGACGGTATAGTATGGGACAAGATTGATTATGATGTATTCGGTCCGACTGAACTTTTAAAGCTTAAACATGTATTTAAAATTTCTTTAAGTGATATCATTACCTCCAGTACATTTTCTGATGATTGGGACACTAATACTGTGAATAATTTGATGTCTGATTTAGAAAAAACTGCTGCATTTCCGAACAATGAAATGTTTGAAGGTACTTCAGACTATGATACATTGTACTGTTACAGCAATATGATCATCATTTCTTACACAAGTCTATAACACCTAGAAATGTATTTGAGTACCACCAGTGGGAACACTGCCCAACACCTCCAAAAGGTAGTTCGCAAAGATTTGCACAGAAATTCACATACTTCTCAGGGGTTAACACATCCGACTCGAAGTCATTTTATTATAAAGTGGCGAAAATGTCAGCTCAGAAAATTATGTTAACAAACACCAAACATATTTACTCTACATCCTTTCTGAACCAGTTGTCTAAACAGGGTTTCGATCTATGGAAAGACACAATAGATTCAAAATCAATCTGGGGTTCTAGGGACTGGCAAGTCCAGGGAATAGAAGCACTTTTTTAGAGCATGCCTCATTCCGCAGCAGATGTTATTTCTGAATGAAACTGTGCAACAAACAACCTGTCTTGGATTAGCCAAAGGCAAGGAAATGAACACACCGGGGTTTCCAACACCATCACAGATGGGTGGGGGGCAGAATTCAACTACACATGGGGTGAAATTAGATGACATTTTCCAGTACAACAGATCAGATCCTGATTGGACAGAATGGCTGGTTTGGCCCATTGACACAAACAAATGTCAGCAGAGATTTATGAATACAACCGAAGGGTTTAGTATCCATAGGCCAGATCCACGCTATGTACAGAGACATCACCCAGGGGTAGTGACATCCTATAGTGTTGGGAAGTTGTGCCTTGATTGGCTAGAGACCTCAACACTCACAGAAGTGAAACACCACTTGACCTTACTAACACCTGACATGGATCTTAGAGATTTTCTGCTAGGACCCACGAAAACGTCAGAAACGTTTCATATATGCAGGCCTTTATGCCTGCTATAATGTGAACTGGAAAATATCCCAACAAGAGGCCGCAGAGAGGATACGGGAAATAGACCGTATTAACTTGGAGAAGGCATTAGCTGTAGTGGATAATGGGTTAACAACTTTGACCTCCAGGATTTACTCCTTGGGCAACATTGTGTCTTCGGCGATCGACATACTAGAACAAGATTTGGCCTTGTTACAACACGGGCAATCTCAACTACGTTCTATTATGATGTTGAGCTGGACGCTACAATCTTTGCGTGCAGGCTACGTGCCCTGGTGTTTTATAAACAGCACGTCTCTGTTCTCAGAATACAATCTAACTGATAAACAGACAGAAATGGCACAAAGAGGAGCCAAATACACAATGCTGCATATTGAGAAACTGGAAAGGTTACCATTCACAGTAGCCGAATCACCATCAACTGAATGGTTAATCCATGGCCAAATCACTCTACTGGTCACTACGTTTCAGTTTCAATATTGCCTTGAGCTAAGGCAGGCAGGCAGATATGAAAAAATGGGTAAGGGATACATTAAGGAATCTTGGGAGTTACCATATAGATATCAATGCCGGAATGGGGATCGAGAAGTGTATCTAAGCGGTATAAACTGCAAGAACGCTTTAGGCGGTTCTCTCATGTGTCAGGATATTTCTCTACATGGAACCTGCAGTGGTTCAGTAGCGAACTTATCTTGTCACATGTCAGGGACCCCAGCGGCCATGATCATGCCGGTTTTCCAGCTGCTCTCGAATGGGAGTTACTTAATGCTAAATGATCAAGGTTGCTGTGGGATGCTTGTGGGCGTCGCCTATCTGGTCACTGTTAACTCCAGGGTTACTTGCTGTATGCAAGTATTGTTTCCGCCACTGAACACAGTCAGGGAGTCAGGGAATGTTTCTTTCATACAAGTTGATACTCTGAGCAGATTGAAAGCCATGCTTTTACAGCAACCCGTGCCCGTAACCTCCGCTCGAGAAACCTATGAACTTCAAGTTGCAAGGACCTCGACTGAGCTACAGGCACTCATACGTACAAACTGCCCCATTCATTTCGCAGAAATGGTTAGTCGTATCATCAACATGTCTGATACGAGCGGTATTGTACACCTATTTAAGACCATAGGGTCAGGACTGTTAAGCACCTTTCAGACAGTCCTCCGAGTAATCCCAAATTTTATACGCTCCGTATTGGGAAGCGTATTTGGAGGATTCCCGCTCATCTTGTTCCTGATTGCAGGAATCCTGATTGTAATATTGCTGCTACGCAATGGACGGCCCACTTCCCGAGGGAATGGTGAACACGCTCCTGGAGCGGAAATACCGTGAACGCATGGTACAACTTCTGGGCATTCATTGCCTGCGAGAACTCAATGCCTCCTGATTTCTATCATTTAGACCATTCTGGGTGGATTGCATCTTACCTGTTCTTCGATGCCTGTTCTGCGGAGAAGAATGCACGTTGGGTCTTTGTCTAACTCTTCCATCAGATGCGCCTCCGGACACGGATGCAATGCTGGACCCCATAAAGGCCCACGCTCTGCGTTGTCCTCAGTGGCTTCCGATTCTGATGAATGCATTCCTGGAGAATCCACAGGTGCCGTTTGCTCCTGCTGGGTTAGATGACTCCTCCACAGGCACCCAGGTAACAACTGCCGCACAAGCTGCCGCAGCGCCGACTGTTAGCAATGCTACATTCCATCTATGTGCGATTGACGTTCTCTGTGAGGCGTTGGATTTGTCGTCAGCAGCAGCTAACACCGATAATGTTGTGCTTCCCAGCCAGGACGTTTAATCTCGAATTGGCTCATCACGTCCTGGGAAAGAATTCGGTTTCTTTGCTCGTTTCAAAACAAACGATCTAAAATTGGAACATTTTCTTACATTGACACTTTCGCTTGAGAAAAGCATGGCCTTCTCCTGCTTATGGTAATGCAACTTATATAGAGAGACAATATTGACTTTTTCAAGTGGCGACTAGAAATAGCTGAATTCTAAAAAAATTTTTTTTTAAATACCTCATTGTTAAACGATTTTTAAAACCATGTTTTTACTTGCTTTTAAAAAAATATTTTTAAATTGTCCAGATTTTAAGTATGGTCATTTTTATCCAATTCAGAAGAGGAGTGGGTGTTATATCCCACATAGAGGCCCTAATGTAGACCCGTTCGTACATGCCCTAAAATGGACGTATTCATATTTACCCTAATATGGTCATATTCGTACTTGCCCAATTATGGTCATCTCCGCATATGCCCAATTATGGTCACAACTGTACATGTCCTACTATAGTCATGATTCCTTATATAGGCATGATCTTTCACCTACATTGGTCCCAGCTAGTACACAATGAGCTCTGAGGGCTGAACATTATCTATCCTGTGGTTTTGAATACAGCAGGGTTTTTCCCAAATACAGGCCCACACTGTACTCATTAATTATGCATGGCTTTCTAGGAATACACCACGTGCATAATATGTATGTACAAAGTTCACCCCTGACGTCTTCCTCATGTCCAATACAAACCATACTGAGGACCGAGATTCTTTAGGGTATAAATACACCACATCTTGCCCCGGTAAGACAGAGGGAACCGAGACTTCCATGCTGACACACAGACCAGAGACGCTGAGGCTCCTGCATGCAGTCGCTCCAGCTGACAGTGGTCTGACACAGTCCGGACGGGGTATCCAACTCGAGACCAGGACGGGGTCCCACACTCTCTCTATTCAGGTATGGGGGTTCGACTAAATCCTAGAGGGATTCTTTGCTCTTAGGCTTTAGACCTAAACACATATGCTAGGTACACTCAGGTACATCTAGTTAGGCATCATAGGAGTACGCACACTTGCATAATGCTTTTATATTCATGTATGTACTCATGATTATCGCAATATGGTAGAACTGTCCTATCCCTTTGCTTTTATCCTACTGCTGATAATATATCTCTGCTATTGTCTGCTGGTTAACACAGCACATATATTTTACACTAGAATAACAACTGTTCAATAAATACTTATTGAAACGCCCAACTGTTTATTCTGTGTAACTCTCTTAGACAAACCGAATGAGTAAGCACGAGTGACTGAGCGAAAGGTAGTACATTGTTTCCACGATTCTGAGGGAATCAGGGTTGTCATGTTCTAAGGTTGCCAGAAACTAATCTCTCCCCGATAAGAGGAGACCCTAGTGGCACTGCGAGCTAGCTAATGCAAACCAGGCTAACATATACGGTGGGGGTGCACGGAATCAGTCTGACACCAAGCCCACAGTATATGTTATCCAAACGCGAAGGTCCTGCAGGGGTACTATAGGAACTACACGACAAAGCAAATTAAACACAAGGAGATGACGGACGGAGCGCTGAAATCTTTCAGACACTCACCCCCAGTGTCAGATCTGGGTTTATTTCATCATCGTTTTTTAGCTTACTTCTGCACCCCAGTTCAGACCCAGCCATATGCAAATCAGTCTTGACCCTGTTCCTCATGGGAACAGTCCAGCCTGAACTGCCAAGCGAGGTCTTCCCTGGACCGGGAACAAACATCCTGGGACCGGTTTCATGGTAACACCCCTTATCATCCATGCTAGCTTAAATCCAGTGGCAAAGTGAGCAAGGTACCCACGTCTCGGCATGCCGTTCCAACTTAGGATGAACAAAGCAAACACAAGGAGATGATGGACAGAGAGCTGAAACTTTGCAGTCACTTTCCCGCAGTCACAGATCTGGATTTAATCCATCTTCATTCTTTATCTCATTTCACCACCCCAGTTCAGACTCACCTATATGTACATAAGTCTTGACCCTATTCCTCATGTGAACAGTCCAGCTCAAACTGCCATGCCAGGTCTTCCTTGGACCGGAAACAAGAATTCTGGGACTAGTTTCATGGTAACATCCCTCATCAGCCCGGCTAGCTTGAATTCAGTGGCAAAGTGAACAAGGAACCCACGTCTGGGCAAACCATTTCAACTTATGGTGAACAAAGCAAACACACAAAGATGACGGACGGAGTGCTGAAACTTTTCAGACACTAATCCACAGTCAATGATCTGGGTTTAATCCATCTGCATTCTTTACCTCAGTTCATCAAACCAGTTCAGATCCAGACATATGCAAATCAGTCTTCACCCTGTTACTCATGGGAACAGTCCAGCCCGAACTGCCAAGCCAGGTCTTCCCTGGACCAGAAACAGGCATTCTGGAAGCGGTTTCAGTGTAACACTCCTCACCTGCCAGGCTCAGCTTAAATGCAGTGGCAAAGTGAGTAAGGGACCCACTTCTGGGCATACCCTTCCAACTTAGGGCGAACAAAGCAAACACAAGGAGGTGACGGACAGAGCGTCAGACACATTTCAGACAATCACCCCAAGTCACAGATCTGGCTTTAATCCATCATCGTTTTTTAGCTCATTTCACCACCCAGTTCAGACCCAGCCATATGCAAGTCAGTCTTGACTCTGTTCCTCATGGGAACACTCCATCCTGCATTGCTAAATCAGGTCTTCCCTGGACCAGAAACAAGCATACTGGGACTGGTTTCGGGGTAACACCCCTCATCCACCAGACTAGCTTGAATCTAGAGGCAAAGTGAGCAAGGGTCCCACGTCTGGGCATACCCATCCAGCTTGGGTCGAACAAAGGAAAGACAAGGAGATGATGGATGAAGCACTGATTTTTTTCAGACACTCAGCCCCAGTCCCAGATCTGGGTTTAATACATCATCGTTCTTTAGCTACTTCGCCACTCCAGTAAAGACCCAGCCATATGCAAATCAGTCTTGACACTGTTCCTCATGGTAACTGTCCAGCCCAAACTACCAAGCGATGTCTTCCCTAGACTGGAAACAAGTATCCTGGGACCGGATTCGGGGTAACACCCCTCATCAGCAAGGGTAGCCTGAATCAGGTGGCAAAGTGAGCAAGGGATCCACGTCTGGGCATTCCTTTTCAACTTAGGGTGAACAAAGCAAAAACAAGGAGATGATGGGCGGCACACTCAAACTTTTCAAACACTCACCCCTAGTCACAGATCTGGGTTTAATGCATCATCGTTCTTTAGCTCACTTCGCCACCCCAGTTCAGACTCAGCCATATGCAGATCAGTCTTGACCCTGTTCCTCATGATAACAGTTCAGCCTGAAATTCCAAGTCAGGTTTTCCCCGGACCAGAAACAAGCATCCTGGGATCGTTTTCGGAGTAACACCAAACATCATCAAGGTTATATTGTATCCAGTGGCAATGTGACCAAGGGACCCACATCTGTGCATACCCTTCAAACTTAGTGCAAACAAAGCAAACACAAGGAGATGATGGACAGAGCGCTGAAATGATTCAGACAATCACCCCAGGCACAGATCTAGGTTTCATCTGTCATTGTTCTGTAACTCACTTCACCAACCCAGTTCAGAACCAGCCATATGCAAATCAGTCTTGACACTGTTCTTCATGGGAACAGTTCAGGCAGAACTGCCAAGCCAGTTCTTTCCAGGACCAGAAACATGCATACTGGGACTGTTTTTGGAGTAATAACTCTCAGCAGCCAGGCTAGATTGAATCCTGTGGCAAAGTGAGCAAGGGACCTATGTCTGGGCATACCCTTCCAACTTAGGATAAATAAAATAAACACAAGGAGAAGATGGACGGAGTGCTGAAACTTTTCAGATATCTACCCAATCACAGACCTGGGTTAAATCCATTATCGTTCTTCAGCTCAATCCACCACACCAGTTCAGACACAACCATATGCAAATCAGTCTTGCCCCTGTCCATCATGGGAACTGTCCAGTTCGAGCAGCCAAGCCAGGCCTTCCCTGGACCAGAAACAAGCATCCAGGTATCTGTTTCAGGCTTACAGCCCTCATCAGCCAGGCCAGCTTGAATCCAGTGGCAAAGTGAGCAAGAGAGTCACGTCTGGGCATGCCCTTCCTACTTAGGTCTAACAAAGCAAACAAAAGGAGATGATGGACGGAGAGCTGAAACTTTTTAGACACTCACCCCAAATCACAGATCTGGGTTTAATCCATCCTTGTTCTTTAGCTCACTTCACCACTCTAGTAAAGACCCAGCCATATGCAAATCAGTCTTGACACTGTTCCTCATGGAAACTGTCCAGCCCGTAAATACCAAGCTATGTTTTCCTTGAGTGGAAACCAGCATTCTGGGATGGGTTTTGGAGTAACATCCCTCATCCACCAGGCTATCTTGAATACAGATGCAAAGTGAGCAAGGGGACCCACGTCTGGGCATACCCTTCCAGCTTGGGTCGAACAAAGGAAACACAAGGAGATGATAGACAGAGCACTGATTTTTTCCAGAAACTCACCCCCAGTCACAGATCTGGGTTTAATCCACCATATTTCTTTAGCTCACTTCGCCACTCCAGTAAAGACCCAGCCATATGCAAATCAGTCTTTACACTGTTCCTCATAGGAACTCTCCAGCATTAATTACCAAGCTCTGTCTTCCTGGAATGGAAACAAACATCCTGGGACCGGTTTCGGGGGAGCACACCTCATCAGAAAGGCTAGCTTGAATCCAGTGGCTAATGGAGCAAGGGACTCACGTTTGGACATACCTTTCCAACATAGGGCGAACAAAGCAACCAGAAGGAAATGATGGTCTGTGCACTTAAACTTGTCAGACTATTGCCCACAGTCACAGATCTAGGTTTAATCCATCAGCGTTCTTAAGCTCACTTTGCCACCTCAGTTCAGACCCAGCCATATGCAAATTAGTCTTGAATGTTGCTCATTGAAACGGTCCAGTCTGAAATGCCAAGCCGGGTCTTCCCTGGACTGGAACCAAGCAT
The DNA here is from genome assembly GCA_963921515.1 of Calotriton arnoldi. Taxonomy (NCBI): domain Eukaryota; kingdom Metazoa; phylum Chordata; class Amphibia; order Caudata; family Salamandridae; genus Calotriton; species Calotriton arnoldi. The sequence goes on along the minus strand of CAWUFW010012376.1, from coordinate 90,136 downwards.
TTTGGGACTGGTTTCAGAGTAACACCCCTCATCAGCCAGGCTAGCTTGAATCCAGTGGCAAAGTTAGCAAGGAACCCACATCTGGGCATACCCTTCCAACTAAGGGCGAACAAATTAAACACAGTGTCAGATCTGGGTTTATTCCATCATCGTTCTTTAGCTCACTTCACCACCTCAGTTCAGACCCAGCCATATGCAAATCAGTCTTGACCCTGTACCTCATGGGACCAGTCCAGCCTGAACTGCCAAGCGAGGTTTTCACTGGACCGGAAACATGCATCCTGGGACCCGTTTCATGGTAAAATCCCTCATCAACCAGGCTAGCTTGAATTCAGTGGCAAAGTGAGCAAGGGATCTACATCTGGGAATACCCTTCACTTAGCGCGAACAAAGCAAACATAAGGAGATGACAAACAGAGCATTGAAACTTTTCAGACACTCACCCCCAGTCACAGATCTGGGTTTAATCCATCATAATTTTTTTAGCTCATTTCGTCACCCCAGTTTAGAACCAGCCATGTGCAAAGCTGTCTTGACACTGTTCCTCATGGGAACAGTCAAGGCCGAACTGTCAAGCCAGGTCTTCCATGGACAGGAAACAAGCATACTGCGACCAGTTACGGGTTAACACTCCTTATTACTACGTCTAGCATGAATCCCGTGGCAAAGTGAGCAAGTTACCCATGTTCGGGCACTCCTTTCCAATTTAGGGTGGACAAAGCAAACACAAGGAGAGGATGGGTTTGAACTGGATTGGCAAAGTGAGCTAAAGAACGATGATGGATTAAACCCATATCTGTGACTGGGGGTGAGTGTATGAAAAGTTTCAGCGCTCTGACCCATCATCTCCTTGTGTTTGCTTTGTTCACCCTAAGTTGGAAGGGTATGCACAAACATGGGTCCTTTGCTCACTTTGCCATTGGATTCAAACTAGCCTGGCTGATAAGGGGTGTTACTCCGAAACCTGTCTCAGGATGCTTGTTTCAGGTCCAGGGAAGGCCTGGCTTGGCAGTTTAGGCTGGAGTGTTGCCATGAGGAACAGGATCAAGACTGATTTGCAAATAGCTGGGTTGGAACTTGGGTGGCAAGAGCGCTAAAGAAAGATGATGGATTAAACCCAGATATGTGACTGGGGTGAGTGTCTGAAAAGGTTCAGCACTCCACCCATCAGCTATTTGTGTTTCCTTTGTATGCCTTAAGTTGGAAGGGTATGACCAGACGAGGGTCCATTGATCACTTTGTACCTGGATTCAAGGTAGCCTGGCTGATGAGCAGTGTTTACCCGAATATGATCCCAGGATGCTTGTCCAGTCCAGGGAAGACCTGGCTTGGCAGTTTGGGCTGGACTGTTCCCATGAGGAACACGGTCAAGACTAATTTGCATATGCCTGTGTCTGAACTGGGGTGGTGAAGTGAGTTAAAGAACGATGATGGATTCAACCTAGATCTGTGACTGGGGTGAGTGTCTGAAAAGTGTCAGCGCTCCACCCATCATCTCCTTGTGTTTGCTTTGTTTGCCTTAAGTTGGGAGGGTATGCCTGGACGTGGATCCCTTGCTCACTTTTGACACTGAATTCAAGCGAGCCTGGCTGATGAGGGTTGTTTACACAAATCTGTCCCTGGAGCTTGTTTCCTGTCCAGGGAAGATCTAGCTTGGTAGTTCGGGCTGGACTGTTCCCATGAGGAACAGGGTCAAGACTAATTTGCATATGCCTGGGTCTGAACTGGGGCGGCGAACTGAGCTAAAAAATGATGATGGATTCAATACAGGTCTAATATTGACTGTGGGTGAGTGTCTGAAAACTTTCAGCGCTCTGTCCGTCATCTACTTGTGTTTGCTTTGTTTGCCTTAAGTTGGCAGGGTATGCCTAGAAAAGTGTCCCTTGATCACTTTCCCACCGGATTCAAGCTAGCCTGGCTGATGAGGGGTGTTACCCCAAAACCAGTCCCAGGGTGCTTGTTTCCGGTCCAGGGAAGACTTGTTTTGGAAGTTCAGGCTGGATTGTTCCCATGAGGACCAGGGTCAAGACTGATTTGCATATGGCTGGGTTTGAACTGGGGTGGCGATGTGAGCTACAAAAGGATGATGGATTCAAACCAGAACTAATAGTGACTGTGGATGAGTGTCTGAAAAGTTTCAGTCTTCCATCCATCGATTCCTTTTGTTTGCTTTGTTTGCCCTAAGTTGTCAGGGTATGCCCAGACGTGGTCCCTTGCTCACTTTACCACTGGATTCAAGCTAGCCTGGCTGATGAGGGATGTTATCCCGAAACTGGTCCCAGTATGCTTTTCTGTCGGTCTAGGGAAGACCTGGCTTGGTTGTTCAGGCTGGACTGTTCCCATGAGCAACAGAGTCAAGACTGATTTGCATATGGCTGGGTCTGAACTCTGGTGGCGAAGTGACCTAAAGAAGGATGATGGATTCAAGCCAGATCTAATAGTGACTGGGAGTGAGTGTCTGAAAAGTTTCTGCGCTCTGCCTATCATTTTCTTGTGTTTGCTGTTGGGGCTCCCATGCAAGCCCTATGGCGTTTGTTGCATTCTCAGATTTACCATAAGTGGTTGACCTTGGGATGCGCCAAAATTCCTATGCCTTCCCGGCTGAGGCGTAACAGGGAGAAATATATTTCTTCTACTTTTTTCCTCTTTAGTTTGCAGCACACATAGAAAGAGGAAAATGCCTTAGTTGATTGTTTTTTTGCTGGAAGGTGCCCCTGCCTGCACAAAACAATACTGCTCATAACGTAGGCCCCCTTGCATCATGATGCAACGGTGCCTGCATTGGCGCTAGGCAGTACATTTGGCTCAAGCACTGGGAAAAGACAGAAATGTGCCATATAATGTTATCTAGGGTACATTCCTGCCCTTTCCCTGTCACGCAGTGCAGCAAGGTGGCTTGCTGGGCTGCATGACTTTTTGATAGCTAGGCCCCTTCGACTTTTAGTACTGGAAATATCCACGCAGTTTGAAGATTCCAAATGTTGCAATGCTATGCAGTGAAAATATTTCTGAACATGACTTCATCAAAAGAGCACTGAAAATACTTTATTGCCTGCTGGGGGATGTTAGTAAAAAGTTCAAGATCCTTTTCAATGTCTTCTGTTGAGCAAGGTCCAAGATACCTCCATCCTCTAGCCATCAACTGTTTACCAACCAGAAATCTTTATTGCTCACCACATCAGTAAACAGTCTTTCCAATAGCTAAACATGAAATCGAATGGTTAGAGATAGGAAGTGGGGTTTAAAGACTAGGAGGCATATTTATGACTTCTGACACAGTGCTCCATTTCATTAATATTGTGTCAGAAAACCTTTTGCTGCATTGTGGTATTTCCTTGCAAAATGGATGCACCGTGTTTATGGTACAGCGCACCATGGCACAAGGATCGAAGGTGCCACAAAAATTCCGACGCATTGGTGTGAAAGATGACGCAAAGTGTTGTAACGCAACTGCTGACTACACGATGCAAAGCTGGTTTGTGTGTCATAAAGCACCTTTACATGCCGCAAATCAGCATTGTGTCATGCAGGAGCGTATTGCATGATGGGAAGCTTAAAAAAAAGATGCATTTCAATCCACACATCTTCATAACACCAACAACTGCAAAAAATTGAATGAGTGCCATCTACAATCCAAGAGGGCAACAACTTCAGCCAAGATGACCAGACAGCAGTCTAGGGCAAGAGGAAGAGGAAGTTCAATTTCAGTCTGGAGGAGAACCATAAACTAATCAGTGAGGTGACAAAGATTAACAACTTCTCTTTTTCCTCTGCAAAGTGCCATTAGGAAAGAAATATACCATGTGGCAATGCCTAGGGAATAGATAAACAGTGTAGGAGAAACCAAAAGGACAGTACTGGAGTGCAAGAAGAGGTGGCATGGTTACAAGTGCAGGACCAAAAAAAACTGTCTAGGAACCTTAAGGCAGCCATGAGGACTGGAGGAGGACCTGAGTTACAGGAGGAGTTGGACCCACTGGAGGAGCAGGTGGCACTCATCAGAGTTGGTGGCAGGTGTGGAAGGACAGGGAAGTGCTGTAGATGAGGACCAGGAAGAACTACAGGTAAGTGAAAACAGCGGGCCATATGTTTCAAACTGACATGTGGGGCATCGCAGCTAGACACTTGGCTGCACTGCGCTGCGCGTTGTACAAGGTAAAGGGCAATAATGTCTCACATGTTAATTCATCCATCACATAACTGTAATATTATTGCCCAGTCACAATTTATTCAGTCCAGTCCAGCCCTGCCAAGTTTCACTAGTACATGTGTGATGTGTTACCCAAGTCCAGCTTGTCCTTTGAATCCTGGTAATTGTAGTGTAATCAGTAACATAATTGACCAGGACCACAAGTCCCACAATACAAAGTAAGAAATCAGGAGGAATGGAGCAGCACATTATGCATGGACCTTGGAAACTTTGCAGATATGTCTGTGCCAATGCAGGCCCCCTTGCACCATGATGCAAGGGTGCTTGTCCTGGGGCTAGGCAGCCAAAAGTATAATGTAATGTAAAGTAATGTTGCTTGCAAGAGGGTCAACTTGTCGCCTGAGAGAGTATCCAGGTGCGGAGTATGTGCATGCCCCCCAAGTACGATCACTTGAAGAGCCAGGTGTATAGTCAATAGCACAAATGCATATTGTAGGCAGCAGTCGAGATGTGCTGGGTGAGGTTTCTACTGGTGTTGCCTGCCATGTAAGCTACCACGCTAACTCCTGTCTTGCACATATGGATATTGGTGGTGGGGGCGAGTGCAAGTGATGCAGAGCAGAGGGCAACAATTATTTGGTGGAAGCGTAGATGGTGTGTGAGCTGGGTGGGTCTATGGTTGTGTAATACCTTGTAGGTGTGGTTGCGCATCTTGAACTGCCTGTGTGTCTGAATGGGGAGTCATCCTATTTTGATGAGGTGAGATGTGTGTGCCGCAAGGTGGGCTGAGTAATTGTCTGGCAGTGGTGTGTTAGTTTGCCTCTTGTGTAGCAGCTGTGTAGACATGCTGTGGTAGAGGGTATTGGAATACTACAATTTACATGTCATGAGGGCCTGGGTGATGGTCTCAGAGGTGCCAGGAGGGAGCCATATGAACAAATGTCTGACCATACTAATAATCTGGAAGGAGGTGGAGTTGATACTGGGATTTTGAAGTTACAAGGTGAGGAAGGTGTCCAGGATCAAGGACAGGTTTCTGGGGTGGTTGGGGTTTGAGGGGTTTGGGCCTAGTCATGTAGGCAACCAGGGTGAGTTCATGTTTCAGAATGTCAGCACCACCATCTTGTGAAGTTGAGTGTGTGCAGATTACTTTCACAAAAAGTCAGGTATGTTGGTCAATGGAACAATATAACAATTGTTGGTGGTATTGGAGTCTCCTAAGAGTTATTGTATGAACTTGGTGCCTTATTTACAAGAAAGGAAGCATTGCTGCACCAAAATTAGTTGTGCCTGCGGCAAAACCCTTATGACGCCACGGATGCAACATATTTACAGTAAGGGGCTCCATGGTGTAAGGACCCACAGATGCATCAGAAATACTGAGGGATCTGTGGGAAGGATGATGCAACACACAAGGCCCAAAAGTGGTGCATTGCTGTAGTTGAACATGAGACCTACTCAACTGCAGCAAAACGTCAAAAAAACAGAGGTGATGCATCAGTATTGACTGACGCAAGTAGCCTACTTTATGGGACCAATGTGATAGAGTGTGAAAAGATGAAAAACTCACCTTGAACTTTATTACATTGGTCCTGTATTTCTCACATACAAGTGGGAAAAGTGTACTTCTGTGTACCACTATTCCTATGTATGTGTGACATATTGTGTAAGACTACTATATGTGTAGATGGTTGTACTCAATGGGAGTGACACTAAGGGCCTGATTCTGATGCGGGTTGGAAAGCTTCCCGACCGAATCGGTTTCTAAATGGTTTCCGACCCACTCGGATCGGGAGAGTCCGACCGACGGAGTACGATGCATCCGGATGCTTCCAGATACGATTTGGTTGGACTCCCATTGACTTCAATGGGAGCATATGTTCCTAACCGCATCATAATTGGGCCCTGGGTCGGGAAGACACGTTCCCGATCCGATTTGGAAGGAGCAAATGCCTTTAGGAGGCCTTCCTAACCGCATCAGAATCAGGCCCTCAGTCGGGAAGCTTTTCCAACCCGCATCAGAATCGGGCCCTAAGTTCCTAAGGAACTTATTCTCAGATGCTGTTAGGTTGCTCAGATTTTTGAAACCCCAGAGCTCTGCCCTGTAGAGGGCACTACTTTCGGCCTTACTTTTGTATAGTTCCAGGGCTGGTGCTACTGATTTTCTGTAAGAGCAAAGGTGTTCCTTCCTTATAGCCCCAGTAATCTGTGAAAACTCAAGGTGAGCCTTGTTTAAATGCTGTTTCCAGGCCATGCCATCAGATAATCTAATTCCCAAATACTCGAAGCTACTCACTCTTTCTAGGGGATGTCATTTAATGTTAAGCACCCCTTGAAGGTTTTGTGGGGATTCAGTGTCATCGGTTTGGTCTTAGAGGTGTTAATTTCAAGGCCCCTCTTGTGCATAAAGGTCTTGAATCGATTTATTAGGGTTTGGAGCCCCATGGGTGTTTTGGAGACAAGAAGAGTGTCATCTGCAAAAAGCAGTGTTGCAATTTTCTGTTTCCCTAGGCGGGGCACCTCCGCTGGAGTAGCATCTAGAAATTCAACCACTTGATTAATGTATAGCAAGAACAGTGTTGGAGCCAAAACACAGCCCTGGCGGACCCCACGCTTAATGTTGACAGGATTAGTGACTTGTCCCTGTCCGCCCCATCTTACCCTGGCAAAGTTTTCTACATGTAGATTTATGAGAAGTGACAAGATTTCTAAAGGCATCCCCTTCTAAATGTGTATAACCCAATCCACTTGTTGAAGTTGACTGTTTACATCCCTCACACTCGTATCATCAAACCATGATCTATGATGCATGTGCACTCAAGGTCGATCCATCTCCAAATAGCTTACCTTTCACACTCATTTTCAGTCTGTCATCATTCTGTCCCGCTGTTTCCAAGACTTCGTAAGTAACAATAGGTTATCCATCAAATGTTCATAATTCCTGATTTGTGGGTCACAGTCCCTAAACCCTCTGAATCACAATTGTACCCTAATATAAAATTGTCTCACTGTTGTTAAGTTTCTCCTTTGTCCATACAATGCCAGTCCTGCCACAGATGACATCCAAGAATGGGATGTCAAACACATCTGTCACAATCTCCCATGCTCAATTATGTCTAGTGTGTGCTAACCTATGCTCTGAATTTGGTCATGGGGACATTCAACAAGACATTTTGGGCCACATAAACCAGTCTCATGGGATGAGGGATAGTCATCTAGCATGCTGCCATGGTGGAGGACATGGCTCTTGTCCCACTACCTGGTCATGTACAGAAATAATGCTGAGCGTACAAAATAAGAATAGGTAGTCATGTAAGGCAACCCACTAGGAAGGACATCATACACTTAGCAAATGGCAACATTGGCTTCCATGTCTGTCCGCAACATTCAAGATATCGTGAGACCACAACCTCAACATACCCCACAAATGCAGCACATCCATTTAATTGACTTCAAGTGTTGGGCCACCCTCCTGAATCCCAAATGAGGATACAGAAGCATAGGGGTCATCCTCGTATACACCGTGATTAGTATCTGGAACTTGTGTCACATAATGTAAGAAGGAGTAACTCAGCTCACATAGCAAGATTTGTGACATATGTATCATATTACCTAATGTCAACACCACACAACAAGATAACATGTCCACAATGTGCCAACAGTGTCAGCTCAGTCATGCAAATACATCAATCTGTAAATATGTTTGAGTATGAACAACATGGATGTTGTGTATGTCAAACAAAAGCAGATCACTACACTTTGCTCTGCATTCAGGTTAGCTCAGCCCTCTACACAATCACCCATGTACAGTGGCACACTGAATATCATGATCAAACATCTGCACATCCAGATATTGTCTGGGACATGTATGTAAGCACAATTCATATTGAACAGCTACAGCTAGGCAATGAGAAAGCAAATCCTCCCTGTTGTGAACTCAGTGGGCCCTAGGGTGTTCCCATGGGCAAGAGGAGAGATGACATAACACACTAATCTGAGTAAGCTAATAAATCACAGACACCCGTAATACACTAGTCATGCTAGACAATACTGCTTAACATAACACAACTAATGACATAAATAGCAGACAATGAACAGCACAAGAAAAATTTGTGATAAACTTCATCACCCTAGCTCTCATTTAAGGGAACAGACTGTGCGGCAAGTACACATCCACATTGCTACACACAACACATCTCATCTAATCACAACTAAGAACAAAGACTACAAAAACATTTCGTGTGTGTCACAGTGGTAAACAGAACTGCACATGCCAGCACCAACACACAATGAATGGATAACAACCAGTGTCCAAGATATGCTATACACTTGCGCCAAAGTGTCTTGACTTGCAGTGCATGCAGTATACTTGCGACAATGTCAATGTCCCAACTCCATACGCACATAGAAACATTTATGGTGTCCCAAAAATGGCTATGTGATCACCTAGTTATACAGAGCACTTAGACAGGAGCGAGGATTAATAGGTATTTTATTGACCCATCTATATGGGTCAGGGCACAGGTCAAATGGGGTCAAAACAAGGGAATAAAGTCACCACAAAAACACGAGGGTTCTTTGAATGTCAGTCCAGCCACGGCATCTAGGGGAGGGTTTACTCTTCTAACTTCTCCAGGAAAGAGAGGGTTTGAGGTCTTTGGTCAGCTTCTCCTCCTTTTCAGGACGCCAGAAGAGGGGAGTGTGGCCCGTACCCTCAAAGAGAAAAATATCAATGGTCAGGTACAGTGGGTTTGGGTCAGTTTGTCTACCGCCACCGTCACCCACGACCAGGATTGTGCATCTAAAAGGGAGGGGGTGTAAGTGATGAGGGAAAGGGTCTCAGTGAGTCACAGCAGTACGGGCTTCTCACAGCCCCGTCCTCCACCAGCCCGCAGTGAAGTAATTGAGAAAAGGTACTTGCCTATGGCCACGGCCCTCCTGGGACGTGGCTGGGGGAGTCTCGCCACCCTCCTCCTCTCCGGATCGGCTGGACTCTCGAGCATTGCCTCTGGGCGGTTCCTCTGCCAGTGGATTTTCTATCTTCTCTCTGTCTTCCTCTTCCTGCCGTGGGGGTTCTTGCCAGCCTTTGAAGTCGTGGTCTTCCGGAACGCCGAAGTACGAACCTCTGTCGTCCTTGGCGTTTTTCTTCCCCACTATTTGTTCCTCCTCTCGCCGGGCCGGCCCTTCCGTGTGCGAGAGGACTAGACTGTCTAGTTCCTGTTCCGGGCGTCCGACCGCGGGCGCCATCTTGAAATTCCCACCCGCGAAGGGTGCAGGACTACACTGCCTTCCTTCTATGCATGGACGTTCGGGCCATGTCTCTGACGGGTAATGTGAGAGGAAGTCCACATACCCTTGAGCACGACCGGGGGCATGGAGGGCCTGAAAAGAAAAAGGCTGTAAGGACAGGAACCATCAGAGTATCTTGGGGTTTGTGTCCTTGTGAGTGGCAAGCCAGGTGAGGGGGGCGTGATCAGTAACTAAAAAGAAAGAGCGTCCCAACAAATAATATTGCAGGGCCTCCATAGCCCATTTGATGGCTAGACATTCTTTTTCCATTGTTGAGTAGTGGGTTTCTCGTTGTAATAATTTACGGCTGAGATATAGGATCGGCCTCAGATCACCCTGTTGGTCAGGTTGGGACAAGACAGCCCCTAAACCACGGTCAGAGGCATACGTTTGTAGGACGAATGGTTTCTCAAAATCAGGACACATCAGTATAGGGGCCTGGCATAGTAGTGTTTTCAAGGCCTGAAAGCTTTGCTCCTGGTGGGCAGTCCATTCTAACCGGTTGTTGGGGTGTCGGTGTGACAGCAAGTCAGTCAGGGGGCAGGCTATGGAGGAAAAGTCAGGAATAAAGCGTCTGTAATATCCTACCAGGGCAAGGAACGCTCATACGTCCTTTTTAGTAGTTGGCTTGGGTATATTTTGTATAGCTTCTAGTTTAGTGTGTTGTGGTCGCAGTGTCCCTGCTTGAATGGAATACCCCAGGTATTCTATATGGTCGGTGCCCAGGGTGGTCTTTTTGGGGTTGAGTGTCAGACCTGACTGGTGGAGAGAAGAGAAGAGACACCGTAGGTGTTGTAAGTGTGTCTCCCAGTCAGTGCTGTATACCACGATATCATCCAGATAGGCCACTCTATAGGTAACGGGGGTTACTTGTCTGATAACCGTATAGGGACCTTGCCAAGTCGCTAACAGTTTTTTTTCAGAGGAAGGTAACAGTATGAGTACCTTATCTCCCACTGTCAGTTGTCTGACTTGAGCGCCTTTGTCATAATGCCTCTTCTGTTTTTGCTGTGCCTTCTCAAGGTTTTGGTGAACCTCTTCTCAGAGAGTCACCAGGTTTTTCTTTAGAGTGGTTGAGTAGCTTAACAATGGTTTCCCCTCCTCCTCCTCTTCTGTCCACTGTTCAACTGTCATGTCTAGAAGAGTGCGAGGTCTACGTCCGAAGACTAGCAGAACGGACGGTACCCTGTAGATGCTTGCTCATGAGTTCAGATGGCGAATAACACCAAAGGGACTTTGCGGTCCCAATCCCTCCCTGTATCTGTGATGCATTTCCTTAGTATGGTCTTTATAGTCCGGAAATAGTGCTCCACCAAACCATCCGTCTGGGGGTGGTAAACGGCCGTTCGGAGCTGGCGAATACCCAGTAGGGTACAGACTTCTTCCATCAACCGGGACATGAAGGGCGTCCCCTGGTCAGTTAAGATCTCTGACGGAAAACCGACTCTTGAAAAGAAAGAGACCATGGCTTGAGCAACCGATATGGTGGACATGCTCGTTAGGGGTATCGCCTCAGGGTATCGGGTGACATAATCCACTAAAACCAATATATATTGGTGGCCTCTAGCTGAGGGCAAAAGGGGGCCTACCAAGTCCATTCCCACCCATTTGAAAGGGACATCAATAATAGGCAAAGGTCATAAAGGGGCTTTTTTATCTGTTGAAGGGTTGACCATTTGGCACCTAGGACAAGAGGCACAAAACTTGGCAACTTCCCTATAGACCCCAGGCCAATAAAATTTCTCTAGCAAATAGCGAAGGGTGTGATCCTGACCGTAGTGTCCACCCTCAACCTGGCTGTGTGCTACGTGTAGAGCCTGGACCCTGAACACGAGGTGAACAAGCAGTTGCTCTTTCTTACAATCAGGGCTCCCACTGACCCTATAGAGGAGCCCCTTCTTAATAAGAAAGTACGGTCCTACCTTATGGGGGTCCTTTTCATGGGCTTGGTTCCATGCATGGGTCAGGGTGCTGTCATCCCGTTGAGCCGTCCTGCAGCTTCGGACCGGCCATTCGATCTCTTCTGAGGAGGAAAGAAGACAAGTGACAGAGGGGTACAAGGCTCTTGCGTGAGCCACCCGCTCTTTCCTTTTTTCCGACCTGGATTTTTGGATTTTGGGCTTACTCCGTGGAAGCTCAGAGGCAGAAAAGGGCGCCTCTTGCAACCATTCAGTCTCAGGGAGTTTTCTGGACACACTCGCCAGGTATTCATCAAATCGGGGAAGATCCGTTCCTAGTATGACCTTCTCTGGGAGCGGCAGCACTATTCCCACCTGACATACTTGGGGCTCCCCTTCTATCTCCATCAATACATTGGCCACAGGGTATAGGCGTACATTCCCATGGACAAGGGATACCTGTATTTGGGCCTCGTCTTTGATGTGGCTAATGGGAACCAACTCCCTGAATATTACTGTGTGGTGACACCCGGTGTCCAACAGGGCGTCTACAGACCGGCCGTTAAGACGGATGGTCTTCCTGTATCTCGGCTCCGTTCCCCCTGTAGCAAGTACCCTGCCCCAGGTTAACCCGACTTTCATGGGCTCCACACTCTCACTTTTTACTGTACAGTGTCTAGCTATATGACCCCATTCTAGACACTTAAAACACTGAGGGCCTGCAGTCGAGGGGAAAGGCTGTGTAGGTGGTCTCGTCCTCCCTTTTCCTGGTCCAGCACTTTTACTCTCACTCTGTCTGGTGAGTGCTTTATGGAGTGTCGCAGGTGCTCTTACATGCTGGTCCCTAAAGTCTGGAGACCTATGGTAGGCACAGGCTAGCTCTACCGCCGTTTGCACAGTTAAATGGGGATGTTGTTTTAGCCAAGCCCTGGTGTTGACAGGGAGAGCTTCTAGGTATTGTTCCAAATATACCTTCTCCGTGACCTCCTCCATAGTGGAGAGGCTGGGTTGTAACCATCTTTCTCCCAGGTCTCTGACGCGATAGTATAGCGCTCTGGGATTGTCGCCAGCCACCCACCTCTCTTTATGGAATTTGGCCCTGTAGTATTCTGTGTCATACCCTAGCCTTTCGAGAATGGTTTTCTTTATCTCAGGGTAGGGTGTGAGACCGGCGGGGTTAGTGGCCTGATAGGCGGCTTGCAGCTCACCGGAAAGGAGGGGGGCTATGTACTGGCCCCACCGCTCAGGAGGCCAACTGGCTGTTGTGACTACCCTCTCAAAATTAACAAAAAAATAATCGGGGTCTTCCCCCTCTTGGTACTTCTGCAGCACCGAGCTGGGAATGTTAGGGTGAACTCAGGCCGTTGATATAGCATCTGTGAGCCTTATGATGGCTGTATCCTGGATTTGCTGGTTTGTGGTCAACAGGGTTGCTTGTTCTTTCAGGGCAGTTTGGAAGGCTTCCCTCTCTTTCTGGGCCGCCTGGTTTTGGCGCTCAATGACTAGCTGTAGGTGTCTCTGTCCTTCAGCTAACTGGGTGATCATGGCTTCCATGGTGATGGGTTGGGTCATAGCAGTCTTCAATTACGTTATCCCACTTCTGACACCACTGTGATCACCTAGTTATACAGAGCACGTAGACAGGAGCGAGGATTAGTAGGTATTTTATTGACCCGTCTATATGTGGCAGGGCACAGGTCAAATGGGGTCAAAACAAGGGGATAAAGTCACCACAAAAACACGAGGGTTCTTTGAATGTCAGTCCAGCCACGGTATCATGGGGAGGGTTGTCTCTTCTAACTTCTCCAGGAGAGAGAGGGTTTGAGGTCTTTGGTCAGCTTCTCCTCCTTTTCAGGACGCCAGAAGAGGGGAGTGTGGCCCGTACCCTCAAAGAGAAAAATATCAATGGTCAGGTACAGTGGGTTTGGGTCAGTTTGTCTACCGCCACCGTCACCCACGACCAGTATTGTGCATCTAAAAGGGAGGGGGTGTAAGTGATGAGGGAAAGGGTCTCAGTGAGTCACAGCAGTACGGGCTTCTCACAGCCCCGTCCTCCACCAGCCCGCAGTGAAGTAATAGAGAAAAGGTACTTGCCTATGGCCACGGCCCTCCTGGGTCGTGGCTGGGGGAGTCTCGCCGCCCTACTCCTCTCCGGGTCGGCTGGACTCTCGAGCGTTGCCTCTGGGCGGTTCCTCTGCCGGTGGATTTTCTATCTTCTCTCTGTCTTCCTCTTCCTGCAGCGGGGGTTCTTGCCAGCCTCTGAAGTCGTGGTCTTCCGGAACGCCGAAGCACGAACCTCTGTCATCCTTGGCGTTTTTCTTCCCCATTATTTGTTCCTCCTCTCGCCGGGCCGGCCCTTCCGTTTGCGGGAGGACTAGACTGTCTAGTTCCTGTTCCGGGCGTCCGACCGCGGGTGCCATCTTGAAATTCCCGCCCGCGAAGGGTGCAGGCCTACAGGCTAGTATGCAATAGCATGTGATGATCAAAACTCACAGGATCAAAATGATCAGCTTTCATGTCCATGCCTGACCCATAGCAAGTTTACATGAAGATCATCAAAGCCAATTACAAATTTTGCACTAATTGAAGTAACCCCTACAGCCATTGCCATGTGTCATCTGAGTGTAAGGATGATGAGTGTAAAATGTATGTAAAGGTACCCATTGATCCTGACAGTTACAACATGGAGGTATTACACAGGACCAGGCCAATGGCATTTTAGTGATGTGTAGGCTGCAAACTATAGGCAATTCAATGGCATAGATGCAGCTAATTTGTATGTACCACACCATGTGGAAGGAGAATGTAGAAAGCCGCACAATGGACACAAAGTCAAAAAATCGACACCATCAACACATCAAGATAATATACTAATGTACCCTTTTCTCCATTTTCTGTTTCAGCTGATCAAGGATATGCACTATTGCCATGGGTGATGACCCCCATCAAAGTGCCCCACACACAGGCACATGGAGAGTACAATGTGGCACTCTGCCGCACAAGGACCATTGTTGAACGTATATTTGGAGTCCTCAAATCAAGGTTTCATTTCCTGAATATTTCTGGTGGAAGACTTTTGTACAGGCAGGAATTGGTATGCAAGATCATACTAGTTTGTTGTATATTGCACAACATTTGTGTGAGGACAAATACACCTATGCCTGCAGAGTATGAAGAGATGGACAATCTTGATGATGGGCTGGAGGAAGAAGTTGAGCCAAGCGAACCTTCAACTTCTGCAGCTGCAACACTGAGGAGGGTTGCCATCATCAACAACTTCTTCACCTAATGTCACCTCACTGTCACATTGTACATGCATACCTTGTCACATATATGTTCACATGATGATGATGTTTAATAAACTATCACTCCACTCAGATCTTTTATGCTTGGTTAGTGACTTCAGAAGGTGAACAATCATGAAAAGTTAAGTGATCAAAACAATAGTGTCACACAGATCAATCACTTAGCAGGGTATATGACACCAACTAAAGTATGACAGGGAATGGGGAAATGTTTTGGGCATCAGAACTACAGAATGCATATGCTCCATCATTGTGAAATAAAATGTGCCTGTTGTGTGGTGCCCCAAGCACAATCAGGTCCGTCTTCACACAGGAGTGTAGGAGTCAAGACAATGTGTGTATGGTGCATCAATGTAGCTGGGGCCACAGAGCTCAAATCCATTCAAATGTTTAGACAAACAATCTCTGTGTAATCTGTGCCACTTGAAAAATGTTTACTGAGAAATGTCACAAAGATACATGACAATGGGGAACTGGATCAACTTAAGGGTGTGGAGGATGAATAACTAAAGGATAGTAGAGTCAAACTAACGGATGCATCAATACAGTGCATTGAATGCTTTTAACACCAAGCATACACATATATCCAGCACTAGTAAGTGACACTACCTCCCTAGCTGACACATGTGTCACTGTAATGACAAATAAGTAAATGTCTTGCATCACTAACACTATGCATGACTCATCATTTAACACTGCACTGATCTAACAATGCTATATTTTTTATCTGCACATACAATGACACATAGGGTAGCCATGGGACTACTGTGAAAGCCTCAGCATTCAACAACATGTATGTCGGACAATAGACATGGTTATGTAATGACAAGAATGTGTGGATGTCCCATGTCAAACAACATGAGTGTGGCATGGCAACTACTGTTGCGAACTAGCACTATCCTCATCCCATCACACTTATTCTGTGTTGACACCCCAACAACAAAAACAGACAGACACATGAGTAAAGTGCAACAGGGATAGCAATAAGTATGTCCAAAACATGCACGTAACATACAACCAATCACAGCATCAAAGGTCAATGTATTTGTGTAAGACAGACTAGAAAAAACATGGTAGCACAATGAAGTTGCATCACCTCCCTCTGGAATGCCACTACAAGCTTCAAAATGCCAATTTAATTATGCGTGTAATCTAGGTATTAATCACACCTTCACAGATCAAAATATCCCTACATCTGCAGGCACAGTTCAACACAGATATGACCATACATCTAATATGAAATGGGCATGTCACATACGGTTGTATCTCTTAAGGAATGTACCAAATACTCATGAACACACACCAAAATTTTGCATGTGTTTCACATCATCATAACTCCGCTATCTACTCACACATTGCCGCAGACTTATAGTGTGACATAATCCAGAAATACCTAATGCATGCTGGACACTTGTCCAAATCCTATCACATGTAAAGGGTCTGGTATAACATGTGCCTAAATCAATCTGGCCAACATTTTCCTGTGAAGGGTGACGTTAAGAAAAACAATGTGACACAATGTTCAAATCAACGTTAGGCACATGCTCCACTTAGCATGAGAGGTTGATAGGGGATGCAAAGTGTGTTGCAGGGGGTCTCACACTGCAACATACTTTGCCTGAGGATGCTGAAGCAGATGTAGTCATCTGAGATTGTAACCAAATGTGTAATGGCTCAGATAAGTATTCTTGAGAATGGTGAAACCATACAAAATACATAGCATCCACCTTTCATTTGAAAAAGAAAATGGTGAATGCATGTTGAAGCACACATTGACACATCATCTTAAGATTGAACTTTGTTAGGGGCAAGCTATGAGGCAAGGTTTGAGTCAGGTGTTGTGTAACATTCATTCACATAGTGCTTTATCTTGTCTCAACAAACAGGGATGAGGCATGTGTACCAAAGATACATGGGGCTGCCATGTGTATGGCCTTGCGGTGGTGTCGAAACATCAGGACAGTCCATGTCCGGGCACATGTGTGCCATCTACAAAGGGTGAATGGTCCTCATTTTTAATTTTGGGTTTGCATGAAGGGACCCCTTCCAGCACAATATTATGATGAAAGTAGATTTTCAACATACATGTGTGCTGCATAATGCAGCACACATGGAAACTTTCTAATTCACAAAGGGTGAATGGTCTACATTCTTAATTTCAGGTTTGCATTGAGGGACCCCTTTCAGCACAATATTATGATGGGAGTAGATCTACAACATCCATGTGTGGTGCATAAGGCAGCACACATGTAAATCTATGAAATTCACAAAGGAATATTACGGTGCATACTTACAAGAAGTAAACGCTGGCGTATTGTTAATTTATTCGACGTAACGGCGGGTCTTTTTTATCTTTGTATCTACAAGTTGATGCTAACTTCAGTTAGTGGCATTTTTCTAGTGTCAATGTGAATTTGTCTTGTGCCACTTCTGTTAGGGAGACCTACCAAAAATGATATGCAAGGTAGGTGTTCCCACGTGAAGACTCACGCAAAACACACAACACAATATTTACAAAGATTAACATGTATGTCGCTAAAGAAAACAAACTGCCGCTAAGCAAAATAGAGGCAGTTTTTTCATGTTTGAAAATACCTGGTATTATAAATGGTGAAAACACACTTGGGGCCTCAATTACTAGCTTTTGGTTCTCGACTGTGCTGCAAGAAACGTTGCTGCGCTGCCCTGCAACTAAACAAAATGGCAGGGGTGCACCCTATCAATGAGATAGGGTGCATTCCTGTCTTATTCCCCTACGTTGGCGCACAATGGCTGCCATGCGCCAACTCAGGCACCCTTGTGCCATAGTGCAAGGGTGTCTGCGTTGCAGGGCTAATTGATGTTGTGCAGCACGGGACACCTTCATGCACACAAACAATCAATCCAGGCGATTTCCTCTTTCTATGTGTTCTGCAGATGCTGCACACATAGAAAAAGGAAAATAGGTGGAGAGATGAAAACATTCATCCTCGTCGCACCTCACAAACACCACCGTTGGGTTGGTGTTATATTCTGACACAGTCCCAGGTTTCTGCTTTTTCATAAATCTGGGAATGCTTCAGATTGCATGGGTTTTGTGTGAGAATGCCCACAACAACTCCCATTGCAATTTCATGCATGAAAGGGGCACACATTTACAACGTGATGAAAAGCCACGCAAAGTGGCTTTACGTGGCCTTGTAAACATGCTGTTTCACACTGCAACACCGAACCGTCAAAAAGGTGATGTTACAGTGGTGCAAAAGTGCCACTAGGCCCTCATACATTAGGCTCTTGGATACTGAATTATCTCCCACAACTCTTCCATGGCAAGCCCAACAACTACATGGACCTCCTTCCATTGCAGTTAGGAGCACCAAGGAGAACATCACCACCTCCCTGTCATGCATCACTCACCTGCACAACTGCTCTGTTCTCTTTGGGTGACAACCAAACTTGATCCACTCTAAGTGCTGACCTCGGTAGATGGGAATGTCAGCAACAAGAAGCTGGAGACCGGGAACTACAGAAAGCCAGAGACTCTCAGAAGCTGTCTGGAACTGTGGAAGTAGGAGAGATGCACAATCAGTCAACCTTTAATTCGTTCAGCTGCCATCTGAGGAGTCACATTTGGGGACCGGCCGTACTCCGCACCGGATGTCCACGTCGCAGTGGAGCCATCGTTGCTGAGGGAGCGTTGAGGGGAAGTTTCAGGATACTTTCTCTGAGTCTGATTGCGAATCATCACAGCAGCATGCAGCGCTTTCCGCTTCTCTTGTATTACCTGCTCCAGAATTTGGTTGGCTTGTAGTTGTGGTGGTGGACACCTGCTCCTCCTACTACTACCACTACGACTGGCTCCACTAATGACATCTTGTTGAGCAGACCCTTCACTCCCTGTCTGCAGCACCTGACAACCAGTAGATTCCAGACAGGTCCAGACCTGTTCAGTGTTGTCAAATAATTGTGTGCCACCATCTGAGACCACCCGCAGCCTTGCTGGGAAAAGGAGGGAGCAAGTGATGCCCAACTCTCAGAGGCGTCGCCTAACCATTAGAGACAAACCCCACTGCCTCTGCACCCCCGTGGCGTAGTCAGGGACGATAAGTACTGTTGTGTTATCCCCTTTCACCCCCCCAGCTTGCGTACCTCCCTCAGGACTTTGTCTCAATCCCTCTAGGATGCGAAAGAGAAAGGGTGTTGGACCTCTCCCCGGCAGTGGACGGCTCACAGGCACTCAATGGTCCCACTCCACAACAAAGAATGGGGCGATGGCTACTGCTGGCTGTAGATCACACAACCATGTCTCAGTATATCCCACTGCATCAGTCCCTTCTTTTTCCTCGGGCAGACCCACCACCCTCACGTTGTGATACCGGGAGTGGCCCTCCACATCCTCCGCTCTTCTTTCTAGTGGCTGCACACGTACCATTAGCTGCTGTACCTCCAACGTTGCAGTCCGGGAAATAGGGTGTTCTGTGGCCAGTTTCTGCTCAATGTTGTGTACCTTGTCAGTCAGCTTGCGATGATCTAAGCCCTCCACGCTGAAGTCGACTGTGATTTATTCGATGCGGCCCTCCAGGGAAGTGCACGTTTGGTTGAGGGAGCTTCCTGCTGTGAGTACAGAGTCTAGTTTTGAGTCCAGGGTGTCTGATGTCACCTGCCCCGGCGGCCAGCTACCCCCAGCAGCTCGGTTCATAGACAAGGAGGAGTGGCCAGGTGTCGACGCCGCCCCGTGTGCAGGTGGCCCATTGTTGCACCAGATGCCCATGCACTATGTATGACATGTGGTGCAGTCCAGTGTGGCCATCCAGTCAGGTGTATGCTAGCCAGAAATCCTCATTCAAGCGGCACCAAGGGAAATCCTCCGTACACCCAAGAGCTCACTACCATGGGGCAAGGAAAGGCTGCACTACCTGGTCACCTCCTCTGATCTAACTGTGGCAACCAGACTCCATGTTCCCCAGTGCTCCAGGAAGTCACAGTGATTCAAGCAGCATGTCCAAAGCTCTTGGCAAGACACGACCCCAAGGCCTACTCCATTCCCGTCCCACCTTCTCCTAACTTGGACATCGACACCAGGGCTCAAACTGTGCACTCTCTCTGAATCTTTGACTCAGCCAGCCGGATCCTCAGCCAGGCCAGATTTCACAAGTCTTGGTATAGCAATGGCCTCTGAGTCTGCAGGGGACCATCCTGATGCAGGTGATGCAACAGGGCCCTCTTCGATGCGAAGTTGCGGTTCTCCCGCCACAAACATTCTGCGCAGCTCAGGGGCCTCACCCTCCACAGAGTCTGGCCAGCACACCCTCCTCCGGCCTGATGATGCTGAGAGGCGCAGCCCAACATTGGCAATCTCCTCTGTCACCCGGGTGTAGTGTTGGTGGTGTCATGCAAGCAGAATTCCCTACGTTGGTGCGCAGGAGCGCCTCTACCGATCACAGCTCCAAGGGGCACCAGGCAGGCTTCTCAGGTCAGCAATGTGTCTCCATGTGACCTTCCAGACTTTGACACCAGGTGGGGGGATCGCCGATGCCTCACTGTCTACAGCCGCTGCCCAGAGGCTCAGGCCCGACTCGCCCGCCTCCACCGTCAGTCTGCAGTAACTCCACAGTACCTGTTCCTCCCACTCGGGTCTCAGACAAAGGCTCAGCGAGGTCTCCAGGCCTCGGGGACAGATCTCGCTTCCAGACATTGGCCAACATGGTGTTGCAAGGATGCCGCAATGTAAAGTGCTGCATCACTGTTTTTCCCAAACTATGCACCACTTTTCAGACTTGAGGCACTGATTCTGCATTTCCTCTTCCCCTGGGACTCTGGCTGGACATCCTGGCTGTTGGTGGGTTTGGGAGGGGGTTGTTGACCTTTGCTGAACTTGGTCATGGCTGCTCCATTCTGTATTTTGGTGTATTCATTTTCTATTATTTCCTCAGAGGTGTATTTGTAAGCTCTTTTTGCCTCTATAGGCAGAAAAACGACAGGGCTGACTGACGTGATTTTTTTGCTCTCTAATTGGCCGGGTGCCACTTTTTTCACTCTAGCTTCAAGATATTTATCGCTGTGAAGCTAGAGTGAGGTGCTATTTTGGCCGCGGCAAGCTGGTCCTAACGCCATGTAACGATGTATTGTACTTACTTCGCTTACATGACAATGGATGTTGGCGATAGACACTGCAAAAAATATTTGCCGCTAAGCAACATCAAAACTGCTCAGTGGAAAATCTGGTAAATATGCCCATGAGTGCCTTTGCACAAACCAGTGTAAATGTGCACGTCTTTGCCTCCATCTAAGCAAGTACTCCAAGGAAAATCTGCAGTCAACAATCGCATTGTATGCAGTATTATAATTCTTCAATACAAGTAGTGAATGCTTCTTGTTCAAGTTATTGTGTGTTGCAAGCCCATTACGTTGGTACACATATCACAGCAATATGTTATGTAACAGCCTCATATATAGCAAACATACAACCTATGGTAATCAGTATGACTGCTACTGATGCATGCCTTATCTATCACACATTATTACATATGGATATGCATTAATGTGAGGAACGAGTGCATGTTGACAGCTCAGGATTACTGATATCAAGACATATCAGAATGAATAAAGTCACCTACACAGCACAGATCACATGCTATAGCCATATGGTATTGTTAGGCATGCAATATCTTACAATATGTTACGTTTGCTGATCAGCAAGCACTTAGCAGCAACATTTTTGCTGCTTTTTCACGTAAGCGTTAATTTTTTTAATACCCGCTATGGAAAACACAAAATACCTGTGTCAACAATGCAAAATTCCTGCTTACCCCTTTGCGAGAACATTTTTCACGCGGAGTCCAGAAACGGGCTGCAAACACCCAGGAAGTGATGTCAGCATGCATCCTGTTTCATGGAGGAGTGCTGTACACTTTCACTTTTAACCACACTGTTAGTGTCTGTGGAGATTTGTAGAGGAGTTTTGAGGTGTTTGCTGTTTTTTTGGTGTGAGAGAGTGGTTTGGTGTCTAGTCTGCTGTCTCTATGGTCCGTGTCAAGTCCTGTGCCGCTGTCTTTCTGTGTTTTTTGCGTATTTGTGATTATTTTGTTGGGTGTTTGTCTAACGGGTATATTTGTTAGTTATATAGAATTGTGGGGAATTTACTTGGGTTTTTCGTTGAATAGTGGGGTTAGTTGTGTTGTGGGAGATGTTGGGTGAGGGTAGGGAGGTCTGTTTGAGAGAGGAGGCATTGGGGGCCTTCCTCTGTCTGGTTAATTTTCTTTTTGCCAAGGATGGTGTAGAGTGGGGGATGTGTCAGAAAGTTGAGGTGGGAGCACATCTGCCACCACATGTTGCGCATATTCAAGGTGGACAGGACTGTCCACCAGTGGAAACACTGATGGCAGGATTGTGTTCTACGTGAGGGTGACCTGTTGGATCACCTGGGGATCATTGTTGGCAGGCAAGGTGTTAAGTGTACGACAAAAGTTGTATGATAGGCCAGTGGGTTTTCAATGTTAACAACTGTAGTCAGTGACACAATGTAATGTATGCAACAGGATGATGCCATCAACTTTGTGAAAACAGAAACTGCCTAGCTCCAACACAGGCACACTAGCACCATTGTGCAAGTGTGCCTGAATGAAGAGAATGATTGTTCATGTGCAGTAATGCGTTCCTTCCTGCACATAAACAATCAGAAATGGCGTTATTACATTTGAATGT
The DNA here is from genome assembly GCA_963921515.1 of Calotriton arnoldi. Taxonomy (NCBI): domain Eukaryota; kingdom Metazoa; phylum Chordata; class Amphibia; order Caudata; family Salamandridae; genus Calotriton; species Calotriton arnoldi. Next base: position 67,811 of record CAWUFW010012376.1, on the reverse strand, counting down.
GTGCTGCGCAATGCAGCATACATAGATATCGGACAACGTGATTCTTCTATGAGGTCTGTCAATGTGCAGGAAGGGACACCTTCCTGCACATGAGCAATCAATGGTGTTTTACTGGGCCTATGTGAGCTGCACAAAGCAGCACACATGGAAAGACACAAACCCTGATGGAATCAATTGTCTATCCTCATTGTGCAAGTGTCTAACAAGTTTTTGACTGTTCTCAATCTAGGCGCGGGACCAAATGTACGCCAGCCTTTTAAATATGGTCCAGTGCAATATACTATGGGTGTTGTTGTGGAACGCCTATCGCAACACCCATTCCCCAAACACTGCACACTAAGTCGAGTGTGAAAGGCTGCCTTATACATAAGGCGGCGTTAAGCCATGTCAAGTGTCTAAACACAGCCTTGTGAATAATGCTAAGCCCCTATTGCCAACACAAAGTCAAGAAAAGTGACATTATGGAGGCAATAGTGCCTTGTGAATGTGCCCCTCAAGTTGTAGTCACAGTATGATCACGTATACTTGCAAGATTGACTTTTAGTCCACAAGCCTGCATTGATCATGTGTTGTGTGTCAGACAGTCAATTCACATCCCTTCATTAGGCAACCTGAACAGAGACATTACTGTAATAGTTTATACATTTGTATGTAGATTACTTCAATAATGGACATGACACATGTGACAACTCATGTCTGATATAAATTCTTTTTTTCATGTGTCACAGCTGGTCGACCATTTTTCACTCAGGCTGACGTTGATGTCTTCATGGAACCACATGCTACTGGTGAGTGCCTTAGGCCATGTATTTTGCTTTTCCAAAAACATAGATTTTGATGCATGCTCCTGTATGTTGTTGAAAACAGTCTGGGTGTACATTAATTGGATATCACCTCTAGCATGATGAGGCAGCATCAAGATGAGATTTTCACACATATTTATGATGTACTGATGGAGCACAGCATTAGCCTTCTTGCCTTTACATTGCACATCCCCAGTGTGTAAATGCATCCCTGCACCGTACTAGCAACTATACAGCTCATTTCAGAGTTTTGTCCTGTCATGGAGCCTAATTTGCTGCATCCCAAACATGTAGGCACTCTGCCACCATTGTGCAAGGGGGCCTGCGTTGGTGCTAGGCAGACAAAGTGGACACAGTTGTTTATGAGAACTGGTATGTGCCCCTTATTATGGCACATTCCTTGCTTCCATGCATATTGCAACATGTTGGAGCAGATTGTCAACCCATTTGGTATGACACCACCCTACACCATTCTTCTCAAAGGGTGCCCATATACAATCTTTTTATTTGATGTACAGTCCTATGGTATCCATTGTGTCCCTCCTTCACAATTTCTTCGGATGCTGTGGGTGCTTTTAACAAGATCAATACTGTATGAATGTGTTACACTATGTACCTGCAATCTGTGTAGTATTGTGATGTCAAGTGTAAATTCTTATTCAATTCACACAGAGAATATGCCTTCTTGGTAGAGTAGCATGTGTACATGGCAGCATTTGTTCACGTTGTCTGGCTACAGAAACATAAAATATGATTTGGGTAGTCTGTATTGTCTATATGAGTCAGTGAATCTTGTGAAGTTACTGTAGCACTTTCACTGTGGCCATAATTGTAAAATGTGTATGTTACTCCAGCCAATGCATGTGGATATTGTAGTATCTTCATGTGGTGTTACAATGTTCTATGTTATCTTGTTCCTAGCTGCTCAGCCAGTGTGAGTGTTCTGTGTGGAATGTTGGTGTGTGGGCTATGAGTGGAATGCTTGGGTGACTGGTGTGAGTGGTGACAGTTGGTGGATGGGCTGAGCAGCTAGCAGGCTGCTCCTGGTGGGGCTGCTGTATTGGATCTACTCTACATTATGATCTACTTTAATAAACCTACTGAATCAACATCTTAACAGCGTGGACTACTTTACTACATTATTTTTGGCGACGAGTTGGAGACTTTCTCACGCACAAAAGTTGGTCTGAAGGAAGCTTAAGATGACAACTACAAAATGTCAACATGTTGAGAAGAAGTTTAAAGAGCAACTAGTGCAGACAATACACAAGAAGACTTGCAACAAGTCTGGGTCACAAGAGGTCTTGAAACCTAAGAAGTCACAATGGAAACTAGGAAAACAAGAACAGCACACCTTGCAGCCCCACCAGTGTCCATTACATCGGACAGCCCCAGCCCAAGCATGCTGTACTTTGTTTTATCTGGACACATTTACAAGAACTGCACCTTTAAGGAAAGTAAGCAACATCATTTTAGACTTTCTTTATGTCATCTCTGTTTTAAACGCTGTGCAAGAACATTTGTTTGGAGTGTTATGCTGCACCAATTTGCTGTACATTCACAGTAACCATTTCAACAGCTCAGCAAAAACTGTCATTTTGTGAACTACATGAAGCCCTGGTGTGTTTTGGTGTTTATATAAGACACATCAGGTGAAGAGCATCAGCGTTTTTGAGTTTAAAAGGTCAGAGACTAATTTTCTGAATGTGTATTCATCCTATTTCAAAGGTCAGACACTCTATTTTTATATGCGTGTTCACTGGATCGTGATATTGTCAGAAGGATTACTGGCACAGAGAGCCTCCCTCAGATTTTGCCTTGTGTGCTTCTATTTAGGGGACTTCAATTTGGCATATTTGATGTAAATATCACATAGTCCCACATCGGATACAGCAATTGCCAGTATAACCGGTGGCTCGTGTCCAGCGTCAGAGTCACAGCGCGGGGCTTTCACCATGAGCATAGCAAGCACTTATCGTCAAGTTTGGAGAGTTTTTGACTGTGTTGGCTTGGCACGTCTTGCTACATGGAGTGCTTTAGCCATGTTTAAAAATTTGCCCTGGTTTCGGCGCATTTATTGGGACATTTGAGGTGAGACATTTTTTGTCTCTTATTGTTTGTTGTCACTTGAGTCATCCTTATGACAATGCCAGTTAAACCGCCCTTACTCTGTTTGAAAAACGGAGGCGCGAGTCACAAGTAGCGCGCGCACACCTACTTGCATTTTCCTTTCGTTCAGAGACTTTGCCTCAAGATCTTTGTCGCTGCTGCTGGACGCTGTGCTGCATTAACGCGCTGGGAGCCACCCTGCGCGCGTCATCATTACGTGCCACCATCTTTTAATTTCCTGGCTCCACATAAGCTTCATGACTGGTTTCAGTGTGCCAAGGCTGAAGTGATGTTCGATGTGCTATCAGCACTCTTTGTTGTGACTTCCATTGTTGTACCTGGATTTGTCAGGTATCGTGTGGGCTGATGCAACCGCCTATTTTCTTCTGGAGACATTTAGGGGCCGAATCCGATTCGGGCCGGAAAAAATACCGACCGACTCGGTATGGGATTATAGTCCGACCGACACGTACCGGCGTTGCCCGACCAAGGAAGTACGATGAAATGCATGGAAATCACGACCGACTCGCACGGAACTCAAGGCGAACGACCGACCCGGCCGGAAACAAGCTATCCGGCCGGGAAACCACGCGAATCGCACCGACCGACACGCACCAGGAAACAACCCGAACGAAACGTACCCGCGAACTCCGACCCGCTCAGTACGATGCAATGGGTGCAGAATCAGACCGACTCGCACGGAGCCCAAGCCGTACGACTGACACGCATACAAAGCCAGCCGAACAAACACAATACCCCGCGAACGACGCGTACGCCGCATATGAAACGGAGCTGAAACACAGCGGGTACGACTCGGACAGGCGTGCACGAGACAACTGCAACGTCCTGCTCGGTCAGAAGAACGACTCCTACATGCACAATAATCACTAATTTAAAAATACAAAATAAAGGGCCAAACAAGCAATGACAAAGCCAATAAATACAGGGGGAGAAAAAAATGGAACAAGGACACACCCCCAACTCCACCTACATAAAGCCCACAAATCCCTACCATGATCCTTTGCAAATTCCACTGACCTGCCAGCACACAACACCATCACACAGCAAACACAGACACACACACAGCTCATCCAACACAAAAGCCACACACCATTAGCACCTCAACAAATAGCACCCTGACACACACACAGCAAAACCTATACACACACACCCTCACTTGCACACACACACACCAGTCACCACCACCATCACCACCACCCATCACCATGCCCCTAAAGAAGAATCCAAAGTTCCTAGATAGTGAATTGGAAGTCATGGTAGACGAGATCCTGAGGGTAGAGCCACAGTTGTTTGGCACATTGGTCCAACAGACCCCCATGTCGCAGAAAACCAAGATGTGGGCGAGGATCGTCGACAGGGTGAACGCACAATCACCATGTTTCCGCACAAAGGAAGACATCCAGAACAGGTGGTATGATGTGCGCAGGAGGGTCAGAGACCTACTCAAGAAGGATTACCTCCTGAGCCAGCACACCAGCAGTGGCCCTCCTGCAAAACCAGTATACCTCAGGCCCTGGGAGGAGAAGGTGCGGGCCATCCTACCACCAGTGAGCGTATATGGACTAACAGACATCCCAGAGCCTGGTGAGTACACAACTAATATACACAATATTGTGTGCCAATACACACACATCACTCTCAAGGGGACAGTCAAACCATCCACCCCTAGCAAATCAACAGCAACCAAAAGATAATCATCCCAAGATGTGTATGTCAGTTAGATTAACACAATACATGCCATCTCATAGTGATATGTAACTGTGTCATGACATGTACAAACCTAACAACAAATAGAGCAAGGCAGTGGTACAAATATAACCAACAAACACTGCCTGATATTTTGCCACCACTAGAACACCACCTCACAGGGAAGCTCACTTAAAGGAAGGAATTCTGTGTATGCTGGTGAAGTTAGTGTAGCCAATATCATGATGGGAGTTGTAGTCACAGATATTGCTCACCCTCACAATTGGCCCATCAACACCACTCTGAACCATGCTCACATCACAGGGAGTGGATAAGGACTGACAAGATGGCTGACACTGGCTACTGCTGTGGGGTGCACAAGGCCCTGCTGGGAACTGTACACCAACAAACAGCAGGACACCACTGTCAGCCATCTTGCCATTGCTGTCACACTCACACACAGTGAAGTCCACTCAAAAGCAAGGAAGTATGGGCATGCTGGGAAGGGGGTGTAGGCAATAGCATGATGGGAGTTGGAGTCACAGATATTGCTCAGCCTCACAATTGGCCCATCAACACCACTCTGAACCATGCTCACATCACAGGGAGTGGAAAAGAACTTACAAGATGGCTGACACTGGCTACTGCTGTGGGGAGCACAAGGCCCTGCTGGGAACTGTGCACCAACAAACAGCACAACACCACTGCCTGACATCCTGAAAGGCAACTTGCACTCTCTGCAATGCAAGCACGTTGCATGGTGGGATATCTGGCTGGGTGGGAAGGAGGACTCACAGCACTGACCATAGTTACAAGCAGCTCACCTCACACACCCCCTCAACACAAACTCCACATAACCCACCTGGGAGAATGCAATGCCTCACATACCAAATGAAGATCCCACAAAGAACCACCACCCTGGGTAATGCTGTGTGAAGCACAGGGACACACCTGGGACTTGTAGCCAAACAAACGCAAGGTCAACACTGTCAGCCTTCCTGTCAGCACAGGCACACTACCCCACAGGGAAGCACAGTCCAAAGGAAGGAAGTACGGGCATGCTGGGAAGGGGGGTGTAGGCAATAGCATGATGGGAGTTGGAGTCACAGATACTGCTCAGCCTCACAATTGGCCCATCAACACCACTCTGAACCATGCTCACATCACAGGGAGTGGACAAAGACTGACAAGATGGCTGACACTGGCTACTGCTGTGGGGAGCACAAGGCCCTGCTGGGAACTGTGCACCAACAAACAGCACAACACCACTGAATGACATCCTGAGAGTCAACCTGAACCCACTGCAAGGGTGGCATGCTTCATGGTGGGATAACTGGGCCAGGTGGAGAAGGATGGCTGGATGTCCACCAAATACAACCAATGCTGGCCATGCACACACCTCAACATTCATAGTGAAATGCCCCAGGTATGCATGACAATGTGCTACACCAATATCAACCTCTTACTGTGACAACTTAGGACAATGCAATGTACATGCCCGCATCCAGAGGTACAGTCACAACTGTCAGGTGTGTGAACCATTGATGCCTGTAGAAACATTACATACAATGTGTGTCTCTTCCAAATACAGGTGACGATGATGGGGACACAGCAGCAGGCGAGGAGGAGTCCCTGTCCCAGGCTCCGGGGGACACAGAGCTCACTGGTGTGGAACAGCCTCTGCCCACCTCGGATGGCGAAGACCTACCTGGCACCTCCGGTCTGAGTCATCATGCAGCACCAGCTGGACCAACATCTGCACCCCTGCACCCACCCCTCCAACAACTGCCAACATACAGACCACCCCCGCCGACACGGACAGACCAAGGACCACCGCTGACAACAGCACAGGGTCCCAGGCCCACCGTGGAGCAACGGATGACAACACCACCCCCAAGTGGGCCTCGGGTCACCTGTGCGTGCCACTGCAGGTCCTGCACGTGTCGCCAGGGGTGGTGGGAGGGGTGGTAGACATAGGTCGCTGCTTGCAGAGGGGTCTGGACTGCATGATGACCCACAACTGGCACGCATCGCTGATGCGTACCAGGATAGCACCGGAGAGGTCAGACAGGTATTGGGGATCCTCAAGGACATACAACAGCAGCAGGCTGCCCATCATGCCCGCTTGGACTCCCACATGGCCCGTGTGGAGACACACATGGCCCGTGTGGAGACACACATGTCGGGCATGGAGTCCAAGTGGGATACATTGCAAGAACTCACAGCGGTGCATAGGGACATATTGACATGCCTCCGCCAGATTAGCACCAACATGGCCACACCTCCCTGTGTGCCCACAACATCTGGTGCTGCAACAACTGACACCGCCACAGGGAGGGAGGAGGACTCTGGCGGAGAGTCCCCTGCACTGCAGCAGCCTGCACGTGAGGGTCCCCCCCCCAAAGAAGAGGGGTCGTCCGAGGAAGGAAAACTGAGAGGTTGATGGCCACGTACATCCCCCAGGAAGCCAACACCTGTTCCGGAAATTCTCCTTTCTGTGCAAACGTTTCACCCTGTCGAATGCAACACTACTTTCCCACATGACATGGGGAGTTCAAGTTGGACTAATGTATCATATGACTGTGGACTTCACTCAGGACATTTCTGCTACCAAGACTTCCAACTCATCTGGGAACTTTGGATCACAATCACAATGTACAGCACCCACCATCCTGTGCACTATACACACACACATTTCTGTAAATAAAATCACTAGTACACCATACTTGCCACTGTTGTTATTCAAATGTGGATACTGTTATGGTGATGATGTTCTGCTAAATTACACTGTGTATGCTAACTGCTACAGCAAGTACAACACCGTTGTGTGAGTCATGGTGACGTGACACATATGAGGGAGACACACCACTAGGGCTACACAACACAGACACCAGGGCCATCGGACTCATCGCCCACAGTGATGTTGCCAGGAAATACAGTGGAATGCACAGACACCACACCTATTCAGAGTCTGTGTCAACTAGCCCACAGGTGCAGTAAGCAAATGTCAGTCAGATGTGTGACCACAGACAACGCACATCCCAAAGTGAAGCACTGGTTGATTACACATTTCTAACATGTTGTTACCACTACAAATGCAAGTTAATCCCACGTGGCAGTGGCCACACAGTCAACAAGTGCAGAAGATATGAAGTCCAGGGGTGTGTGGCACATCACCTGTAGGGAAACGAATGCTGCCACCCTGAAAGCTGAATCATGGTGTTGGGGGATCCAAGTTGACCAAACAACTCTGTAAGCACCCTGTGAAGGACAGACATGACACACAGTCAAAACCACTGAAGAACAGGACAGAACTGCAATACTCATGCCCTAAACATGTCACAAGATACCTACACAAAAGCACGTTTCCATGTCAACACTGTTGGGGAGTACAGACTACCTGTAAGGACACATCGCTGCACGCATCCAGTCAAGTGGCAGATGGCCACACTAAAACAGCACCAGGGCACCACCCACACATATCATGCAAACTCACATCATTCACATTGCATCTCCCTGGATACTCACATTCAGCTGAAGAAGTTGGTGATGAGCTGTGTGCGGACATCACCAGCATCATCATCATCATCACTGGCATCGTGGTCCAGGCCAGGATCCTCCACAGGTGGCGGACGTTGGTCATCGTCATCCAGGATGAGAGGCAACTCCTTCCGCACTGCCAGGTTGTGGAGCATGCAGCAAACGATGACAATCTTGCACACCTTTTCTGGGGCATATGGGAGGGCCCCTCCTGTCTTGTCCAGGCAGCGGAAGCGGCTCTTCAGGAGACCAAAGGTCCGCTCGATCACTCTCCTGGTCCGACCATGTGCCTCATTGTAGCGCATCTGGGCTGGTGTCACAGGGTTCCTGAGGGGTGTCAGCAACCACGGCATGTTGGGGTATCCGGAGTCACCTACAGACAGACAATTGCGCATTAGCTGAGTTCAAAAAGTGGGCGGAATACAACATAGCAGAACACACACAATGGTACAAAGTCGGTACACACCGACAAGCCAGGCACGCTGGTTCGGCATCTGTGACATCATCCTCGGGATGCGACTACTCCTCATCACGTAGGCATCATGAGCAGAACCGGGGAAACGGGCACACACATGTGTGATGGTCATATCTGCAAGACATACCACCAGCGCATTGATCGAATGGTAGTGTTTGCGGTTACGGTAGGCCTGCTCATGTGCCTGTGGTGGTACCAAAGCCACATGTGTCCCATCAATGGAGCCAATTACATGTGGCATCCTCCCCAGGGCATAAAAGTCACTCTTAACGTCAGTGAGTTGTCGACGTTTGGGGAAATAGATGAACTGGTTCAGGTTCCTCAACATAGCCACCAAAACATCGCGTAGCACACGGCTGAACATAGTCTGTGACATCCCACCATCAGTCGCCACAGTGTGTTGGAAGGTACCGGTGGCAAAGAAGTGTAGGGCTGCCATTACCTTCACCTTGGGTGTCAGCGCCGTAGGGTACGGCCGGCCCGGTTGCAGATGTGGTGCCAAGCGCACTGCCAAATCCTCAATCAGCTGCCTGGTGAAGCGGTACCATCGGATGCTGTCACGTTCCACCATCGTTGCCAGGTCAGCAAATGGTCTATGGACAGCTGGAGCCCTGCAGTGCATAGGATGAAGAAAGAAAGATTGTCAGTCACCCCACAGATGTGCCTTTTCACATGATACATCATTACGAGACACAAGTACTTGATGTGTGTGCCGTTCTGTTCGGACATAACTCGCACCTACATGGCCATCATCTAAGTTCTCAGTACAACATGTGTGCACAACAGGTACCAGGTTGTGCTATGGGAAACCATTAGGCTGTATCAAAGTACCCATTTACTGCTGTCACGTTCCACTCACACACCACAGTGACATGTCTGGACAAATGCGCCACAGGCATCACAGCACATTGACAGGTAGATTCCCAGGGACCCTGTCTTGCCACATGGACACTGGCATGACATGGCGTATCATGTACACGTCAGAAAAACAAACATGACTCCCACAGGTAGTGGCCCCTGTTGCCTCCGCAGGACAGACATGGACGTCAGTGACACACACACGCACAACATCAAAGTCCATGCACAAACAACGTTGCTGTGGAGACTGTCTCCCATCGTGCACATGGAATCAGAGACATCGGAAACACAACATGCACACAGACTGTGGAGGGACATCACTATTGTGGCAATGGGTCATCCTGTTACGTACATGCCTTCCCCCATGGGACCCTGGGGGTATGCGACATGTCACAAACATACACAACCTGGAAATGTGACCATGCCACATGCTCTGAAATGAACTGTTGCACATCACAGTGGTCATGTACACAACACACAAAGGACCCTGTCCCCATGAACACATGCACAGCCTGGGTGTGGATGCCCACCAGTGCCACCACAGAAACCACATGTCAACCCCCATACACAGAAAAGGTAATGCAGCCTTACATGCCTTAGGAAACAGTGTGGAGTGGGTGTGGTGTTGTAGGTGTGCCCCTGGGTCTCTGGCAGGTATATGTGGCTGGCATATGTTCACCAGTGACAAGCATGGTGACATATGCGACTGACCTGTACAGGTACGCATTGTACAGCAATGGACCGATCGGTGTGCCCGGCCGGCCCATTGCATATGATGTGTGCGGGTACGCGTTGTACCCTGAAATACGCGTTGTACAGCAATGGACCGATCGGTGTGCCCGGCCAGCCCATTGCATGTGATGTGTGCGGGTACGCGTTGTACCCCGAAATACGCGTTGTACAGCAATGGACCGATTGGTGTGCCCGGCCGGCCCAATGCATGTGTTGTGTGCGGGTACGCGTTGTACAGCAATGGACCGATCGGTGTGCCCGGCCGGCCCAATGCATGTGTTGTGTGTGGGTACGTGTTGTACCCCGAAATACGTGTTGTACAGCAATGGACCGATCGGTGTGCACGCATTGGCTGGGGCCTGGCATGGCAACGGACGCGTTTTCGTGGCTCCAACGAGTCTGATGCAGTGAATTCAGTTTGCCAGCCACAACAATGTTGCAAAATCATGGATGTCATGAATTTGAAGATTTGAAGGATGCTGTGGGCGTGTATTAGTGCTGCTATTCCATGGATTGGTCAGATTCAGAAGATGCAAACGACTTGGACCAATCACTTTGGACACATGGGACAGTATCTGCCTCTGCAGCACACATATAATGCTGGCTGTTCCCCTGAGAGCTCACTTGCCTGCACTACATGCTCCAGGACGACATCTGCCAACAACACTGCTGCTGTCTCTGCATCCTCTGGCTACTGCAATGGCACGTACTGTGGATAGAGCCTCAGCCTTCAGCCTTGAGGAGAACCAGGCCCTGCTGGACAGCCTCCTTCCACAGTACAGCAAGCTGTATGGGAAACCAGGGGAGCAGGTGAGTGTGCTGTCCACTGCCTTACCAATTGTGCATGTTGTCTGACTAGCAGGACTTACAGTGTGCACACCACTGGCTAGCATGCTCACTGAGTAGTTGTCACACCCCAAAGTGTGTAGTTACATGCACTGAACAGGTACAGTGCAGTAACAGTGCATTCCAAAAAGGTTTACTCCCCATGCAATGACACCATGTAGTGACTGCTGGCAAACTGTTCATAGCCATTGTTGCACTGCCTATGTACATCATATGCCCCTGTGATTGAGACATGTATATCCAACTGTGTGATGCACGGATATGTTGCATGTGTAGTAATGGCCTTTTTCACTTTGTCATCCTCACAGGTCGATGCCCACCAGAAGCAGGAAATCTGGCTGACCATCGCCCGGGAAGTAAGATCCGTGGGGGTCTACAGGCGCAGGATCCGCAACTGCCAGAAGAGGTGGCAGGACCTTCGTGGCTGGACCCGGAGGATCGCAAGGGTCCAGCTGAAGCTGTCGCCTCCTCGCAGGAGGGGCGGACACTGGACCCTGACCCCCACATGCTCCGGATCCTGGCGGTGGTCTTCCCTGACCTGGATGGGCAGCTGAAGGCCAGACAGCAGCAAGGAGGGGGTGAGTCCATGACTGCACTGTGCACTTAGTCTGACATGCTATGTGCCCTCTTCTGGCCTGGTTAAACTTACACAGTACATCAGTCATGTGGTCCAGGACCCATGTCCCTCATTTGTGACATGCCCACTTCTCCTCTGATACGCATATGTGTGGCCCTTACAGTCAGGAAATTGTGTCACTTGGGGACTGTGTCATTGCATTTAGCTTCGCTCAAGGTGGGGGACAGCATTTGTTCCCATGACTATGTTGTGGGATTCATGTGTGGGTCAATTGCTTACACAATGCCTAAGTTCTGACATGTAATCTGGGTGTAACTTTGATATGTGGTCCACTTGCTGATCTGAATCACCACATGTCCCTGGGGAATTTGGCACATACCCATGCTGCTGGTGGGAACAATGTTTGGGCCTCAGGAGTATGTGTATCAAGTGTGTCACACGTGCTTAGCCACATGCCTACTGTCTAGGACTCATTCCTCTTACAGGTGGAGCTGGACAGTCATGCCTACTCCAGGGCAAACAATACACTCTGTACTCCCACTCCCGTGTACCATCTGGCATGTTGTGATCAGTGAAATGTTCCCTCAGGTGTCTGCCTCTGTGTCATTGTGCTGTGTCCTCGTTGTCAGGACTACTGGTATGTTTATTGGTTAGGGCTCAGCATGCCAGCGGAGATGTGACCATGATAGACGATACTTCTGTGATTTTTAGGTGTCTGATCACTTGACTGTGCACACAGGTGTATGCGACTGTGACTTTCAGGCAGCTGTTTCTCATTCACAGCACACTGTGAGGTGCTCATGTTCAGAGAGTTGTGTTTCATGTCCCCCATATGTCTAATTGGTATGACGTGGACAAGTAGTAGTACTGATGATGTGGTTTTTGGGGGATGGACATGTGCACTTGTCAGTTACATAACTTGCATTCCCCATGTCCTAGGATTGTGACACAGTGCAGACTGTTGTTGGCTGGCTGCCATGCCCATGTGACTGGAGACAGTGATGTATGACTTTGCACGCATGCCTGTGTCATGGCATTAAACTTCCTAAGAGTGATCCTGCAGGGGAGTGACATGTGCAACATGCACCCCATTGTGGCATTGACTATCCGGACATGGGTGCATCATGGTGTGTGGTGCTGGTATGCATCACATGCATTTCTATTTAGACTCTGGCCATCCCTTCATCCGGACACCTGAACTGACTTAGTGGCAAGAGATGTGTTGTGTGCATGTTCACATACTTCACCGTGTTCCCTGCAATGTCCAACAACTGTGTAGGTGGTGCATGTGTCCACACTGGGGTCTTACCATCAGACAGGCACCAGACAGATGGGTGCAAGGGCAGGAGGGGTGTGAGTCCCATGGTTGACCATCAGACTGACAATTGGCTTCCACAAATCTGTGTGAGGACTTTAGGCAATGTTAAACTAAGGATGCCTGGGCTGGCTCTGTGATGTGTTGTACTTACTGTGGTGTGTGCGGTCAGTGCAGGTGACTGATGTTTGTCTGTTTCCCTAATTGTTTGCAGATACATCCACGGACACAGGAGGGGACAGCTCCACGGACCAGGAGGAGCAGCGGAGCCAGACTGGGTCAGCGTCCGACGAGTGGTCAGAGGGACCCAGTGGCACAGAGGGCGAGGGGAGCCACACCGAGGAGTCCTCAGCACCATCCACCTCAGCTGAGGACCACAGCAGCTCGGAGGATGACTCCCTTGTGGAGGCGGGTGTCAGCAGCCACCAAAGTCAAGCTAGTCTGTCTGGCCCCGCCACCACCACCACCACCGCCCTCCCATTGGCTCCCATTCCTGAGGTCTGTGGAGGCTCCCGTGCTCGGGAGCATGTCACCTTCATGCCAGGCACCGCACCCCCTGCCCCTGTGTCCCCTGCTGTCCTGAGTGAGGAGTCTGTGTACCTCCTTCGGCAGCTCCATGTAGGGCAGACAGCAATGCTGACTGTCCTCCATGCACACACCACTCTGTTGACACAGCTGGTGTCGTTCATGGAGGGCATCTCAACGGGTATGTCTGCCCTACAGAGGAGCAATAGGTCCATGGACTCCTCCCTGACGGCAGCAGTATCCCTCCTCCAACAGTCCATCACCCCTCCCACCTCTGCCCCATCCACACTTCCTGCCACCCTACCTGTCCAAAGCACATGCACACCTGCACAATCACCCAAACACACAGACACGAGCAGCACAGACACACCCAAGAGAAAGACAAGACGTGCACACAAGCATCCTCAGGGGACTGATACCACACACACAGGGGATGGGGAACACACACACACACAGGGATCCACAGTCATCCACAGTCACTCCGCATTCCTCCAAATCCTCTCCCTCCAAGACCCCTTCCCTTGCCTCACCTGCTACCCCACCTACACAGCAGCTCTTCCTGTGTGACCTCGGCCTCTTCCCCTCCAAACCTGCTGATCCAGCATACCGGGGGAAGAGGAAGTCCACCCACACAGAGGGGAGTGCCCCTCGCCCCCGGACACCTTCCCCCAGGCGCAGGCAGACACAGGACCCCATTAGAAAGTCCCCCCGGACCAGGAAGAGCAAGACCCCACCACCACCACCACGCAGCTCCACCACCCAGTCTCTCTCCTCCATCCCCCAGGCCACCACTCCACAGGTTCCCCCACCACACCCTGCCCCAGGTTCCCCCACACACCGATACTGCATCCCCAGACTGCTTAGGCCCTCCCCCCCTGCCACTTGCTCTTCCACACCCAACCCAGACGCTCTGCCTGTTAGTGGCACTGTTGTGGAGACCGGGTCCCCCCCCTCTGTCCTGCCCACCTCATCTGCCCACCCTTCCACTCCCTTGGAGTTATGCACTGCAGTGGAGTCCACAACCACCCTGTCTGACTTGGGCACTTCAGTGGGGACCCAGTCCACTACATCAGACCATCCCACTGCAGTGGTTGCAGCACCCACACTGTGAGAAGTTGGCCTGGTATATGCTGTTCACTAATTAAAGTGGACACCTTGCACCAGAACAATTCGACTCTTATGGTAGATAGGTTTAAGACAACCTTTATAGAAAGCTATCCTAGTGGTAGCTGTGGAGAGCAGCCTTCAGGCTAAGTCTTGAAGGAATGTAAAGCAGCTTGTTTTACCACACAATCTCTTGAATCACCAAATGAAAAGACACCACACAGGTATATATCCAATATATATGTATTTATTAATAAACACTCTCTACTAATCTCTTTATGAGATTAGAGGTCAGGAACATATGTACAAGTCAAATATTATCAAAATAAGTTTAGCACAATCGAATATCACAATCTTAGTTTGCTAGACCTAGGTCTAGGGCATCTAGAATCGAGGGACCCCCAAGAACCACCCCAGGTAGTTGTAGGAGACCCACAGGGGACGGACGCAGTGTCCTGGCACCGGTGCGAGTCCTGTACGAGTCTATGCGCACAGACGCGATTGAGATTTCAATGTTAAAGGTCCCTTGCGTGTTCGAGGCGAACACCGATCGGACTCAGTACGAGTCGAAGGATACAGTTCTAGATAGTGTTACAAAGGAGATGGACTCGGTGTGTCTAACACAGACGCGAACCCTGTACGAGTCAGCGCAATTGTCGCACTTAGAAAATTAGAGTTTTAGGTCACTTCGAGGGAAGCTACAAGCAAGTCACTTACAGGGTAAGTAGTTCTAGGGCCCACACCCACAGGAGCACCGTAGTGCTGAAGTTACCTCACCCAGGGGAGCCGGGTGCATAGGTGTTCTTTGGTGTCGGGTCGCGGCGTCGTTTTCAATGGGAGCCAGTGAAGACTTGCTGCTTGCACGACAGGAGAAGTGTCCGGAGGAATCCAAGCCTGGATTCGGAAGATGGAAGACCTGAAAGCAGAGGGGACAGTGTTCAAAGTCACTTGACAGTGACTCGGGGCAAGGAAGATGGATGCCCACCGTCGTTGCAAGATTCAGGTCGTTCGCAGTTGCGTTGACTCTTCAGCCACGAGGTCCAGGAGGCGTCGACAACGACCAGGAGCTGGATTCGGCGTGTCCCACGATGTTTGCAGCTTACTGAGGTGTCGGCGACTCGATTGGAGCCAAAAAGCCTTGGTAACAGCAAGTCTTGGGGAAAGTGCGAAGACACAATGGCGCAGACCAGCAAGGTCTGTGGGTCTCACCCAGCAAGGGTAAGTCAGGGCAGGCCTGGAGCAACCAGAGGAGCCCTTTGGTTTCTTTAGAAAGTCTTCTGGGGACCCACAACCCGGCTGGCAAGGGATCACGAAGACACCTTGGGAGGATTCGCTCACAGGGGCCCACGGTCACTCGAGACATGGTAGGCCTCTGATCTTCGGAGGGATTCCTGCTGGAGGCTAGGACCACACGTGGTCCAAAGCACAAGTTCATGGAACTTTGTGAAGGGGTTGCACTTGACAATAGTGCACGGTACACAGGGGTCGCGGTTCCTCGTCACTCTTGGGGTCCACTGGCCTCAGCTTCGCTGGGGACTCACGATGGCCTTTGAGAAGTCAGGAAATCCACTTCTTGGGCTGCAGGGACTTCGGACTCCGGCGGGAGCGGCGTAGTTTGCAACCGTCGTTTGTAGTTTTTGGTGCCTGCCAAGCAGGGGAGTCACTCCTTGACTCCAAGGGAGATTCTTCAGTCTTCCAAAGGTAGTGGAACGTCGAAGGTCCAGGATTCTTCTTCAGCGCATCATCCAGGGAAAATCTAGGGTGCAATGCACAGGTTCCCCCTCTTATACTAAAAGAAAGGGAGGGACTAGCTCTATGACCCTACCTATGGGAGGGTCAGGGGAGTGGGTGGCTACACCCACTTCCCTTTGTCCAGTTTCATGCCAGAGCAGGGGCAGGTAGCCACTGAGCCGGTTTGAACTGGCATATGCACAGAGAAGCCTTCTGCTCCCCCAGTGCAGGACTTCAAAGCACTCTAAGAGTGCACCCACCCAGCCCCAATACACTAAACCCTGACTGGGAGGTGGTCACACCCCCTTGGGACAGGATATCTATTGTTGGGCTTCCTCCACTGTGAGTGTTGGTCATCAGCAGGAGGGCAGCCCAGTGTCTGTGACTGGTGGCATCCATTTTGTGATGCCAGGGCTCTGCAGGATTCTACCACGTTTCCACAGCAGGTACATGTCTATCCCTCTAGAAGGGTGGAATGCTACCCCCGCCGCCAGGACTGGCGGGGGGGTAGTATTCCAAGATGTTTGACACCAAACACGACATGTTTCGATGCAGCCATTCCAAAGTTAGCATTCTACCGCAAGGATATAATGCACTTTAAAAGTATATGGTTTAACCGCATCCACAAACAGCACCAGAGAATGGACTCTGAGAGCTGCAGAGGGGCCCTGCTCAGGCAGAGGAACCCCCTCACATAGAAGCCAAGCACCCTGCCCTCAGAATTGATAGGGCCTGCCTTAGGGGTGACTGATAGGTTTATATGTGTGTGTAGGAGAGATATAGGGAACCTATATCTCAGTGAGGAGTTATAGCACCACCCCACCCAGGCTGCAGTAGCAGGCCTGTGGTGTCAGATTTAGTCTGCTTCCCAGGGGTGGCATAATACATGCTGCAGCCCCTGGTAGGTCTGTGAAGTACCTATGCCCTTGGTACCTAAGGTACCATATACTAGGGACTCATAAGGTACCACAGTATCCAATGACTAGTGCACCTAGAGTGCACTCCAAGTCGTTTAGAGAGAACAGAGAGGCTGGGGCCCTGATTAGCAGGGTCCCAGCCAGACTATAGCCAGAAACCAGTGTAAACATCAGAAAAAAAAGTGGGGACAACATAAGAGGCAGATCCTACTCTCCTACACACCCCCCCCCCAAACGCAGGGACACTAAACTAACCTTGACCAGTTGAGTCTTCGTGTTCAAAGTGGAAATACCTTGAGAGTCCATCTGCATTGGCATGTTGGGTCCCAGGTCTATGTTCCACTGTATAGTCCATCCCCTGTAGAGAAATGGACCACCTCAAAAGTTTTGGGTTTTCACCTTTCATCTGTTTAAGCCATAGGAGGGGCTTGTGGTCAGTCTGAACTATGAAGTGAGTGCCAAGCAAGTATGGCCTCAGCTTCTTCAGGGCCCACACCACAGCAAAGGCCTCCCTCTCTATAGCTGACCAACGTTTCTCTCTAGGGGTCAGCCTTCTGCTAATAAAAGCTACTGGCTGGTCTTGACCTTCATCATTCAGTTGAGACAGTACAGCTCCCACACCCAGCTCAGAAGCATCTGTTTGGACAATGAACTTTTTGGTGTAGTCTGGACTCTGTAAGATGGGGGCAGTGCACATGGCCTGCTTTAGGTCTTCAAATGCCTTTTGACAGCTAGCTGTCCACTGAACCTTTTTGGCATTTTCTTTGAGGTCAGATCATTCAAGGGGGTCACTATAGATCCATATCCCTTGACAAACCTCCTATAGTACCCAGTCAGGCCTAAGAAGGCTCTCACCTGTGTCTGGGTGGTTGGAGCAACCCATTCCATTATGGTTTGGATTTTGCTCTGTAAAGGCTGAACCTGGCCTCCACCTACAAGGTGGCCCAGGTATACAACCTGACTCTGCCCTATCTGGCACTTAGTGGCCTTGATAGTGAGGCCTGCTTTCTGCAGGGCCTCCAAAACATTCCTGAGGGGGACCAGGTGATCCTGCCAGGAGGAACTAAAGACAGCAATATCATCTAGATAAGCTGAGCAATATGTTTCCATCCCTGTCAGAACTTTATTCACCAACCTCTGAAAAGTGGCAGGTGCATTTTTCAATACAAAGGGCATCACCACGAAGTGGTAGTGCCCACCAGGGGTCGAAAATGCTGTTTTGGCTTTTGCATCATCAGCTAACCTGATCTGCCAGTAGCCAGCTGTCAGGTCAAACGTGCTCAGATACTTGGCTGAGGCCAAAGTATCAATCAGCTCATCTGCCTTTGGTATGGGATAGGCATCAGTCCTGGTGACTGCATTGAGGCCTCTGTAGTCTACACAAAACCTCATTTCTTTCTTACCACCCTGGGTATGAGGCTTGGGTACCAGGACTACTGGGCTAGCCCAAGGGCTATCTGAAGGCTCAATTACACCTAGCTCCAACATTTTCTGGACTTCAGTCCTGATACAGTCCCTGACATGGTCAGATTGCCTGTAGATTTTATTCTTGACAGGCAGACTGTCTCCAGTGTCCACCTCATGGGTGCACCAGGAAGTCTGACTAGGGGTCAGGCTAAACATATGTCTATACTGTTGCAGAACTTGTCTGCACTCAGTTTGTTGATGGTCAGTGAGGCTGCTTGACAAAGCAACACCATCTACTGACCCATCATCAGGGTTCTGAGAGAGCAGGTCAGGGAGAGGGTCACTCTCCTCCTCCTGGTCCTCATCAGTTGCCATGAGCAAGCCCATGTCAGCCCTGTCAACATATGGCTTTAATCTGTTGACGTGGAGCACCCTCAGGGGGCTCCTGGGAGTTCCAAGATTCACCAGGTAGGTGACTTCTCCCTTTTGTTCAACTATTGTATGGGGGCCACTCCACTTGTCCTGGAGGGCTGCTGGGGCCACAGGCTCCAACACTCACACTTTCTGTCCTGGCTGGTATACAGTCAATACAGCCTTTTGGTCATGCCAAGCTTTTTGTAATTCTTGGCTGGCCTCCAGGTTTTTGGTTGCCTTTTTCATGTACTCA
The DNA here is from genome assembly GCA_963921515.1 of Calotriton arnoldi. Taxonomy (NCBI): domain Eukaryota; kingdom Metazoa; phylum Chordata; class Amphibia; order Caudata; family Salamandridae; genus Calotriton; species Calotriton arnoldi. The sequence goes on along the minus strand of CAWUFW010012376.1, from coordinate 48,498 downwards.
GCCATCCGGGAGCGGAGACCAAGTACATAGTCCATCACATCTTGTTTGGGGGGCTTGAGAGGTAACTCCCAGCCCTCTTTTACCAAACACAGTGGACCTCTCACAGGATGCCCAAACAGAAGCTCAAATCGGCTGTAACCAACCCCCTTCTGTGGAACCTCTCTGTATGCAAACAACAGGCAAGGAAGAAGAAGGTCTCATTTCCGCCTAAGCTTCTCTGGGAGTCCTTTAATCATTCCTTTCAAGGTTTTGTTGAAGCGTTCAACTAAACCATTGCATTGTGGGTGATAGGGGTGGTGAACTTATAAGTTACACCACACTCCTTCCACATTGCTTTCAGATATCCTGACATGAAGTTGGTACTTGGTACCTCTGTCAGAAATGACCTCCTTTGGAAAACCCACTCTGGAGAAAACTCCAATGAGGGCTCTTGCCACCACAGGGGCTGTGGTGGTCCTCAGAGAATTGCTTCTGGGTACCTGGTGGCATGATCCACTACCACCAGGATAAACCTGTGCCCAGATGCAGTTTGAGGGTCAAGGGGACCAACAATGTCAATCCCTACCCTTTCAAAGGGTACCCCCACCACAGGTAGTGGTATCAGGGGGCCTTTGTTGTGCCACCTGCCTTACCACTGGCTTGGCATGTGACACAGGAGCGACAAAACTCCTTTGTGTCCTCTGACATATGTGGCCAATGAAAATGTGGAACAAGCCTGTCCCAGGTCTTGTTTTGGCCCAAGTGTCCTGATAAAGGGATGTCATGTGCTAGGGTCAAGAGGAACCCCCTAAACTTCTGAGGTATTACCATCCTCCTGGTGGCTCCAGGGGCTGGATCTCTACCCTCAGAATATAGGAGTCCCTCATCCCAATAAACTTTATGGGACCCACTAGCACTCCCAGCAGCCTCAGCAGCAGCCTGCTGTCTGAGGGGGTTCAAGAGAGGGGCAGCACTGTTGCTCCTTACTCAGATCTTCCCTAGAAGGGCCCCCTGCCCCCAAGAACTCAACCTGATCAGGCTCAAGTCCCTCTGGGGCAGTTCCTTCTTCAGGATCTGCTTCACCTCCCCCTGGGGGTGAATCTGTGATCTGAGACAGAGGGGAAGGCACTGCCTTTACCCTACTGCTCCTCCTCTTGGGAAGCATCTGGTCCATTGTTCCAGGATCCAGAGCTGGTTCAGTGTCATGCATTCTTGCTTGTGACCTGGTCACAGCAAATACCTCTGCAGGGATGCCCAACATCTCAGCATGAGTCCATAACTCTACTTCAGACCAGGCTGAAGTCTCTAGATCATTGCCCAATAGACATTCGACAGGGAGGTCTGCACTGACTACAACCTTCTTGAGGCCAGTTACCCCTCCCCAGGAGAAATTCACAACTGCCAGACTATGGTTGGTCTTGACATTGCTTGCATTGGTCACCTGGTACATTTCGCCCAGGATGATCTGTCCAGGGTCCACAAGATCCTCTGCCACCATGGTGACACTAGCACCTGTGTCCCTAAATGCCAAAGCCTGTTTGCCATTTATTACAGGCTGCTGTTTGTATTTGCCCAGATTACTGGGGCTTACTAGGAAGGACATATTAAGGTCTCCCTCACAAATCAGCATTGCCTGAAGTGGGCACTCTGACTAGGTCAGAGTCCACTTCAGAACCCAGGGTCAACCCTACTACACCCTTATTCTGTGTACCACCTCCACCAGTAGCTGAGCTAGGGGGAACAGTTGCCTTAGGGGCAGGAGTGGTGGTGGTTTGGTCTTTGGACTTGTTACAATCAGAAGTCCAGTGCCCTTTCTGTTTACAGAATTTGCACCAGGGCTTCTTTTGGCCTTTTCCCTTGTTGGATTGTGACTCCCCACCAGATGCAGATTTTTGGGGCCCTTGTGAAGACTTCTGGTCTTTTGACTTATCCCCACCTTTCTCAGAGCCCTTAGGATCTTGCTTCTTAGTGTCACCCCCTTGGTTCTGGGGTTTCTGCCTCACCCTGGTTCTGACCCATTTGTCTGCCTTCTTTCCCAATTCTTGGGGAGAGGTCAGATCTGAGTCCACCAGGTATTGATGCAACAACTGGTTCTGGCAATTATTAAGGATCTGTTCTCTCATCATCAGATTATACAATCCCTTGAAATCAGTAACCCTACTGCCAACCAGCCAACCCTCCAGAGCCTTGGTTGCACAATCAACAAAGTCAGTCCAGTCCTGAGTCTGTGCCTTCTGGGTGTCTCTGAACTTCAACCTGTACTGTTCAGTGGTTAAGCCAAACCCATCTATCAGTGCACTCTTCAGGACTTCATAATCATCAGCATCCTCTTCTCTAACAGTGAGGAGCTTGTCTCTACCTTTGTCTGAAAAGGAGAGCCACAAGATTGCGGCCACTGCTATTGGGGGACGTGCTGTACTCTACAGGCCCTCTCCATAGCAGTTATCCACTTGTGGATATCATCCCCACTCTGGTAGGGAGGAACAACCTTGCTCAGGTTCCTATGATCTGGAATAGATTCTCTGCCTCTAGGGACACTGTTGCTGCCACCAAGGGGTTCTAACCCCTCTCTTCTGGAAGCTTTCTGGATCTCCAGGGCTTCTCTATCCAGTGCCAACTGCTTGGTTCTGAGGGCAACTCTTGCTTCCTCATACTGCAGCAGTTTTCACATTCTTTCAGAGGAGGTCTCTCTTATGGGAAAGTATGAGTTCCTCTGGTGGACAAATTCTCTGCCAGAGTGATAAGAGTGGTCAGATTCCCTGGAAGGGGACCTATGCCTCTCCTCCACTCTGTCAGCTCTCTTAGGGAGAATTCCTCTGTCCTTTTCAGGCCCCTTGAGGCCTGGCCCTTCAATCACAGAGTCCTGGTCATTCTGATTTTCATCATCTGACCCAGATACTGTAATTGACCCACTCACTGATTCAGACCCATTAGCTCCTAGAGCCAATCTAAGAGCATCTGCTGTCAGCAGATCTATCAAGTGTAGGGTTGAGGGACTCTGTCCTAGCCTCAGGTGTCTTTCAACACACATGGCTCTCAAGTCAGAGAAAGCCATGTCCTTATACTGAGGCTGAGTGGATCCACTGGTTCCACCCTTTAAGGACATTCTAGTGTTGTGCAGTGTTGTACTACCTACACTAGTTTGTGGCCTACTGATACTAGCTTGAGCTGTAGAAAGGGTGTGCTATCCCTTGGCACACAGCTCTAAGTTCAGTAGAACTTATTGATACTAAGCTTGACTTTATATGTACCTTAAGTACCTATAGTGGTTTTCAGTTAGTAATTCAAATAGAGATTTTCTGGTAAAACAATAGCAAGCTGGAATCCCACACGCTGCCCACCAATGTGAGAAGTTGGCCTGGTATATGCTGTTCACTAATTAAAGTGGACACCTTGCACCAGAACAATTCGACTCTTATGGTAGATAGGTTTAAGACAACCTTTATAGAAAGCTATCCTAGTGGTAGCTGTGGAGAGCAGCCTTCAGGCTAAGTCTTGAAGGAATGTAAAGCAGCTTGTTTTACCACACAATCTCTTGAATCACCAAATGAAAAGACACCACACAGGTATATATCCAATATATATGTATTTATTAATAAACACTCTCTACTAATCTCTTTATGAGATTAGAGGTCAGGAACATATGTACAAGTCAAATATTATCAAAATAGGTTTAGCACAATCGAATATCACAATCTTAGTTTGCTAGACCTAGGTCTAGGGCATCTAGAATCGAGGGACCCCCAAGAACCACCCCAGGTAGTTGTAGGAGACCCACAGGGGACAGACGCGGTGTCCTGGCACCGGTGCGAGTCCTGTACGAGTCTATGCGCACAGACGCGATTGAGATTTCAATGTTAAAGGTCCCTTGCGTGTTCGAGGCGAACACACCGATCGGTCCTTGTACGAGTCGAAGGACGCGGTTACAGATAGAGTTGCAAGGGAGATGGACGCGCTGTGTCTAACACAGACGCGAACCTTGTGCGAGTCAGTGCAATGGAGATCTCACTGTTACAGGCCCTTTGTGTGTTCGAGGCGAACACCGATCGGACTCAGTACGAGTCGAAGGATACAGTTCTAGATAGTGTTACAAAGGAGATGGACGCGGTGTGTCTAACACAGACGCGAACCTTGTACGAGTCAGCGCAATTGTCGCACTTAGAAAATTAGAGTTTTAGGTCACTTCGAGGGAAGCTACAAGCAAGTCACTTACAGGGTAAGTAGTTCTAGGGCCCACACCCACAGGAGCACCGTAGTGCTGAAGTTACCTCACCCAGGGGAGCCGGGTGCATAGGTGTTCTTTGGTGTCGGGTCGCGGCGTCGTTTTCAATGGGAGCCAGTGAAGACTTGCTGCTTGCGGCGACAGGAGAAGTGTCCGGAGGAATCCAAGCCTGGATTCGGAAGATGGAAGACCTGAAAGCAGAGGGGACAGTGTTCAAAGTCACTTGGCAGTGACTCGGGGCAAGGAAGATGGATGCCCACCGTCGTCGCAAGATTCAGGTAGTTCGCGGTTGCCTTGACTCTTCAGCCACGAGTTCCAGGAGGTGTCGACAATGACCAGGAGCTGGATTCGGCGTGTCCCACAATGTCTGCAGCTTACTGCGGTGTCGGCGACTCGATTGGATCCAACAAGCCTTGGTAACAGCAAGTTTCAGGGAAAGTGCAAAGAGGCAATGGTGCAGACCAGCAAGGTCTGTGGGTCTCACCCAGCGAGGGTAAGTTAGGGCAGGACTGGAGCAACCAGGGGAGCCCTTTGGTTTCTTTAGAAAGTCTTCTGGGGACACACAAGCCGGCTGGCAAGGGATTGCAAAGACACCTCGGGAGGATTCGCTCACAGGGGCCCACGGTCACTCGGGACATGGTAGGCCTCTGATCTTAAGAGGGCTTCCTGCTGGAGGCTAGGACCATAAGTGGTCCAAAGCACAAGTTCGTGGAATGTTGTGAAGGGGTTGCACTTGACAATAGTGCACGGTACCCAGGGGTCATGGTTCCTCATCACTCTTGGGGTCCACTGGCCTCAGCTTCTCAGGGGACTCACGATGGCCTTTAAGAAGTCAGGAAATCCACTTCTTGGGCTGCACGGACTTCGGACTCTGGCGGGAGCGGCATAGTTTGCAACCATCGTTTGTAGTTTTTGGTGCCTGCCAAGCAGGGGAGTCACTCCTTGACTCCAAGGGAGATTCTTCAGTCTTCCAAAGGTAGTGGAACGTCGAAGGTCCAGGATTCTTCTTCAGAGCGTCATCCAGGGAAAATCTAGGGTGCAATGCACAGATTCCCCTCTTATATTAAAAGAAAGGGAGGGACTAGCTCTATGACCCTACCTATGGGAGGGTCAGGGGAGTGGGTGGCTACACCCACTTCCCTTTGTCCAGTTTCGCGCCAGAGCAGGGGCAGGTAGCCCCTGAGCCGGTTTGAACTGGCATATGCACAGAGGAGCCTTCTGCTCCCCCAGTGCAGGACTTCAAAGCACTCTAAGAGTGCACCCACCCAGCCCCAATACACTAATCCCTGTCTGGGAGGTGGTCACACCCCCTTGGGACAGGATATCTATTGTTGGGCTTCCTCCACTGCGAGTGTTGGTCATCAGCAGGAGGGCAGCCCAGTGTCTGTGACTGGTGGCATCCATTTTGTGATGCCAGGGCTCTGCAGGATTCTACCGCATTTCCACAGCAGGTACATGTCTATCCCTCTAGAAGGGTGGAATGCTACCCCCGCCGCCAGGACTGGCGGTGGGGGGTAGTATTCCAAGATGTTTGACACCAAACACGACATGTTTCGATGCAGCCATTCCAAAGTTAGCATTCTACCGCGAGGATATAATGCACTTTAAAAGTATATGGTTTAACCGCATCCACAAACAGCACCAGAGAATGGACTCTGAGAGCTGCAGAGGGGCCCTGCTCAGGCAGAGGCACCCCCTCACATAGAAGCCAAGCACCCTGCCCTCAGGATTGATAGGGCCTGCCTTAGGGGTGACTGATAGGTTTATATCTGTGTGTAGGAGAGATATAGGGAACCTATATCTCAGTGAGGAGTGCTAGCACCACCCCACCCAGGCTGCAGTAGCAGGCCTGTGGTGTCAGATTTAGTCTGCTTCCCAGGGGTGGCATAATACATGCTGCAGCCCCTGGTAGGCCTGTGAAGTACCTATGCCCTTGGTACCTAAGGTACCATATACTAGGGACTCATAAGGTACCACAGTATCCAAACACTAGTGCACCTAGAGTGCACTCCAAATCGTTTAGAGAGAACAGAGAGGCTGGGGCCCTGATTAGCAGGGTCCCAGCCAGACTATAGCCAGAAACCAGTGTAAACATCAGGAAAAAAAGTGGGGGCAACATAAGAGGCAGATCCTACTCTCCTACACTCACCAACTGACTTGTGTAGCACGGTGGTGCTGGCCCCCCCTGAGTCAGACACCTCCACTGCAGTTGCCGGTGACACTCCTGCACCCACCACCCCTTCACTGCCTCACTCTGCCATCCCCTGATCCTGTCCCTGCGGTGCCTGGCCTGCCCCTTGTATGCCCCTCCGAGGGGGATGTCCCCTGTCCGTACCAGTGCAGGCAAGCAATGGGTGACCAGTTGTCACTTGTCACCCTGTTGGGACATGGATTTTGGACTGGCCATTGGCCTTAGTTTCTTTTGGACGTTAACTTTTAATTTTACATTAGCTGAATAAAGCCTCTTGTTGTTTAATTGAGGTGTTTCCTTTGATGTACATGATGTAGATGAGTAGCATCCTGCATTTGCAGTTGTTATAGTGTTCAGATCAGGAAAATGAAGTGTTGCTGTGATGGACTCCATGTGGTCCATTGGATATGTGTCCTGTTCTACTCTGGATCTATGGCATCCTTTGCTGCAGTCTGAGGGTGTAATGTTCAGCATTTGACACAGGGATGTACATTTTGCATTTGTAAAGGAACATCTTTGTCTTACACTGATGCACATCTGGTGGGCTTACCACTGTTCAATGTTCCGATTTCCCTGACTGTGTGCCCATCTCCACTGGACATGCAGTTTTGCACATCAATGTTGAAGGACTCATCTGTGTATACAGTGCAACTGGCTTGACACGTGTTTTGGGTGTATGCAGATGACTGACGTGACACTCCCGTACCCAGGCTGATGTGAGCAGAGCCTTCTGTGTGTTGTAGTTGTTGGCTCACTGACGGAGTGTCCTGCTGACATGTTTGAGTCGTGCACAGACAAGGTTTGGTACAGCGGACCTTCCACAGGAGTGGAGTGCCCTCATGGCAGTGTGTAATCCCGTGACATTGCGTGTGCCCGTGTTGTGTGTTGTGTAAGCATGTCTGTGCGTGTTCCCTTCCCTTTTCCTACACAGGCTGTGTCCCTAGGGATGTTCCTGTTTGTGTTGCTTGCAGAGTTGGTCTGTGTTCATACAGCATCTTGGACCTGGTTTCTCTGTGATGTGGTTGCATGGCAAACTAATGTTCATGAGGTTGTCATCCCATTTTGTCTTTGTTGTCAGGGCTGGGGATGTGGGCAAACGGTGATGGGACACATTCAGGATTCCCCTTGGCACTTGTTGTTTACACAAGTCATGTGAATTTCAGTTTGTGGTAGCTTTCAGTTATTGTGACACGGTGTGTGTGTGACTGCTGCCACTCCTCAGGGTCAGAGCTGCAATGTTGCAAGTTGTGTACGTGTGTTCTTTGTGTGTCACCTTGGCTTCTTCGTAGGTGTGTGACTATGGCCAGGATCCCATTGATTGTGGTGGATTTCACATCATGCCCATGTACGGCGTACTGTGCTGTGTGTCAGACATTGACGAGTCTTGTTGACTGGCCATGTGTGATGGGTATCTGCACCTTAGTTCCCCCCACCACCCCTGGGATTGTCATGGGTGCATGTGCACTGTCACCAGTCCATGTGAGCTTCACTGCTGCACATTGGTGGAGATCAGGGTGTGTGGTGTTGAGTGTGCAAATGTGAGTTGTTGCATGGCTAGACCCCTACCTCCATATTGGCCGTGGCTGGCAGGCCGTGCTGATTGATTGGAGCTTGTGTAGGTGTGATGGTAGTTTGTTGCTCAGGACACATGGCTGTGGTTCACAGTGTGAACGACATCTACCTTTGTCATCACAGTGGGATTGTCATGCAGGCTAGTGTCAGCACAATGTGGGGTCCCTGGGGGTAGTGCTGTGGTGGGTCTGTCTCTTGCTGTTAGTTGCTGTTCCTACAAGCTTGTGTGACATGTGTAATTTGGCCTCCCTCTCAGCTGACGATGCCTGATTGCCCACATAGGGGTATCCGATCCATGAGTAACTTTTGTATGGCACTGTATACACATCTGTGTGACTGGAGTTCAGGCCTCCTCGTGTGTTGTGTGGTTGCCTGGGGACACTGGCACACCCCCCCATCACCTGTTGTATTTGAAATGCAGTGTGAGTCTGTCTGATTGTGTTTGTGCATTTGCACCACTGCATTGGCATTTCTGTAGTGTGCCATTGTCTGTATGTTGTTTGGTGGCTTTCCCCAGCTGTCCCTGGGACTCCTAGGTCATCAGTCAGCACAATGATCATGGTTTGTATGTCCCATTGATGCCATGGTATGGTATTTGTTCACCTGACATCGACAGTCTCCACAGGATGTCTACATTTGTGTGTCCATTGGTGCAGATATGTGGCTCAGCATTATGATGGTCACTTCTGTCATTGTGTTATTTGTGAATATTGACAATGTGGTCCCCCATGGGTGATGTTTGTATGCACATGGCCAAAACGATGTTTCTGTGACACTGCACTGTTTGCCCCGCCAAATCTATGTTGCTATGGGACACAAGCACTACTATGCCACTGATGTGTTTGTTGTTGTGTGACCAGGATTCATCCATACAGTTTGGCTTTCACAGCTTTTACCATGACTACACTTACCTTATGATCACCGTGGTGATGGTGCTTTTGGCCCCATTGCCACACTGTTCAAAAGGTCCATCAGCTATGGACCCCACACTTACCTTTTGGTCACTGTGGTGTTGGGGCTTTAGGCCCCATGGCCACACTGTTCAAGAGGTGCATCAGCTATGGACCCCACACTTACCTTTTGGTCACTGTGGTGATGGGGCTTTAGGCCCCATGGCCACACTGTTCAAGAGGTGCATCAGCTTTGGACCCCACACTTACCTTTTGGTCACTGTGGTGATGGGGCTTTAGGCCCCATGGCCACACTGTTCAAGAGGTGCATCAGCTATGGACCCCACACTTACCTTTTGGTCACTGTGGTGATGGGGCTTTAGGCCCCATGGCCACACTGTTCAAGAGGTGCATCAGCTATGGACCCCACACTTACCTTTTGGTCACTGTGATGATGGGGTGTTCGACCCCATGGCCACAGTGGTCATGGTCTGCTTGCATTGTGGAGGCCACACACATTTATATGTGACACATGTGATAGTGGGTCACATTGTATGTTCAATGTCATGTTCAGTGTTGTAGGCATTTGACACAGACTACAAACACTTGTCATGGTGTTGGGGGGGATGTAATTTTCTGTCATTCCTTATGTGGGAGTATGCTGGTTGTGTCATGCATTACCCGTCCTATGAGTAGGGGTGGTGGTAGTGGCAGGCATCCAGCCCCCTATGGGTGGGGATGGTAGTAGTGACAGGCATCCAGGCCCCCATGAGTAGGGGTGGTGGTAGTGGCAGGCATCCAGGCCCCCATGAGTAGGGGTGGTGGTAGTGGCAGGCATCCAGCCCCCCCTGAGTAGGGGTAGTGGTAGTGGTAGGCATCCATCCCCCTATGGGTGGGGATGGTAGTAGTGACAGGCATCCAGCCCCCCTGAGTAGGGGTGGTGGTAGTGGCAGGCATCCAGCCCCCCCTGAGTAGGGGTGGTGGTAGTGGTAGGCATCCAGCCCCCCCTGAGTAGGGGTGGTGGTAGTGGTAGGCATCCAGCCCCCCCTGAGTAGGGGTGGTGGTAGTGGTAGGCATCCAACCCCCCCTGAGTATGGGTGGTGGTAGTGGTAGGCATCCATCCCCCTATGGGTGGGGATGGTAGTAGTGACAGGCATCCAGGCCCCCATGAGTAGGGGTGGTGGTAGTGGCAGGCATCCAGCCCCCCCTGAGTAGGGGTGGTGGTAGTGGCAGGCATCCAGCCCCCCCTGAGTAGGGGTGGTGGTAGTGGTGGGCATCCAGCCCCCCTCAGTAGGGGTGGTGGTAGTGGCAGGCATCCAGCCCCCCCTGAGTAGGGGTGGTGGTAGTGGTAGGCATCCAGCCCCCTATGGGTGGGGATGGTAGTAGTGACAGGCATCCAGGCCCCCATGAGTAGGGGTGGTGGTAGTGGCAGGCATCCAGCCCCCCCTGAGTAGGGGTGGTGGTAGTGGCAGGCATCCAGGCCCCCATGAGTAGGGGTGGTGGTAGTGGCAGGCATCCAGCCCCCTGAGTAGGGGTGGTGGTAGTGGTAGGCATCCAGCCCCCCTGAGTAGGGGTGGTGGTAGTGGCAGGCATCCAGCCCCCCTGAGTAGGGGTGGTGGTAGTGGTAGGCATCCAGCCCCCCTGAGTAGGGGTGGTGGTAGTGGTAGGCATCCAGCCCCCCTGAGTAGGGGTGGTGGTAGTGGTAGGCATCCATCCCCTATGGGTGGGGATGGTAGTAGTGGTAGGCATCCAGCCCCCTGAGTAGGGGTGGTGGTAGTGGCAGGCATCCAGCCCCCTGAGTAGGGGTGGTGGTAGTGGTAGGCATCCAGCCCCCCCTGAGTAGGGGTGGTGGTAGTGGTAGGCATCCATCCCCCTATGGGTGGGGATGGTAGTAGTGACAGGCATCCAGCCCCCCCTGAGTAGGGGTGGTGGTAGTGGCAGGCATACAGCCCCCCCTGAGTAGGGGTGGTGGTAGTGGTAGGCATCCAGCCCCCCTGAGTATTGGTGGTGGTAGTGGTAGGCATCCATCCCCCTATGGGTGGGGATGGTAGTAGTGACAGGCATCCAGGCGCCCATGAGTAGGGGTGGTGGTAGTGGTAGGCATCCAGCCCTCCCTGAGTAGGGGTGATGGTGGTGGCAGGTATCCAGGCCCCCATGAGTAGGGGTGGTGGTAGTGGCAGGCATCCATCCCCCTATGGGTGGGGATGGTAGTAGTGACAGGCATACAGGCCCCCATGAGTATGGGTGGTGGTAGTGGCAGGCATCCAGCCCCCCCTGAGTAGGGGTGGTGGTAGTGGTGGGCATCCAGCCCCCCCTCAGTAGGGGTGGTGGTAGTGGCAGGCATCCAGCCCCCCCTGAGTAGGGGTGGTGGTAGTGGTAGGCATCCATCCCCCTATGGGTGGGGATGGTAGTAGTGACAGGCATCCAGGCCCCCATGAGTAGGGGTGGTGGTAGTGGCAGGCATCCAGCCCCCCCTGAGTAGTGGTGGTGGTAGTGGCAGGCATCCAGGCCCCCATGAGTATGGGTGGTGGTAGTGGCAGGCATCCAGCCCCCCCTGAGTAGGGGTGGTGGTGGTGGTGGGCATCCAGCCCCCCCTCAGTAGGGTGGAGGTAGTGGCAGGCATCCAGCCCCCCCTGAGTAGGGGTGGTGGTAGTGGTAGGCATCCATCCCCATATGGGTGGGGATGGTAGTAGTGACAGGCATCCAGGCCCCCATGAGTAGGGGTGGTGGTAGTGGCAGGCATCCAGCCCCCCCTGAGTAGGGGTGGTGGTAGTGGCAGGCATCCAGGCCCACATGAGTAGGGGTGGTGGTAGTGGCAGGCATCCAGCCCCCCCTGAGTAGGGGTGGTGGTAGTGGTAGGCATCCAGCCCCCCCTGAGTAGGGGTGGTGGTAGTGGTAGGCATCCATCCCCCTATGGGTGGGGATGGTAGTAGTGACAGGCATCTAGGCCCCCATGAGTAGGGGTGGTGGTAGTGGTAGGCATCCAACCCCCTATGGGTGGGGATGGTAGTAGTGACAGGCATCCAGGCCCCCATGAGTAGGGGTGGTGGTGGTGGTAGGCATCCAGCCCCCCCTGAGTAGGGGTGGTGGTAGTGGTAGGCATCCATCCCCCCCTGAGTAGGGGTGGTGGTAGTGGCAGGCATCCAGCCCCCCCTGAGTAGGGGTGGTGGTAGTGGTAGGCATCCATCCCCCTATGGGTGTGTATGGCATTGGTGATGCCCATCCCACTCCTATGGTTGTGCTGTTGCTAGTGTACGTCATTTGTGCATCCCTATGTGTGTGTGACATATTTTGGGTAAGTGTAGTTTGTTTGTATTGTTGGTGTTTGACTTACCGTCTGCGCCGTACGCGTCCGTACCGGTCCCGGTAATAGATGTAGAGTATAGGTAGGACCTGCGCGATGGGATTCATGGTTGGGTCGTCTCGTTCGGGTTTCTCGTGTCTTCGACTCGTACTCGTCGCTGGCTTGTTCGTCTCGTAGCGGTGGTTCGTCTTGTGGCGGGAAACGGAGCTTATGTGCGGCTCTCCCGGATGCTGAAACGTGCCGGACGTAGCGACTGGTTCGGCGCGTACGGAGCGCGCATCGTACTAGTCCGTCCGGAAGGTGCTCTGTATTTGGTTCCGTGCGACTCGATTCGGCGTTTACGGATCCGGCTCGGGCGGGGAACAGGAGCTGGATTGGGTGAGTACGGCTCGCTCGGGAAATGGGTTGTTATACGCATCGTACTTGTTCGTCAGACGGGTGTACGAATCGGTCGGGAAACACGCATTCGGCTGGGTTTTTTTTCGGACGAATACTGTTAGGTGCCCTACCGGCCGAGATCGGAATCGGCCCCTTAGTGCAAGAGACTTCTGCTGATCATTACGTGTGCTGAATTTTTGCTACACAGAGGGGGATATTCTCAAGAACATGCGATAATCATCGCCAAAATAGGTTAACGCAATTTTTCATATCGCCATCTATCGTGGGAAAATAACTCTGTGTCAACGTCGTATTCTCAACACGGCGGTAACATGCGATAGTTTCCCGATAACGCGTCAAATGTCCACGATAAAATTACCGGGACGGCGATAAAAATCTAAACCCGAACAAAGTTGCGATGGGCCCAACTGCGATAAAAAATTCAGCGATAAGCAGCGCCAGGCCTCCAAGTCCCACAAGTCAGGCGGGAAAAACCACTTTAAAAGCGGCAACAAAAAACACAAACAACTGCGAAGCACCATGGAGGTAGCCGGAGCAAGTACAGAGGACAACCAGAACCCCACAAGCCCCACGGAGGACCAGCCTGGGACCTCGGGGTCAGGGAAGGGCAAGGAGAAGAAGAAGAGGAACCCGCGTTTCAGTACGCAGGAAAACCAGATCCTCATTACGGAGGTGATAGAACACCACCACCAACTGTTTATCACCTCCACTGTGTCATTCGCAACTAAAAATACAATATGGCAGTCTATCTTGGCCATGGTGAATGCAGTCGGAGTGAAGGGAAGTGGACAACTGCAAGAAGCGCTGGACTGATGTGAAGCGCAAAACCAAGCTGAAACTCGCAGCCAACCTGAAAGCAGCAATGCAGACTGGAGGTGGGAGTCCAGCGACACACCAGGAGCTGGATGAGATGGAGGAAATGGTGACCCGAGTCATCATTGGGGAGACAGTGGCAGGAGTTGGGGGACCGGACACTGCACAACATGACCTGAGCCAACAGCAACAGGGTGAGTAACGACCAGGGACTGGGGGGACGGGGGGAGATGGGCACAATGGCACACATGCACAATTAAGTATAGCGCATCTGCGGACAAACCATGCCCAAGAGTCACAACTCCGACCAAGAGCCCAATTTACCCAAGTCTGCAATATCTCAGCACTGTATAAGCACAGAAGTGAAAGGCACACCGCCTGAAAGGGATAAGGGCCAGCCAAATCAGAGCTGAAGGGGCAACATACCCACAATGCAGCACACACACATAAGAATCAGAGCACCTCAACATTGACAACAATGTGGTACAAACTGCAACACTTTCACAACAGAACAGAGGACACAACTGCTGCTGCTTGTGTGTAGAAAATGGCCATTCGCATTTGGCATAGCAGGAAACTGTGAGATGATAATGTACAAGTACAACCTCACATCCCTGATGGTGTAGAAATGTCAACTGTCCCGCATCAAATTGGCATCTCCTCACAAACAGTCACAATGTATATTGTCATGCAGGCTGTTAGTAAACTTGTACAATGCGTGAACATACATGTGAGCACAATGTCAATCTGCATCTCCCCTTCACATTGCAGAGGGAGAATCAACGGTGAGCAGTCAAAATATCGAAAATAAAATATCGACATACACTAATATCGAAGTCACAATATCGAAGGGACAGAATATCGATGTTAAGAATATCGATGGACAGAATATCGACCCTAAGGTAAGTAATATCGAATTTTTTTATATCGATGTAAGTAATATCGAAATTAGTAATATCGAAATCAAATATATCGATGTTACTAATATCGATGTTACTAATATCGATATTTGTATTATTTTTATTTATTTTGTTATGTTTTTAATATGTATGTGTTATATGTGTTTTTGTTAAGTGTTCTACTTGTCTAAAAATATATGTATACAATTTTTATATGTTAATAATGTTTTTTTAAGTTATTGTTTTTTTTGTGTACCGTAGCGGGTTGTGGGTTTATAGGGGAATAGGGTGGGAAGTAATTTAATTATACTAAATTAATTATTAATTTTTAGGAATTATAAATTAATTTTAATTATTTTTTGCGTTTAAGTTCTGTAGCGGGTTGTGGATTTATACGGGAATAGGGTGGGAAGTAATTTAATTGTAATTAAGTTATAATTTATTTTAATTAATTGGTATTGATAATTATATTATTGTTAATTAATTAATAATTGGTAATTAATTTTTATTAATTGATTAATTGATCATTATGTTAAGTGTATTATTTTATTATTGGAGTGTGTTGTGCGTTTATAGGGGAATACTTTTGGAAGTAATTGAAATCTAATTAAGTAATTATTACATTTATTTTTGGGTATTGATAATTAATTTATTGGACATTAATTATTAATTGGTAATTTTTTTTAATTAGAATTTTTGGTTCTAAAAATTAATTTATTGTTGTTTTATCATCAATTGGTAATTAAATATTATTAAATATTATTTATTGATAAATGTAATTAATATATTATGAAGTAATTATTAATTGATAATGTTTAATTATTATTATTTTTGGTATAAAAAAGCATTTAATTGTTCAATATTAGTTAATTGGTAATTAAGTTTTAATAATTTATATGTTTTTTGTTATTAAAAATATGTTATTGTTCAATATTTATTATTTAGTAATTAATATTTATTAATTATTATTTATTGGTATTTATTATTAATTTATTGTTAATACATTTTCTATTGGTAATTATGTTTTTAATAATTATTTATTGGTATTGGTAAATAGTTTACAGTTATTTAATAATTCATTAATTATTTTAAAAAATTATTTTATTTATAAGTATGTTATTTGTAACTTCTACGCTATCCAACACTTTCCCTACTGTTGCACTCTCTGTAGTTGGACTAGTAATTTTTACCCCTACGCTATCCAACACTTTCCCTACTGTTGCACTCTCTGGAGTTGGAATAGTAATTTTTACCCCCACGCTATCCAACACTTTCCCTACTGTTGCACTCACTGGAGTGGAAATAGTAATTTTTACCCTCACGCTATCCAACGCTTTCCCTACTGTTGCACTCCCTGGAGTGGGAATAGTAATTTCTACCCCTACGCTATCCAACACTTTCCCTACTGTTGCACTCTCTGGAGTTGGAATAGTAATTTTTACCCCTACGCTATCCAACACTTTCCCTACTGTTGCACTCACTGGAGTGGGAATATTCATTTTTACCCTCCCGCTATCCAACGCTTTCCCTACTGTTGCACTCCCTGGAGTGGGAATAGTAATTTTTACCCCTACGCTATCCAACACTTTCCCTACTGTTGCACTCACTGGAGTGGGAATAGTAATTTTTACCCTTACGCTATCCAACGCTTTCCCTACGGTTGCACTCACTGCAGTGGGAATATTAATTTTTACCCTCTCGCTATCCAACGTTTTCCCTACTGTTGCGCTACCTGGGTGGGAATAGTAATTTTTACCCCTACGCTATCCAATACTTTCTCTACTGTTGCACTCTCTAGAGTGGGAATAGTAATTTTAACCTCTACGCTATCCAACATTTTTCTTACTGTTGTTTTTTTGGGAGATGAAATAGTAGTTTTATTCCCTCCGCTATTTAATATTTTTTGTATTATTTTAGTTAATGTAGTATCTAATTAATTTTAAAAATATTAAAAGTACATTTAATTTTTTTAATTTGTTATACATAATTATTTAATTTTTATTTATGTTATTGTTTTATGTGTATAGATGTATTTGTAATTTATAATATTTTTTATTAATGTATAATTTATTAAAATAATTATTAAAACTCATTATTAAGTAAGTATATATATTATATATTATATGAACATGTTTAATTAATGTTTTATTAAATTATATATATTACTTATTAATTTTAAACATTATAAAATATTTTTAACTGTTTATTTTTTTATAAGTATTATTTAGTTTATTTTACATATTTTTTTTAACAAAAAAAAAAACGATATTTTTGATAACGATATTTTTGACATCGATATTTTTTTTTCGATATTTTTGTACTTACCATGTTGTAGATAGGATATCGATATTGTTGACATCGATATTCTTGCTCCGATATTTTTGTAGGTCGACTTTTTGACCTTCGATATTTTGTCAGTGATCCAGAATCAACACCTCCTGCAGAGCAGACCCAACAACTCAGCACTGATGATGAAGAGGACCTCCCCAACATCAACACTGATGCCCTCCAACAGCTTATGGACAGCTTCGGCACCCCACCTCCAGTAGCAGGGCAGCCCAGCTGCATCGAGGAGACCCCACCCCCTGCACAGACCACACAGCAGGAAGCACCCACCACCACGGCTGTCTCCCAGGACCCCCACGACCAACACATGGCATTCCAACGCCGTGTGTTAGGGTGCCAGGAGAAGATGGCTGATCAGCTACGGGTGGGGTTCGACCTCATGGCAGCCAAACTAGATGCCATACGTGGGTGTCTAAGTCCCATCAGGGATGACTTACAGTCCCTAACGGACACCCACTGTCCGCTCCATGCTCTCCAACAATCCATGGCTGACATCGCTGGAGTCATGACTCTGAGCCAAGAACAACTGTCTAGTCAGAGTGGCTCCAGCGATGTCAGCCGGGAGTTGGGACACATAAGGAGAATGATGGAAAGCTTGGAGCGGATGCCGGCGGAAAGAATGTTTGCCACGGCTGCACACCAGCGAGATGTAGCTGTGATCCTCCATGCCCTCCAGATCCTCGTCATGGCATTGCCGCCACAAGGCCTGGCGCGGATGAATGCTGCTGCTACTACTCCATCCACATCTCCGCCCCCTGAAGTGTCAGTGCCACACAGTACGGCAGACATTCCACCTCCGGCCCCTGATGTGTCAGTGCCATACAGTGATGCAGACTAAACACCACCACCCACATGTGAGGCACCTGACACATCAGAGGACGAAGATGATGATGAATCTGGCTTTGTGGTAAGAATGAAGTGGTAGCATTCATCTCCGCCATATGGCCTGTTTCAGCTTGGTTCTGCCCTCTGCATCATGCCCTGGAATAACACCATACACTGTCCCCGGATACACTCAGCGACACTCACCTTGGACCTCGACATGGACTGCCATATTTTGTTTGGTTACCAATGACACAGCAATCACACTGCGGACTGAAGTCTTCCTCTTCCGATGAACTTGTCAATCCCTAAAGGACTCTGGCTGGCCCTCCACAGGGCAACAATGTAAAGTTGGGTTTGCATGGCCCTGTACTGGTCCAGCTTCAACACTCCACTGAATGCGAATAAAACATTCTAATTCACACAGATGTGTCATGGCTATGATCAATCAAGTATGAAAGTATGGATGAATGTAGGGACAGTGATTCCACAAAAGGTACTCCCTGGGTAATGCTTTCAATGCGCATGTATGGCCGTGACCCAGATAGGCAGTGAGACACACATTGTCATTCAAATAACACTCATCACAGTTGAATACAAGTGAAGGTGCGTAGACTTTATTAGCATATGCGTGTCAGTATGGGCAAGATAAGTGCCACAACATGCAGACCAATGCAGCAGTATGTCAGAATGAGGAACGTTGACAAGCGCCGCTGTCCACTCCGGGGGAGTGCCTCACCTTTCACAGGTGTGTGTTAACCCGCGTTGTTGTCCGCTCATGTATTCGGAGTCCAGGCGAATGCAGCCATGTCCACTGTTGTCGTGGGATATGTGACCAGATCTCCAAGATGCAACAAGGTGTTGGGACATGTGCAATGGGTTCCAATCTGTTGTGGCTGCAGGTACGTAGTTACTTGTCCATGAAAGCGATTGCAGCTTCGTAGGCTATCATTTCCAACATGAGGTCGTTGTTGACTTCATCAGATAGGACGGCGAGGTAATCCATTAGCAGGTCCGGACAGATGTGCTGCGTCCACCCCCTTTCACCAATTAGCACTACAGCCCAATAGGGGAGCGGTTCAATGTGGTCACTGCACACGAGGAGTTGTGCAATCTCCCAGGTCCAGCTGCCAGCATGTGTGCCACGTATCAAGGCATCCCATAAACGGGTATCACAGTGACACTCCTGGTCATGGGCCAACAGGGGGCGCACACACATGTCAAAATCCAGTTCAGCTACCGTAATGTTGGATAGGCAGACATCCATGGACCACTCGAATATGCACAATCGACAATGCAACACAGGCTGAACGCAGGTGACGTTGGCAAGGTGGAAGCTTAGCCGGTAACTGATCCGCAGCACTGCCAATGGCAGTGCCCCCAGTAAATGCAGCATACGTGCACGGTACAGTTCCACGTGACAGGGGCTGTGCATGTGTCCGGGATGTTCTGCCATTGCATTAGTGGCTCTGGTTGAAGCAGCACTGTTCTGACCTGTGCCAGTTCTGTGGATGAAATGCCACAGCTCGGATCAATGAGTTGTTTTAGTGTGCAACGGTTGTATGCCTGGGATGGTGTGGGAGTAAGTGTGAAGGCCATTCCATGCAAGATAACTTCGAGCAAGGACTTCTGTGTGTGGGGTGTGTATACGTTGGTCTTTCGTCAGGCTGTGCGTAGTGTGGGTGTCATCATCAGCTGCTATAGTATCTGTCAGGGGGTGCCGGACACATGCAATTCCGAGGCCGGAGGTGCAAATGTGCTTCCGCCTGATAGTTCAGACAATGGAGCTTTCATCCCTAATGTTAGTTTGTCATCTGCTTGCATTCAGGAAATGTGATGTGGCTTGTTGGGAGTGGGGTGGGATGTGTGCAACTTTGGGATTCATGTTTGACATGTCTTGCATGTGGCAAATGAGCGGCATCACTGTGTGTTACGTTGCCTCACAGCTGCTCTCCCTCCCCCGAGTCTATTTACTTGTGTGCGCTGCGCGGTTGCATCACTTGTACTCCTACGGCACACCATTGTCATGCCTGTCTGCGCATGTCCACAAGCCTGACAACGACACTGTGATGTTGGCCGTTGAATTTGGGCGGCCACGTGAGTGTAGGCCTATGTTAAGGATAGGGCGGACACAGATGTAGAGTTCATGCCTGGCTGAACTCGCGCTGCGACTAAGGCTAGGCATTTGGCTCATGCTGCGGCAATACAGATACACACAACACTTGGCATGTATGAGCCAAGACCCCGAGCGGTCTTGCGCTCCTTCAGTTCTCCGTTCGTGCGAGCCCGCCCTCCGGGTGCATGCTACATTGCAACATTGTCGATTGCGGGCCGGGTGGTGCCGACACTACAACAGATACACAGGCATTAGTTACTTCCTTGTCCAGGCCAGAACTGCACCACGCCCAGAGCCCCGGGCAAATTCTTCACACTTTTATGCTGGACTGGCGTACACCGGCCCAGCCCACTCCGCTTACGCTTACAGGGGGGGACGACAAAGCTACGTGTCCAAGGTCTTACCCACTGCCTGAGGTGACATAGTTGCGTCCGCTGTCCACAGCACAATGTAATGTGGTAGGGCCCGGGGCCATCATGCATACATAATGACCACACGGACACACTTAGATAGATAGTGGAACTGGCTACAGGCACGTGCACCCGGCCCCTTTTTATTACCAGGGTCACAAGTCCAGTGACGCCTGTGCTGGATGGGTGTGGGGTGAGTGTAAGCCGGCCCTCAGGGAGTGGTTGGTGCTGGCAACAACTAGAACAGTGATCAGCGGATCACACACACAAGACTCAATCATAAAGGGTCCATGACGTGTGGTGCACTGAGGTTAGGGGCACCAGCTCTGACATCACACACACAAGACTCAATCATAAAGGGTCCATGACTTGGTGCACTGAGTTAGTGGCACCTGAAGAGCTGAGCAGGGTATCAAGCTGATGATGGCATCCAAGACAGGTGTGAGCCACTTTGATAGGCTGACTGTAAGACTCCTCCGACTCTGGCAGTTGTTGGTTGGAGGTGGTCCTGGCGGTGGTGGCGGGTGTGCAGCCAGCGATGATGACGTGTCCTTGCAGGTCAGGATTGGATTTGATATGTGTGAGCCCTGCTGACCACAGTTTAGGCCGAAGGCAGCGGTCAGAAAGGGCCCACAGCCACGTGGCGTTGACTTGAGCTGCACAGAGTTAGTGGCACCTGAAGCGCTCAGCGGGTGTGCAGTCAGCGATGATGGCGTGTCCTTGCAGGTCAGGATTGGATTTGATATGTGTGAGCCCTGCTGACCGCAGTGTAGGCCGGAGGCAGCGGTCAGCAAGGGCCCACAGCCACGTTGCGTTGACTTGAGCTGCACATAGTTAGTGGCACCGGAAGCGATCAGCGGATGTGCAGCCAGCGATTATGGCGTGTCCTTGCAGGTCAGGATTGGATTTGATATGTGTGAGCCCTGCTGACCGCAGTATAGGCCGGAGGCAGCGGTCAGCAAGGGCCCACAGCCACGTGGCGTTGACTTGAGCTGCACAGAGTTAGTGGCAACTGAAGCGCTCAGCGGGTGCGCAGCCTGCGATGATGCGTCGTCCGGGCGGGCCGCACTGGAAGCAATGTCTGTTGCCTACTTGACTGCGCCATCAATGAATCAAGACTCGATTTGAATTGGGGGACCTGCTGACCACAGTGTAGGCCGAAGGCAGTAGTCAGCACACACATAACTCCGTGGTGCTATGCCGCTGGGTACACTGGGGGCCTGTGTCGCAGAAGCCAGCGATCGGCTGAGGAGGCTGGCAGTCACGGCGGTGGATTCGTGGCAGGGTGAGGGGCGCTGCCCTGGCAGACGCGTTGGCCATCCCGGAAGTGAACCACGCCCAGAGCCCCGGCCTATTTATTCACACTCCTGCGCTGGACTGGCGTACGCCGGACAAGCCCACTCTGCTTAAGCTTACAGGGGGGGGACACAGCTACATGACCGAGGTCTTCCCCACTGCCTGAGGTAACATGGTTGCGTCCACTGTCCACAACACTACAAACACCAGCAGTATATGCCCACATTGACATGTCTGTGCTCTGCATACTGAAGTCTGTCCAGCACATCACCGCCACACTTGGCATTGTGTACATTCTTATTCATGGGTGACTTGCCTCCTTCACACATACTTGGTTCCCACCTCTCCCCACATTATGGAATTGTGTGGCTGAGGGGCCATGCCGTTTTCGGAAGGTCAGCTGTCTTGTTCTGCGCTGCCTGGGTGGTAGTCCGGGGGGGAGGGGGGGGGGGCCGGAGGGGGGGCTGGGGTTGGTGGCGGTGGGTGTTGTGGACCTCTTGGGTCTCCGAGCTGCATGATCAGTAGCTCCATGACATGTGTTGGTCTTCATATGTGGCTCTGGGCTGGGCTCCCTTCATACTGCAGGTTGTCGTCCTGCTTAACACCAGTAAAAGGCAGGTGTTAAATCCCTGCTGCTAACGCGCCTTATCGCCTGTTTTTGGATCACATCGCAGATCTGGCTGGTCGTTGAGAATATCGCGAAGTGGTGTTTTTGTATGTTTTTGCACGGGAACGCCTACTCTGCATATCATTAGCGTTAGTTGTCGCTCTCATCCGTGGCGATGTTTTTTGCGGAAGCTATAGCTGGAAAACTGGCGATATCAGCAGTTTGCACCAGCTTGGGAATTGGGCGATAAATAAATCGCCACTTTTGCGGCGCTAAAGTGCCGATAAATTGGCGATGAGTCCTTGAGAATATGCCCCAGAGTGTGAGGTGCCTCTGCCATCTACTGGTAGCACCTTAAATTAATGGTTAGCAGACTATGCAGTTTTTAATGTTGGTAAAGCTACTGTGCTAGAGCAGTTTTGTTGTTCATAGCATGCTTGTTTATAAAATGTGTACGTTTTAAAATTGATCTATTCTGATTTTCGCAAATGTATTTAACTATGCCCATTCTTTTATGTTAGGTGGGTGTAACAAGCCTTACATGAGGGTGGCATGTTGATGTGTTTTGGCTTGCATTTTTCAATTTATGTGTCCCTTACTTTGGGATGGGAATGGGTTTTAGTCCCATTTCCTCACTGTAAGCCATTTTAACCTTACATGAGGGTTGGCTTAAGGGTTTTTTTCCCCTTCACGATGGGAATGGGTTTTAGTCCCATGTCCACATGGTAGCTATTTTACCCTTACATGAGGTTTGGCTTAAGGGTTTTTTTCCCTTTCACGCAAGGAATGGGTGTTTGTCCCATATCCTCACTGTACGCCATTGTACCCTTACATGGGGGTTGACTTTAGGGTTTTGTTTCCCTTTTCATGCATAGAATGGATTTTGTAGTTCCACGTGTTGCAAGGTTTTTGTTCCTTGTGTGCGTAAGCCACCATGTGCTGCATGTTCGTTTTTGTTGTAGTGGGTGTTTTCACTACCTGTCTATGGAGTTTTGGTCCCTTTGGTCCCTTAGTTTGGGTCCCAGTCCCTTTTTCCACAGTTTTACATGGGTTCTCTCCTTTCATGGGGAGTATACACATTGTATTAGTATTTTCTTTTCTTTATTAAAGGAGGAGGATGGGTATTTCGTATGTACCTTTTCACTTTTCTTTCCTCCTTGTGTAGTCTTTTTCCCTCTCGTAATGTGGTTTCTACCGTTCATCCCTGGGTTTTGGACCATTGACTTCTGTCGTACTTTGTTGTCTATAGTTTTTAAAGTTTGGTTTCTTTATTCTTCTATTTTATAGGAAGGAGATAATGTAGTACCTTCATATTGTGTTATTATGTTCTATGTTATCTTGTTCCTAGCTGCTCAGCCAGTGTGAGTGTTCTGTGTGGAATGTTGGTGTGTGGGCCATGAGTGGAATGCTTGGGTGACTGGTGTGAGTGGTGACAGTTGGTGGATGGGCTGAGCAGCTAGCAGGCTGCTCCTGGTTGGGCTGCTGTATTGGATCTACTCTACATTATGATCTACTTCAATAAACCTACTTAATCAACATCTTAACAGCGTGGACTACATTACTACAGATATCACAGTGTACATACAGACGATAATACATTTGAGGGATGTTGGTGATGTGTATGACTAGATATGGAATCCATGTACACACTGGCCTGATGTAGCTGTCACTGATGATCAGATCATTGGAACAACAGTTGTCAGTGACAAGTACCAAAGAGGCAGCTTCATACACAAGCTGAGATCTGGTGTACTGGACAATGTTGGATGAGGGGTCTAACCCAGACCTACAACTGGCTTGAATGAGTCAATATAACCGAAAGACATAGTGATGTGCCCAACTACACTTTCAGACAATAATCCCTGTCTTGCTTCAAATTACTAAATCCAGGACATGTTGGGTCATATTTCCAAGCCCCTATCGCCACCACAATGTTACTTTTCAGGACGTTGTGGTGGTGATAGGGCCTTCGCCTTAGTCACAAGGCAGCATTAAGCCACTTAACGTAGCTTAACGTCAACTTGTGAGTAAGGCCCCCTTTCACCCTATACTTAGGGGTCGATTCCGATCTCGGTCGGTAGGGCACCAATTCGGATTCGGCTTTACCGGATCCGAGTCGGAGGCTTTGTTTCCGACCGATTCATACAGTCGCCCGAGCGAGCAAGTACGATGCGAGTGAACGCGAAATCGCCGACCGACTCGTTTCCTGGTCCGAACCGCTCCGTCCGACTCGTTCGCACTCGATTCGTGGCGCGCAATGGAGACGTTTTACGACCGAGCCAGTACGATGCACGATCCGGACAGCCGTATCGAGTCGGAGCCTCCGACACGAAAAAGCTCCCGGACGCAGACTTCGGGGTCCGTGCCGGACCCCCTTCACCCGTAGCCGTACGAGTTGGACACAGGGGGACCCATGGGTCCCCCTATACATGCGTGTACGGTGCGGATGGCACCAACGCTGCACTCCACTACAGGGGGCCCCCTTGTGTGCAACGTACCCATTGAGTCAATGGGAGCCCATGTACACATCGTACGACCGGCTCCCATTGACTTCAATGGGAATCCGACCGAACCGAGTCAGGCAGCATACGGCCGCATCGTACTCGTTCGGTCAGACTGCAGGGGTCCGGCTCGGTCGGAAAACAATCCGGATCCGGATCGGTCGGAGAGCTTTCCGACCCAGATCGGAATTGGCCCCTAAGGGTGAAAGAGGTGGGCAATGTGTGTTAGGAGTGTAATGTTGGTTTTCTAGGGTATAGGGGTGAGGATTGTTTTGATTTTTTTTTTATAAAATGCAAATTTTTTATTTATAATAAAATATGGAATATAAATAGGAAATATAAAAAAAAAAAAGATGGAATATAGGGGGTCATTACGATGGCGGGCGGAAGCACAACCGCCGTGCTGGCGGATGCAAAAACCACCAGTTACCGCCGGCACGCAGCAGTCCACACGCCCGCCCTATTACGATGCGAAAAGTCGGCCAAACACCGCCGGCAAGCCAGCGACACCGTCCGCCATCAAAGTGCGTCCGTACACGTAGCGGCGCAGCACAATTGACACACACCGTCCGACGAAATCACGTCCCGCCCGGCGTACAAATTACGATGCCGCAAACAAACGGCTCCCACGGCTAAGAGACACCGTACGACAAACCGAAGCGGTAACACGGACGCCGAGCACGGACACCGAAGAAGCGGCTCCCCGAGCATGAATCCAGCACTGCAGGCCCTCCCCATGCTCTTGCTGATGCACCACCAAGGACGCAACGTACCGCGGAGACGCAGGTAGGCACACACACAACAAGTGCACGCAAACAGCGCACACAGTGCAAGGGCGGAAAAGCGGACAACCCCCCACCCCGCGTGTACACTACACATCCACCATTGCATCCACATATGACACACAGGCCAAATCGTAACATCTCGTAACACATGTGTACACACCACCTGGGACTAGGAACCAACGACCCCGTCACGGCCCCAAAGCGGCGATGACGCCACCACACATGCGCACAACGCAGAGGCCAACCGCAGCGCCATGCATGCGTCGCACACAGACACAGGGACACAACCAAGCAGCACACACATCAGCCCCACCCCGAACGCACATGACACGTGACAGGCCTGCCACAGACATGTCCCCAACGCCCAATTCACGGACAACACCCAACGCCACACAACCGACGCACACATGTCAGTGAAGTCACGCAACAGCAGGACACAATCCAGTGTAACAAACATGGCGTAGCACACAGCGGCGGCAACACCAACTAGGAGAAGCAGGGCCCCTTCGGGAAGAGGAACGCCAGTACCACACTGAAACACCCATACCACCCTGCACATATGAACAAGACATATAAAACGGAACACCAAAGAGCCCGGGGACCGACAACAGGTGGCCCAAGAATAACATTCACACACAAGGCCCAACGCAGAGCGGAAAGGCAGCCTGCCGCCCACACAAGGGAGAGCAGACAGCACTGAATGACCTTCCATTCCAACTCCGAAACCACAGCCCTACGAAAGAAGCCGGTGAATACAGCCATTGTCCAAGAAAAGACCAACACAGGCATGCCGAGGAGACCGACCACAGGGCAGATAGCGCATATCACAGAAGAACACAACGGACGGGAAAGAAAAAAGAAAACACTCCCCCATGTCGGCCACATGCAAGTTAATTGGAAGGAGTCACACATCACTGACCTTGAACTGTCTGAGAAGCATGTGGGATGAGGGCCCGTGTCCTCCGCACAAGCCAACAGAACACAAGTCCTGTCTCCCTACGACTACACAGAGCTCACAGCAACCTCGGAGCGTGCACATTGCAGACTGCACACACAGCCGGAGCACGCCACCACAACGCACCGCTGCAAAATGGCAACCGCAACACACCTACCCAACTACGCCGGACAGGTCAAGCTGTACAAAACCAACCTGATACATATATTGGGATGCGATCTCCTGTCCCTGCTGAACGTAAGTTACCGACTGACTTACCGCATCACATTGTTCAGCTGCGTCATGCCCGTCTTCTACTGTCGGAGGTGTCCCTACCAGCATCCCGTGGAGTTGTGCCTCTCCAACCCGGCATGTCTAAAGGCGGACCTGCTACCACTACTCCTCCCTCTGGACGCACACGACAGGGCCTGCTCTGCCTATGGGGGCATGGCGTATGTGGCCAACATCGCACCCGCACTGAAATGGGACCACTGTGCCTCCACACGACGGATCATCGAGAACAGCTACATCGAATGTCACCCAGCATGCCCCATCATGGTCCTCCAAGGGACAACTTACGAACAACACCTTGACAGCCACCATCCGCTACATTGGCTGGCAAACATGTACACCACCAATGACATGGAAGCCCTGCTGGACGGCATCGCATACCTGACAACCTGTAAATTCGTCGGACCACAACGCAGGTTCCCCGATTGACCTATGATGTCCAACCCCGCACCCATGCTTAGCTTCCGCACGGACTGGCCAGTCACCACCACAACAGCCATACCAAACGACCGGCAACTGTTACCACACCATCAACGACATCGCCATGACATCGGATATGACCGGGACATGCACACTGTTCCCCATCACATCCAGGAACACCGCATGCATCGTGGGAGGCAGTGGCATGGGGTCTGTGTATCGCACCCACATGGACGGAACTGCACGAACAACCAGGACACGACATGGATCCAGCGCCCATGGACACACACACCGCTCAGTGGACATGAATAGGTCGCCTGGAGTCTGTGGGTGCTGCACCCCTCCCACCCCCGCCCCGGGAATCCCATACCAGGACCTTTGCATGGACGACAAGTGCATACAACAACAACACGACCCCAGTGACTGTGACATGTCCAGTAACCACCACATTGCAACAACAAGTGGCACGCCGCTGCATGCACGCAAGCACATGCCCTGATGTCATCTCACATGCACGCGTGCATGAGGAACAACCGCAGCAAACCTGTCACATGGAACTGAGATGGACTGTGCCCATGATGCCAAGCGGTCTGGAAGGCTACATGTATACCGTCTGTGTCAAAGTCCGCAGCTCCGCAGCTATACGTAAATGTACATTAGCACAGCCTTGGCCAAGCAGATGTAACTCTGAAGCCCACATCCCACATGCAACAGCCAATCACATGTAACCCCACACCCTATCCCATTTGTAATCATGCTCAGTATATCCTCAACATGTATTCCGCTGCCAGTAGTGTCCACTATACTGCATCACAGAGGACAGAAGACTCAATATAATGTTTGAAACCAAAACTGTCTCCGCTGACTCATTTCACAAGTACGAATGAGAGAGGATGAGAGTATGTGAAGTACACGGCAGTCGTGACATGACCATGTAGTCCACTGGTATTGGATGTCAACGCAAATGAGTAGCACAACTGTGGAAGACACACATGTGTCGTGTGAAGTCGTATGGACGCAGTGCTCAGGTGGGTGGGTGTGACGGGTAGATGCGCACATGCCAAGTTGGAGCACGCCGTGTTGGGAGGGGTCATGAACAGTACACCACCGCTTCCCTGGGCATTGTGAGAGGACACCTGTCGGGGGGAGTGAACACGTGTGTGCACAGCAGCCGGGCACACGAACAATGCGGTACCAGGCGCACACGTCAGCCCACCCTCCGTGGACAAGCTGGATCCTGTTGTGCGCACGCCATGCCCCTTGACAAGGCACACACAGCCCCAGTCGACCAGGTGTAACCCCAACATAGTCAATCCGCACAGGCGATACAGGGCATGGGATGGCAGTGGAGCATGGTGTGTGAGAGGTCTCCTCGCGCTCCTCCTGGTCATATCACGCAGGCAATAGAACCTCAACGTGTAGCATGGCACAAGTCAAATGGAAGTGTAGGGGGACGCACCACAGCACGAGCAGCACTGACGTCACGGGAGGTGGCTCGCACCATCCCATCCATTGCCCATCATACCAACCACGCCACATGCCATTGCGACTAAGTGCAAGCGCGTGCGCCACCACCCCCGAGCCCTCCCCAGAGAGGCCAAAGAGTGAATGTGTGGGCCATCAGCCACAGACGGACGCGGCATGGCCGCAAGGGCAGCCACAGCCACTGGGTGTCGCAGGTGGCGGATCCGGAAGGCGAAGACTGTGATGCATAGTCCATGCAGGCCGGGTCTCCATTTGGGGCACCACGCAGGTGGACGGCGTCCCGCCACACATCATACCCTGAGACAGCCCACTCGTGCAACTGGACCCACACATACACTCCTTGCCCTCTCTGGTGCGAGCTTGGGGCTGCCTGTGCAAGCGCTAGCCTCGCAGGTGCACATGCATATTGGGGGAGCGAGGGGAGGACATGAGGGCTGGGGCGAAGATGACTGTATCACTGTCAGTTAGTACAAGGGATGACCCAGATGTGGAAAGGAAGAGACGTGTCCCGTGTGTACTGCAACTAGTCGCCAATCCAACTACCCCCCATGTCCGGAATGTAAGCCCGCACCTAGGCCCGCCCATCCGCCACATCGAATATGCCACCAGCACGACAACCTTCCCATTCGAAACACTGACTGGGGGTGTCGACCAGTGAACAATCATGTGTAGCCTACCCACGCGTACATGTGGGCCCTCCATGATCCATGTCACCTGCGGCAAAGTCATGACATGCGCAATGAGGGAAGTGAGGAGAGCTGTCCGCCCCACGCACAGAAGGTGCATCAGCTCCACAGACCCAGCAGCGAGTCCAGCAGGGGTCACATGTGCAGGGGCAGCTGTGCCTGGTGTGAAGGCACATGCATATAGACAGCACATCGACCAATGTGTAGTCTGCCCACATCTACAGTCCATCATCATGCGGACATAGGAATTGAACACAGGGCAACACATCTTAGTTGGTGCACCCACCGTGACCAACAATGCGCAATCATCGACGTACCCGCCCTGTGCATGGCCCCCACCCAACGGAGGCACATCCAGTGCCACCATCCCACACACACAAGCCTTCCACGGAACATGCTGTGTCCAATGGTCAGTACAGAGTCAGCGCCCATCTGGTGGATCCTGAACAGGAGACACATGCACACACATGCCAGTTCCCACTATGTACGTCTGCCACCTGGCACGTGCAATGTAACCTCTCACCTGTGACGTGTGACTGCAAGCACACAGCC
Organism: Calotriton arnoldi; assembly: GCA_963921515.1. Taxonomy (NCBI): domain Eukaryota; kingdom Metazoa; phylum Chordata; class Amphibia; order Caudata; family Salamandridae; genus Calotriton; species Calotriton arnoldi. The sequence continues at coordinate 18,978 of CAWUFW010012376.1, read as the reverse complement.
ATCTTGGCATGGGGCTGTCAATGTGGACACCTGTCAATGTTTCGGGAGGTGTGATCCGTACAGTGCTGTACATAGGGTGCAGTGCTGACACCTACTACTGTCTCATATCTCCTCGTGCCACAAGTCCCACTTGTTTTGGCCGCTCAGCCTGTGCCCACATCGTCGTCGTCGTGTGCCATACTCATCCAGCCTCGGAAGCAGTGCCATGCTCAGCAGACATTCATGTTGCCGTGGCGTTGCCGCTTGACGAATATGCAGTCAGTCCCCATCAGCACGCCCGCAAGTCATTGGGGCCTAGATCCCCATGTGCATGCACATGGCAGTGGTTTGTATCACTAGCCATTGCCATTGGTGGGAGACCTGTGTAAGTGTATTGTGGCCGTGCCGTCCCTGCTTGACAGCTGGGCTGTGACTCATGTGCTTGCTCAGTCATGTCAGTGATGTGTATGCGGAATTGCTATGTGTCGTGTTGCTTTGACATGTGTCCACTGCCATTTTCCCTAGGCGGAGACCGAACATTGACCGCCCATACCAATTGCTGGCGGACATGGACGATACTGAGGTCATTAGGAAGTTTCGGCTGGACAGGCCAACCCTGCATCGACTGTGTGCCATGTTGGAACCCCATCTCCGTCCCCGCAGGGTGTATCCGACAGCAGTCACCCCCACGGCTAAGGTGATGGCCGCCATGCATTTCTTCATCACTGGGTCATTCCAGCACACAGTGGGCAGTGGAGGAGGGATGTCCCAGCCCATGTTCAGCAAGGTGCTGAGGGATGTACTGGCAGCCATGATGCTGTACCGAAACAGGTACATCCGCTTCCCCAGGGCTCGTGAATTGGCGGCAGTGAAGGGTGCATTCTATGCCCTTGGCAGGATCCCACACGTCGTTGGAGCCATTGACTGCACACATGTTGGCCTTGTTCCACCACAGGCCACTGAGCACCTGTACCGCAACAGGAAGCACACGCACTCCCTGAATGTGCAAGTGGTGTGCCTTGCGGACATGGTGATAACCCACGTGTGTGCAAAGTTCCCAGGCTCGGCCCATGACGCACACGTCATGCGCAACAGCATCTTGCCACGACTGATGTCCAATCTGCAACAGGATCGTGGCTGTATTGTCGGTGAGTATGTGGAGTGGTGTAGCGTGCTGGCTGTGCGATGCTGTCCCCTGTCCAGTTGGATTAGCAACGGTTCTCTGTGTCCCTCACACCCAGGTGACTCTGCGTACCCGAATGGGGCATGGCTGCTCAGTCCATTGAGGAATCCTCGCACCCCAGCAGACGATCGCTACAATGAGGCACATGGGAGGACCAGACGTGTGGTCGAGCGTACCTTTGGCCTCCTCAAGTCCAGGTTCAGGTGCCTGGACCGCACCGGGGTGCGCTGGCGTACTCCCCACAGAAGGTGTGCCAGATAGTGGTGGCGTGCTGCATGCTGCACAATCTGGCCATTCGGAAGCAGATCCCCTCATCGTGGATGACGGAGATCAACCAGGGCCCCAGCCCGCAGACCAGGACAGCTCGAGTGAGGAGGACAGCGGAGAGGAGGAAGCTGGTAAGGTGCGGCAGCAGCTCATCGCCCGCTACTTCACTTGACGGTGAGTGTCCATGTACGACGGCTGATGTGGCTGTATCTGTGCAGGTGTGTGTGTGCTGTGTCAGGGTGGCCGCTTGTTCACTGCGTGCTGTGTGTCAACGCTCCATGGCCAGGGTAGTATGCCACTGTTGGTGGCTGTGGCATTGTGCCCTATTGCTCTGTGCGATGTGTGTACATTGCTTGTAGTTGTTGACATGTACTGTGTGATGGGTGTGTGACACACTCATTGAATGTGCTCCTGTTCTGTCTCCCACCCCTAGGTCCCTACAGGCCCTCCGGTTCCATTGCCATGCCACGCATCAGGTGCCTTTCCGCCCAAGGTGGCCGTTGTATTCCGTACAAATAAAACACAGGGCACAAACAGCAGTTTGTGTAAGAGGTGCATTTATTTCAAACTGTGACATGTGATTGTGTGCGAGGTGATGACAAAAGTGGTGCGTGCAGTGACAATGAGCTGTCGGTCACGGCTGCGTGATGCTCAGGGTGTACCCACTTGTTCCATGTCCATGGTCCAACAGACACATGCCATCCAGATGGCTGTGTGGAGTGGGATCGTAGTCCAAGTCAATGCAGTGGGTGGTCAAGGAAGGCTGGCTGGCTGCCTCACTTGTGTCTGGAGCGTGCGTAGTCCTCCCGGGAGATCTGTTTGTACTTCGGACGGCCCCTTCCACGTTTGGGAGGGGGTGTGTGGTGGCGACCTGCTGGTGGGGGGTGAGGTGTGCTCACTGGCTGTGGACGCAGGGGAACTGGACACTGCTGCTCGACCCTGCGCCCCGGCAGGTGGTGGCGGTGGTGGAGCTGCTGTCCCTGGCTGTGACCTCACCACCAGCTGGCCCATGAGGTCCACGAGTTGGCCCATACGGGCGTCCATGGACCTCAGCACCCCCAGCACCTCCCGCGTGTCTGAAGCAGACCTGGCCCATTGTCCTTGGGCCTCTTCATAGGCCCCAAGGACTCTGGCCATTTGAGGCAGGGCATGGCTCCCAGGGGAGACTGGCGTTTCCCTGACCCTGCTCCTCCTACCAGTACTGCTGCCACCGGCCTGCCCACTAGCCACATTGCCCACCACGGTCCTCGCCCTGGCTCCCAGGGTGGATCCAGTCGGCCGGGCCACCACCTGCGCTGGGGCTGGTGCCAGCGAAGACGTGGTGGTGGTGGCGGCGGTGGTGGTCGGTGCGGCGATGGTGGCGGTTGCGGCAGTGGTAGTGGCCGCAATGACCGTGGGTGTGGCCGCAATGACCGTGGGTGTGGCCGCAATGACCGTGGGTGTGGCCGCAACGACAGTGGCAGCAGGGGGCTGGGAATGTTCAGCAGCCCTGGAGGATGGGTTGGTGGGTAGGAGGGGTCCTGGGGAGCGGCTGGGCCCTGCCACACCAGATGGGCCTGCTTGGTGGTCCGTGTCCGAAGAGGAGGACAGATCCTCCACATCCATGTGTCCTCGTTGGGGGCTTGTAGGCTGGCTGTGCTGGCTGCTGTCTCCATCCCCAGCATCCAGCAGTTCGTCACCTGTGGAGAGAATGAGATTTGTTATTGTGTTGCACCTGGCGAAGTATGTATTTGTCGTCTGACATTAACAGTTCGTGCAATCTCGTACATGGGTTTCCCGGAGGCGTGTGTGTGGCTGTACCATTTGTAGTTGTGTGTGCTTGGCAATGGGACTGTGTGCTGTGCACATGTGGCATGGGACGGATTGGCCATGCCGATGGGTGTGTTGCTGTGCCCCTACTTATTGTGACTCTGGTGTATGCGGGCTCCTGGCCCATCCTGGGTCTGGTTTGTACTTTGCTTTTGGTGTTCAAATGGGACGCTTAGGAACGCATATGGCAACATGGGGGCCATGCCCCAGATTCGCATTTGGGATGGAATATGCTTTTGGGGTACATGCTGTGAGCCATGGGTGCCGAACGTGACATGTGTTGTGGCAGCATCACAGTGCATGGTCTGAGGTGTGTGCATGCCTGACATGGCCTGCATATTTGCTGTCTGTTGTGATTACTGGACATGGCATTGGACGCATCGTTATGAGTGAGTGATGGTTGTGTGCCAGCCAACGTATTGCAGTTGTCCCATCTCCTTGGTGTGCGTGCTGCCCTGTGCCATGTGCATCACTGCAGTGCTCGGGGGGTGTGGCCCATGTTGTGTGTTGTTGCTCACAGTGTGGCGTGCGCTTCATTGACTTCTGGCACATGGTTGGTCATGGGCATGTATCTTAGCGTGACTGCTGTATGTGTGGCAGCTGTGCGGATGACATGCCTTTCATGAGACTGGGGCTGACGGATGGGATGGATGGTATGTTGTATGTGCATGGTGTGTCTGTGTGTTTGATGGGTTCAGTGGTGTTCGTGTGCATTTATGTTGTTCCGCACTGTTGCGTCTAGTGTTGTTTGTCTTACATAGGCATAGTTGTGGGGTGTGTGGTTGACAGGCAGTAGGGGCTACATGGACAGGACTTCAATGGTGTTTCGGTTGTGTGTGATGGGTTGCACAGTGGCTGCCGTGTGGTACTATATTCAGTGTGGCTTGTGCATGCAGACGTGGCTCCTTGGGTGTTGCTGTGTCTGTGATGGGTCATGTGAGGTGTGAGTCTGTGGTTCATGTCCGTGTGCACATTGTTCACTTGTTCGTGACGGTGGGCGGTGCTGCGTGTTCGTCTGCTACGTGACATGTCCCATGTGTTGGTCGTGTTACGGTCCTCATGCCTCCAGTAATCCAGCCCTGTCCAGTTTCCCACCTGCAGGTTGTTCGGGCGTGCACTGTACTGGATGCCACATGGTTCTAAGTGGGGGTGCTCCATGTTGCAGGTCTGTGGGGGTGGGGGGTGTTGTGGGTCGTGGTGGTGGCTGGACACCCACTGACACCGATTGTTGTGGACCGTGATGTCTACCTTTCGGCTGTCGGTGTGCACTGCGGTGGCTGACACGTGGCTGTGGGGTGTGGGGGATGCTCCTCCTTGCTGTGCTGTGGGACTAGGGGCCTGGTGTGTGTTGTACTTGGGCTGTCCACCCTCCCACCCACTGCACTTTGTGTTCCTGCCACTTACCTGTTACTTGTCGGTTAGTGCAGCTATGGCGGACACATGGGTGTGGTCTGTGGTGGGTGCTCGTTGTGGCGCTTCTGGCATACTTGGGGACCTGTTGGTGGTTACGTGGCTGGCTGAGTGTACACATGTCCCCACGTATCTTACAGTTGTTCGGTTTGGGCTGTGTGTGGTGGTGTCTGTTGCATGTGTGTGTGATGTGTTGTGTATTGTGTGCTGGACATGGGGGTGTTTGTCCCTGGGAGCTGTGGCATGGTGGTAGTGCATGTGAGTACATAGCGGTGTGCTGGTATACATTAGTTTGTACTTACCAGCCTCCACTCCCCCTGCTAATCCGGCGAGGATCTCCGGATGTATAATGACTCGCACCTTCTCCTCCCACGCTTTGAAGGTCTTGAAGAGCGCGGGATTCCCTCCGCCAGTGACGGCAGCCAGCTCTCTGTTCTTGCTCTCCTTCTTCTTGACCAGGCTCTTGACGTCATTCCACCGTTTGTTGATTTCAACTCTGTTCCTGGGCAGGGTCCCGACTGCATTGACCTGGTCTACGATCCGGTTCCACATTCTCTTTCTGGTGGCTAGTGGTGTGTGCTGGACCAGGTTCCCATAGATTTGTGGGTGCACCTTGATAATCTCGTCGACCATGACCGTCAGCTCCATGGGCGTGAACTTGGGCATTCTTTGTGGTGCCATGGTGTTTGTGGCGCTGGTGCGGTGTGTGTTGTGTAATGTGCAGGGGGTTTGTGGTGCCGGTGTTTGGTGGTGGTGGTGGTGGTGGTGGTTGTGATGTGTGCGTTTCTGTGGTGTGCTGCTGTCCTTGCTGTGTCACTGTGTCCTCTTCTCTCCTCTCTAGTTTGCAATGTTGCAAGGGGTTGTGGTCTGTGGGAGTGCTGCTTTTGTACTTACCTATGTGGGTGTGTCCTCATGGTCTGTTGTTTTCAGGTGTGTTGTGTCTGGGGTTCTGGCCTTTGTAGTTTTTGTTTGTCCGGGGGGTGTTTTCGGGATGTGTACTGTGCTTGTGTATTTGTGCGTGCCTTGCTGTGTGGACTTGTTGGCCATGTTGTGTGCGATTGTTTTTGTCAGCGGATGGTTTCTGTGCAGGGACGTGGGCGCCATGGCTTCTGCCGTGTCGATTCTCATCGGCGTTGTTTGCGCTGGCGGGCGGTATATTTGTAGTTTTCCCGCGCTCATGGCGGTGCGATCGTAATCTCACGTGCGGTGTGTCGGCCGTGAGGGCGGGCGGTTTTGTGTTGTCGTGCGTGTTTCCGTCCGTGGCGGGCGGTTTGACTCCGACTCGGACGATGGCGGGCGGTATCTTGTGTGATTTTTCCGCCGATGGCGGTTTTCGGTTTGTGTCATCGTAATGGCGTGGTCGGTGTTCAGACGGTGTGTGCGGGCGGATTTTTGCCGCTTTCATGCCTGGCGGATTTTTTTACGCCGGGTATCGTAATGGGCCCCATAATTTGGAAATAGTTTTAATAAATAAAAATTTCAGAGAAAATGTTTGTCTTTTACGATAAATATTTTTAAATTGTATAAAAAATATTTATTTTAAATTTTTGTGGGTGGACACAAATTTAAAAAAATATATATATTATGTGTTTATAGTGGATAACTTTAATTAAAGTATTATTAAAAATAAGGGTCTACTATTACATATAAATATTCAATTATAAATTAATGTTATTTAATAATTAATAGAAATGTATTATTATGTTTTAATACATATATGTTAATTATATATTTAGATATTTAATATATATAAAGAATATACAAAATATTAATTATTAATTAACATTTTCTAATATTAAAGATATAATTAAGTATCATGTATCGTAAATAGAAAATATTATATTTAGATGATATAATATATAAAAATTAAAATAAATTACTATATTTAGGAATATTTTGAATATTATAATATTATATTTATATGTTTTTTAATTATTTACACATACAAATATATAGTTTAATTAATTGTAGTACATAATAAAGAAATTCTTGTTTATGTAGAGTCTAGTTAGTGTTGTTATATTAATTGTATTGCTAAAATTAATTTAGATATGTTTAGTGTCCAGCACTTACTATGACTTTATACTAACTGGAGTGGGAATAGTAAATTAATTCATTAAGTTTAGTGTCCAGCACCTACCCTGACTTAATACTAACTGGAGTGGGAATAGTAAATTAATTAAGTTGAGTGTCCTGCACCTACCCTGACTTAATACTAAATGGAGTTGGAATAGTAAATTAATTAAATTTAGTGTCCAGCACCTACCCTGAATTAATACTAACTGGAGTGGGTATAGTAAATTAATTAATTTAAGTGTTCTGCACCTACTCTGACTTTATACAAAGTGGAGTGGGAATAATTAATTAATTAAGTTTAGTGTCCAGCATCTACCCATACTTAATAGTAACTGGAGTGGGAATAGTAAAATATTTAAGTTTAGTGTCCAGCACCTACCCTGACTTAATACTAACTGGAGTGGGAATAGTAAATTAATTAAGTTTAGTGTCCAGCACCTACCCTGACTTTATACTAACTGGAGTGGGAATAGTAAATTAATTAAGTTTAGTGTCCAGCACCTACCCTGACTTAATAGTAACTGGAGTGGGAATAGTAAATTAATTAAGGTTAGTGTCCAGCACCTACTCTGAATTAATTCCAACTGGAGTGGGAATAGTAAATTAATTAAGTTTAGTGTCCAGCACCTACCCTGACTTAATACTAACTGGAGTGGGAATAGTAAATTAATTAAGTTTAGTGTCCAGCACCTACCCTGAATTAATTCTAACTGGAGTGGGAATAGTAAATTAATTAATTTAAAGGTTCTGCACCTACTCTGACTTTATACAAAGTGGAGTTGGAATAATTAATTAATTAAGTTTAGTGTCCAGCGTCTAACCTGACTTAATACTACCTGGAGTGGGAATAGTAAAATATTTAAGTTTAGGGGCCGATTCCGATCTCGGTCGGAGGCGCACCCAATACCATTCGGTCGGGAAAAAAGCCATGCGAATGCCTGTTTCCCGACCGATCCGTACAGCATACCGAACGAGTAAGTACGATGCGCACAACAGCACAGAATCCGGCCGAGTCGTACTCACCCAATCCAGGTCCTGTCCTCCGAACCGAGGCGAATCCGGAAACGCAGAAGCGAGTCGCACGGAAGGGAAAATGCAGCTCCGTCCGGCCGAACAAGTACGATGCGCTTTCCGTACGCGCCGAACCCGTCGCTACGCACGGCACGTCAAAGCATCCGGGAGAGGCGCACATAAGCTCCGATTCGCGCCACAACACGATCCACGGCTACGAGGCGAACAAGCCAGCGACGAGGACGACGCGAAGCGACGAGGACGACGCGAAGCAACGAGAAAGACGAACGACACGAACCAACCATGAATCCCTTCGTCCCGATCATACCAATATTCTACATTTACTACCGGAACAGGCACGGACACGTACGGCGCAGAAGGTAAGTCAGACACCAACCACAAAACACATACAACATGTACACGACACATCACACACACACAGAGGGATGCAGAATTTACTTACACCAGCAACAGCAGCACCATAGGGGCGGGATGCCCATCACCAATGCCACATATGCACACAGGGGCCTGAATGCGCACCACCACCCCTACCCAGGGGGCCGGATGCCAACCACCACTACCACCCTTAGCCAGGGGGTGCCAGATGCCCACCACCACTACCACTCTTACCCAGGGGGGCCGGATGCCAACCACCACTACCACCCTTAGCCAGGGGGGTGCCAGATGCCCACCACCACTACCACCCTTACCCAGGGGGCTGGATGCCTACCACTACTACCACCCTTAGCCAGGGGGTGCCAGATGCCTACCACTACTACCACCCTAAGCCAGGGGGCTGGATGCCTACCACTACTACCACCCTTAGCCATGGGGGTGCCAGATGCCTACCACTACTACCACCCTTAGCCATGGGGGTGCCAGATGCCCACCACCACTACCACCCTTACCCAGGGGGGGCTGGATGCCTACCACTACTACCACCCTTAGCCATGGGGGTGCCAGATGCCTACCACTACTACCACCCTTACCCAGGGGGCTGGATGCCTACCACTACTACCACCCTTAGCCAGGGGGCTGGATGCCTACCACTACTACCACCCTTAGCCAGGGGGTGCCAGATGCCTACCACCACTACCACCCTTACCCAGGGGGCTGGATGCCTACCACTACTACCACCCTTAGCCAGGGGGTGCCAGATGCCTACCACCACTACCACCCTTACCCAGAGGGGGCTGGATGCCTACCACTACTACCACCCTTACCCAGGGGGTGCCAGATGCCTACCACCACTACCACCCTTACCCAGGGGGGGCTGGATGCCTACCACTACTACCACCCTTAGCCATGGGGGTGCCAGATGCCCACCACCACTACCACCCTTACCCAGGGGGGCTGGATGCCTACCACTACTACCACCCTTAGCCATGGGGGTGCCAGATGCCTACCACTACTACCACCCTTACCCAGGGGGCTGGATGCCTACCACTACTACCACCCTTAGCCAGGGGGCTGGGTGCCTACCACTACTACCACCCGTAGCCAGGGGGTGCCAGATGCCTACCACTACTACCACCCTTACCCAGGGGGCTGGATGCCTACCACTACTACCACCCTTACCCAGGGGGCTGGATGCCTACCACTACTACCACCCTTAGCCAGGGGGCTGGGTGCCTACCACTACTACCACCCGTAGCCAGGGGTGCCAGATGCCTACCACTACTACCACCCTTACCCAGGGGGCTGGATGCCTACCACCACTACCACCCTTACCCAGGGGGCTGGATGCCTACCACTACTACCACCCTTACCCAGGGGGTGCCAGATGCCTACCACTACTACCACCCTTACCCAGGGGGCTGGATGCCTGTCACTACTACCACCTCTACCCATGGGGGCTGGATGCCTACCACCAACACCACCCCCACTCATAGGATGGACAATGCATGACACAACCAGCACACCACAACCTAGGGAATGCAAGAAAAAGACATCCCCCAACACCATGACAAGCGTGTGTAGACTGTGTCAAATGCCTACAACACTGAACATGACTTTGAACATACAATGTGACCCCCTAGCACATGTGCCACACATATATGTGTGTGGCCCCCACAATGCAAGCAGGCCATGACCATTGTGGCAATGGGGTCTAAACCCCCATCATCACAGTGACCAAAAGGTAAGTGTTGACAAAGAAAGAGCTGCAACTGCCAAACTGCATGGATGATTCCTGGTCACAGAACATAAAACACATCAGTGGCAAAGTAGTGCATGTGTCCCATTGCAACATAAATTGGGGGAGGCAAATACTGCAGTGCAAATAAGACATACATTTGGCCATGTGCAGACAAACAACACCCATGGGGGCTGACACTGTCAACATTCATCAATGACACAATGACAGAAATGACCATCAGAATGCAGACCCACATATTTGCACCAATGGGCACACAAATGCCCTGTGGAGACTGTAGATGTGAGGTGAACAGATACCATACCATGGCAGCAATGGGACACACAAACCATGATCATTGTGCTGACCGATGACCTAGGAGTCCCAGGGACAGCAGGGGAAACCCACCAAACTACATACAGCCAATGGCACACCCAAGATATGCCAATGCAGTGGTGCAGATGCACAAACTCAAACAGGCAGACCCACACTGCACATCATACACAACAGGTGAGGGGGTGCCAGTGTCCCCAGGCAACCACACAACACATGAGGAGACCTGAATACCAATCATACAGATGTGCATACAGTGCCACACAAAGGTAACTCATGGATCCAAATCCCCTATGTGGGCAAGCAGGCATTGTCAGATGAGAGGGAGCACAAATCACACATGTCACACAGGCACGTAGGAACAGCAACTGACACAGCAAGACACAGACACACCACAGCACTACCCCCAGGGCCCCCACAATGTGGTGACCCTGGGCTGCATTACAATCCCACTGTGATGACAAAGCTAAATGTCGTTCACACTGTGAACCACAGTCATGTGTCCTGAGCAACAAACTACCATCACACCTACACAAGCACAAATCAATCAGCACGGCCAGTAAGCCAAGGCCAACATGGAGGCAGGGGCCTAGCCGGGCAATAACTCTCATCTGCACACACTCAACACCACACCCCTCGACCTCCAACAATGTGCAGCAGTGAAGCACACATGCACTGGTGACATTGCACATGCACCCATGACTAATCCAGGGTGGTGGGTGGGAACCAAGGTGCAGAAACACATCACACATGGCCACTCAACAAGACTCCTGAATGTCTGACACACTGCACACTACGCTGTACATGGACATGACGGCAATACCACACCAACCAATGGGATCCCAACCACAGTCACACACCAATGAAGAAGCCAAGGTCACCCACAAAGAACACACATAGACAACAACCAACATTGAGGCCGGACCCTGAGGAGTGCCAGCAGTCACACACACAACGTGTCACAATCACTGAAAGATAACACAAACTGGAAATCACATGACAGGGGCAAACAACAAGTGCCAAGGGGAAACCTGACTGTTACCCATCTGCGTCTGCACACAAACTCAGCCCTGACAGCAAACACACCTATGGGTGACACCCTGATGACCAGTAATGTGCCATGCACCCACATCACAGAGAACCCAGGGAGAAGACTTGGGGGGAACATAGGTCAACTCATCAAGCATCACAAACAGGTACAACACTAGGGATCACAGCATGCACAGCTAAACGGAAGTGAACACTCAGACATGCTCATACAACACACACCTTGGGTGCAGGCAATGTCACAGGAGTACACACTGCCATGAGGGGACTCCACTCCTGTGTGAGGAAAGCTGTGCCATATGTTTCCTCAGTAGGGCCCCATCTTGTCAGCTGAGCACTTGGTCACACAATCAACAATTAGCACCAAATGAAGGCTCCCGTCACATCAGCCTGGTCATGGAAGTGCCAACGAAATCATCAGCACAGATCCAACGCACTTGTATAGCAATGTTGCACTGACAACACAGATGAGTCCTTCCCCATTGATGCCCAAACCTGCATGTCCAGTGGAGATGGCCACACGGTCAGGGAAGTAGACGAATTGAACAATGGCAGGCACAACAGATGTGCAGGGGTGGAAGCCACAGATGTGAAATTGCTAATGTAAGTAGGAAATCCCATTGCCAAATACTGAACACATGACACCCTCAGATGCTGCTATGGATGACATGGATACACCACAGGATAGGACACATTCCCCCTGGACCACATGGGTTCCTGCACAGTAACACTTCATTATCATGAGACCAAATATCACCATCACTGCAGCAAGGGCATGGTTAGCATCATCAACAACATGTACATCAGAAGCATAAGCACTAGAGAACAGAAAGTTGCTTTATTCAGCATATGTGTGTAATGAAAACTGAAAGTCCAGAAAAAACACAAAGGCCAATCTCCAGTCCATTGTCAAAGTCCAAACAGGGTGACAGTGGCAGATGTCACCCTACGCATGCCTGCACAAAACCAGGGACAATCCACTAGGAGGGGCAACCGGGGGGCAGGCCAGGCACCGCAGGGACAGGATCAGCGCTCACCAGGAGGAAGCAGGGAAGGGGTGGTGGGTGCTGGAGAGCCACTGACAACTGCAGTGGAGGTGTCTGACATGGTGTGTGCCGGCACAACTGGGGGCATGACTCAGATGTTGTGGGTGCCGGCACGACTGCAGTGGACCCTGCAGATGGAGTGGACAGGTCCGCCACTGCAGTGCCCAAGTCAGACAGGGTGGTAGTGGACTCCACTGCAGTGCCTACCACCAGGGGAGGAGAATGGGGAACAGGCAAGGTGGGCTGGACAGAGGGGGAGGACACCCTCACCACATCAGTGGCACAGACAAGCGCAGCGGGGGGTGTGGTGCCGGGAGAGCAAGTGGCAGGGGAGAAGGCCGGATCCTCTTGGGGATGGTATATCTGTGGGTGGGGGAACCTGGGGCAGGGTATGGTGGGGGCACCTGTGGAGTGGGGGCCTGAGGGATGGAGGAAGGAGACCTGGTGCCTGAGCTGCAGGGCGGCGGCGGGGTCTTGCTCTTACGACTCTGGGGGACTTGCGGGTGGGGGCCTCAGTCTGTCTGCGCCTGGGGGAGGGTGTCCGGGGGCGAGGGGCACTCTGCTCCGTGTGGGTGGGCTTCCTCTTCCCCTGAATGCTGTATCAGCTGGATCGGAGGGGAAGAGGCCGAGGTCACTGAGGAAGAGCCGCTGGGTCTTTGGGGTTGCAGGTGAGGCAAGGGAGGGTGCTTTGGAGGAGGGGCAACTGAGGACTGCGCAGTGCTCATGGATTCATGTGTGTGTTCCAGGGCCCCATCCCCTGTGAGTCTGGTTTCAGTCCCCTGACTGTGCGTGCGTGTGCGTTTTGTTTGTGGCGTGTGTGTCTGTGTGCTGGATGTGTGTGTGCTGGTGTGTGCCTGTGCCGGTGTGTGTGTGCTTGGGACGGGTAAGGTGCTGGGGAGTGTGGATGGAGCAGAGGCAGGAGGGGTGAGGGACTGTCTGAGGAGGGACACTGCTGCCGTCAGGGAGGAGTCCATGGACCTATTGCCCCTCTGTAGGTCAGACATGCCCGATGAGATGCCCTCCATGAACGACACCAGCTGAGTCAACAGAGCGGTGTGCGCATGGAGGACACTCAGCATGGCTGTCTGCCCTACATGGAGCTGGCGAAGGAGGTACACAGACTCCTCACTCAGGGCAGCAGGGGACACAGTGGCAGGGGGTGCGGTGCCTGGCCCAAAGGAGACACGCTCCCGAACATGGGAGCCTCCACGGACCTGGGGAATGGGAGCCGATGGGAGGGCGGTGGTGGTGCTGGTGGTGGCGGGGACAGCAACACTAGCTGGGGTGTGGTGGCTGCTGACACCCGCCTCCATAAGGGAGTCATCCTCCGAGTTGCTCTGGTCCTCAGCTGAGGTGGATGGTGCTGAGGACTCCTCGGTGTGGCTCCCCTCGCCCTCCGTGCCACTGGGTCCCTCCGACCACTCCTCGGCTGCTGACCCAGTCTGGCTCTCCGGCTCCTCCTGGTCCGTGGAGCTGTCCCCTTCCGTGGCCGTGGATGTATCTGCAAACAATGGGGAAACAGACAGACATCAGTCACCTGCACCAAACGCACACACCACTGTGAGCACAGCACATTACAGAGCAAGCCCTGGCATCATTAGTTGTACATTGCTAAAAGTGCCCTAACTGAACAGGAGAAGCCAATTGTCAGTCTAATGCCAACCATGGCACTCACATCCCACATGGCCTTGCACCCATCTGTCTGGTGTCTGTTGGATAGCAACACCCCAGTGTGGACACATGCACCAACTACACAGTAGTTGGACAGTGCAGAGGACACGGTGTAGCATGTGGACATGCACACATCACAACTCTTGCCACTGAGTCAGTACAGGTTTCCGGTTGAAAGGGATGCCCAGAGTCAAATAGGAAATGCATGTGATGCATTCCAGCGACAGACACCATGATGCACTCATGTCCTGATAGCCATCGCCACAATGGTGTGCATGTAGCACATGTCACTCCCCTGCAGGATCACCAATAATTAGACACATGCCATGGCGGAGGCATGACTGCTAAGTCATACATCACTGTCTCAGTGATGTATGACTTGGCAGCCAGACAACAACACTCTGCACTGTGTCACAATAGTAGGTCATGGGGAATGCAAGTCCTGGAGCTGCACAAGTGCACATGTACATCCCCCACACAACACATCATCTTAACCCTCATCTGTCCAGGTCATACCGATTGGACATATGGGAGACCTGTGACACTACCCTCTGAACCTGAGCCCCTCACAATCTGCTGTGAATGGGAAACAGCTGCCTGAACTCCACATTCGCATACCCCAGTCTGCAAGGGGAGCTGATCAAACACCTATGTGACACACAAGTATCGTCTCCTATGGTCACATCTCCAGTGGCATGCTGAGCCCCTACCGAGAAACACCCCAGCAGTCCTGGCAACAAATCCACAGCACACTGACACAGAGGCAGACACCTGAGGGGTCAAATCACTGCGCACAATGTGTCAGCTGATACACGGGAGTGGGAGTACAGAGTGCATTGCATGGCCTGGAGTAGGCATGACTGTCCTGCCCCACATGAATGAGGGATGAGCCCTGGACAGTGGATAGCTGGCTATGTATGTGTGACACACGTAATCTGCACACTCCTGGGGCCCAAACATTGTTCCCACCCGCTGCATGGGCGTGTGCCACATACCCCAGGCACATGTGGTGGCTCAGCTCAGCAAGTGGACCGCATATCAAAGCAACACGCAGATTACATGTCCGAACACAGGCGTTGTGTGAACAATGGACCCACCCATGATGCCCACAACAGAGTTAGGGAAACAGATGCTGTCCCCCACCTTGAGTGAAGCAAACTGCAAGGACACAGTCCCAAGTGACACAATTCCCTGAATGTAAGGGCCACACCTGGGTATCAGATGAGGAGTGGGCAGTGCACAATAGAGGGACATGGCTCCTGGACAACATGACTGCTGTACTGTGGCAGTTGAACCAGGCCAGAGGAGGGCACATAGCATGTAATACAGAGTTCACAGTGCAGTCTTTGACTCACCCCTCCTTGCTGCTGTCTGGCCTTCAGCTGCCCATCCAGGTCTGGAAACACCACCGCCAGGATCTGGAGCATGTGGGGGTCAGGGTCCGTGTTCCGCCCCTCCTGCGAGGAGGCGACAGCTTCAGCTGGACCCGTGCAATCCTCCGGGTCCAGCCCCGAAGGTCCTGCCACCTCTTCTGGCAGTTGCGGATCCGGCGCTTGTAGACCCCCACGGACCGGACAGCCCGGACGATGTCCTTCCAGATCTCCTGCTTCCGATGGGCATTAACCTGTCAGGATGGCAAAGTGAAAAGGCCATTACTACACATGCAACATATCCGTGCATGACACAGTTGTATATACATGTCTCAATCACAGGGGCACATGATGTACACAGGCAGTGCAACGCTGCCCATGGACAGTTTGCCAGAAGTCACTACATGGTATCATTGCATGGGAAGTAAAACCTTGTTCAAATGCACTGTCACTGCACCATACCTGTCCAGTGCATGTCACTACACACTATGGGGGTGACAACTAATCAGTGAGCCTGCTAGCCAGTGGCGTGCAGACTTTCAGCCTTGCTAGTCAGATAAAATGCACATTCAGAAAGGCAGTGCACAGAACACTCACCTGCTCCCCTGGTGTCCCATACAGCTTGCTGTACTGTGGAAGTAGGCTGTCCAGCAGGGCCTGGTTCTCCTCAAGGCTGAAGGCTGGGGCTCTCTCCACAGTACGTGCCATTGCAGGGTCCAGAGGGGCAGAGACAGCAGCAGTGCAGTGGCAGATGTCGTCCTGGAGCATGTAGTGCAGGCAAGTGAGCTCTCAGGGGAACAGCCAGCAATATATATGTGCTGGAGAGGCAGATACTGTCCCATGTGTCCAAAGTGATAGGTCCAAGTCGTTTGCATCTTCTGAATCTGGCCAATCCATGGAATAGCAGCACCAATACACGCCCACAGCATCCTTCAAATCTTCAACTTCATGACATACATGATTTTGCAACATTGTTGTGGGTGACCAACTGAATTTCCAGCAACCGACTCGCTCGAATTTCGAAAACGCGTCCGTTGCCAGGCTAGGCCATTGTCAATGGGTGCGCACCGATCGGTCCATTGCTGATCAACGCGTACAGGGGTACAACGCGTACCCACACACATTGAATGCAATGGGCCGGCCGGGGGCACCGATCAGTCCATTGCAGTACAACGCGTACAGGGGTACAACGCGTACCCGCACACATTGAATGCAATGGGCCGGCCGGGGCACCGATCGGTCCATTGCGGTACTAACGCGTACAGGGGTACAACGCGTACCCGCACACATTGAATGCAATGGGCCGGCCGGGGCACCGATCGGTCCATTGCGTTACAACGCGTACAGGGGTACAACGCGTACCCGCACACATTGAATGCAATGGGCGGCCTGGGGCACCGATCGGTCCATTGCGTGTACAACGCGCATAAGGGTACAACGCGTACCCGCACACATTGAATGCAATGGGCGGCCGGGGGCACCGATCGGTCCATTGCGGTACAACGCGTACAGGGGTACAACGCATACCCGCACACATTGAATGCAATGGGCGGCCGGGGCACCGATCGGTCCATTGCGGTATCAACGCGCATACAGGGTACAACGCGTACCCGCACACATTGAATGCAATGGGCCGGCCGGGGCACCGATCGGTCCATTGCGGTACAACGCGTACAGGGGTACAACGCGTGCCCGCACACATTGAATGCAATGGGCCGGCCGGTGGCACCGATCAGTCCATTGCTGTTCAACGCATCCCTGTACAAGTGACTGGCATATGTCACCATGCCTGTCTCAGATGAACATATGCCAGCCACAGATAGCTCCCAGGGAGTGAGGGGCACACCTACAACATGACAGCCTGTCCAAACTGTATCATAAGGCATGTAAGGCTGCATTTTCATATTGTGTGTATGTTGGTGTACATGTTGTCCTGTGGGTGTCACCTGGGGGCAGCCACCCCCAGGCTGTGCACGTGTTCATGGGGACAGGATCCTGGGTGTTACGTGTACATGACCACTGTGATGTGCAACTGTTCATATCTGTGCATGTGCCATGGTCACATTTCACGGTAGTGTATGTGTATGTCATGTCACATACCCCGTGAGTCCCATGTGGGACGGTATGTTTGAGCCAGGGTGTCCCAGTGGCACAATAGTGATGGTCCTCCACAGTCTGTGTGCATGTAGTGTTTACAATGTCTCTGATTTCATGTGCACAATGGGAGGCAGTCTCCACATCCACGTTGTGTGTGCATGGACTTTGATGTTGTGCGTGTGTGTGTCACAGACGTCCATGTCTGTCCTGCAGTGGCAAGTGGGACCACTACCTGTGGGGGTCATGGTTGTTTTGCTGTGGTGTATACCTGATACTCCATGTAATGCCAGTGTCCATGTGGCAATACAGGGTCCCTGGGAATGTACCTGTCGTTGAGCTGTGATGCCTGGGGCACATCTGTCCTCACATGTCACTGTGGGGGTGATTGTGACACGGCAGCAGGAGATGGGAACTGTGACACGGCCTCATGATATCCAATGGGCCAACCTGGGACTTGATGCCACTTGTTGAACCATGATGACAGATGTTGGCCATGTATGTACCATACATGTCCTTACGGAACTGCACACTTCATGTAGTTGTGCCTCATGATGATGTATGTTGTGATATTGAGTGTGTTCAATGCCGCATATGTGGGGTGACTGACAATCTTGCTTTCTTCTCCTCTGCACTGCAGGGCTCCTGCTGTCCATCGACCATTCCCAGACCTGGCAACGATGGTGGAACGGGACAGCATCCGACGGTACCGCTTCACCAGGCAGCTGATTGAGGATTTGGCAGTGCAGTTGGCCCCACATTTGCAGCCTGGCCGGCAGTATCCTACAGCGCTGACCCCCAAGGTGAAGGTGATGGCAGCCCTACACTTCTTTGCCACCGGTACCTTCCAACATACTGTGGTGACTGCTGGTGGGATGTCACAGACCATGTTGAGCCGTGTGCTCCACGATGTTTTGGAGGCAATGTTGCTATTCCTGAACCGGTACATCTATTTCCCTAGACTGCAACGACTCACTGACGTGAAGAATGACTTCTATGCCCTGGGGAGGATGCCACATGTCATTGGCTCCATTGATGGGACACATGTGGCTTTGGTACCACCACAGGCCCAGGAGCAGGCCTACCGTAACCGCAAGCACTACCACTCGGTCAATGCACTGGTGGTGTGTCTTGCGGATATGACCATCACACATGTGTGTGCCCGTTTCCCTGGTTCAGCACACGATGCCTTTGTGATGAGGAGTAGTCGCATCCCCAGGATGATAGCACAGATGCAGAACCAGCGTGCCTGGCTTGTCGGTGTGTACTGACTTTGTGGCATTGTCTGTGATCTGATCTGTAGTATTCCGCCCACTTTTCCAAGTCAGCTAATGTGCACTTGTCTGTCCGTAGGTGACTCGGGATACCCCAACATGCCGTGGTTGCTGACACCCCTCAGGAACCCTGTGACACCAGCCCAGATGTGCTACAATGAGGCACATGGTCGGACCAGGAGAGTGATTGAGCGGACATTTGGTCTCCTGAAGAGCCGCTTCCACTGCCTGGACAAGACAGGAGGGTCCCTCCCATATGCCCCAGCAGTGTGCA